>JACBWV010000610.1:50444959-50634413 GCA_013435795.1 Chlamydomonas sp. ICE-L | reverse complement strand
ATACGGATGCGGGTGGAGGATGGATGGGTGATGGGGGATGATTAGGAGGCTAGCGATGAGGGTGGAGGATGGATGGGTGATGGGTGGATGATGTATGGAGGATAGAGGATGATGGGTGGAGGATGGATGGGTGATGGGTGGATGATGTATGGAGGATAGAGGATGAATGGGTGGAGGATGGATGGGTGATGGGTGGATGATGTATGGAGGATAGAGGATGAGGGTGGGGATGGATGGTGATATGTGGGTGATGTGTTTGGAGGATAGAGGATGATGGGTGGAGGATGGATGGGTGATGGGTGGATGATGTATGGAGGATAGAGGATGATGTATGGAGGATAGAGGATGATGGGTGGAGGATGGATGGGTGATGGGTGGATGATGTATGGAGGATAGGAGGATGAATGGGTAGAGGATGACGGGTGGAGGATGGATGGGTAGGGTGGATGATGATGGAGGCTCGAGGATGATTGGTGGAGGATGATGGTTATGGTGGGCCTGATGTATGGAGTATAGAGGATGATGGGGGGGATGGATGGTGATTGTTGGATGGAGTGGATGATGTTTGGAGGATAGAGGATGATGGGTGGAGGGGATGGGGATGGGTGGATGATGGTATGGAGGATAGAGGCGATGTATGGAGGAATAGAGGGCGATGGTGGAGGATGGCTGGGTGATGGGGGATGATGTATGGAGGATTAGAGGAGATGGTTGGGAGGAGATGGGGTGATGGGTGGATGAGGTATGGAGGAAGAGGATGATGGGGGGAGGATGGAAGGGTGAGGGTGGATGATGTATGGAGTATAGAGGATGATGGAGTGGGGATGGATGGGTGATGTTTGGATTGATATATGGAGGCTAGAGGATGATGGGTGGAGGATGGATGGGTGATGGGTGGAGATGTATGGAGGATAGAGGATGATGGGTGGAGGATGGATGGGTGATGGGTGGATGATGTATGGGAGGATAGAGGATGATGGGTGGAGGATGGATGGGTGATGGGTGGATGATGTATGGAGGATAGAGGATGATGGGTGGAGGATGGATGGGTGATGGGTGGATGATGTATGGAGGATAGAGGATGATGGGTGGAGGATGGATGGGTGATGGGTGGATGATTGTAGGAGGATCGAGATGATGGGTGAGGCGGATGGTGATGGGGTGGAGATGTATGGAGGATAGAGGATGATGGGTGGAGGGATGGATGGGTGATGGGTGGTTCGGTATGGAGGATAGAGGATGATGGGTGGAGATGGATGGGGATGTGTGGAGGATGGATGGAGGATAGAGGCTGATGGTGGAGGCTGGATGGGTGATGGGTGGATGATGTTTTGGGGGAGGAAGGATAGAGTTTGCGGGTGGAGGATGGATGGGTGATGGGTGGATGATTGTATGGAGATTAGAGGAGTGAGGGTGGAGGATGGATGGGTGTGCGGGTGGAGGGAGGGTGGGTGATGGGTGGATGATGTTATGGAGGATAGAGGATTGAGGGTGGAGGAGGATGGGTGATGGGTGGATGATGTATGGAGGGGATAGAGGATGATGGTGGAGGATGGACTGGGGGGAGCGGGGGATGGGATGTATGGCGGATAGAGATGAGGGTGGAGATGGATGGGTGAGGGGGATGATGATGGAGGATAGGGATGATGGTGGAGGAATGGATGGGTGCGATGGGTGGATGAGTATGGAGGATAGAGGAGGATGATGGGTGGATGATGGATGGGGGGATGGGTGGATGAGTTCTGGAGGATAGAGGATGATGGGGTGGAGAAGGATGGTGGGTGATCGGGTGGATGATGTGGAGGATAGAGGATGATGGGTGGAGGATGGATGGGTGATGGGTGGTTGATGTATGGAGGATAGAGGAAGATGGGTGGAGGATGGATGGGTGATGGGGTGGATGATGTATGGAGGATAGAGGATGATGGGTGGAGGATGGATGGGTTGAGGAATGGGTGATTGGGTGGCTGATGTGTTGGAGGATAGCGGATGAGGGTGGAGGATGGCATGGGTGATGGGTGGATGTGTTGGAGGATTAGAGGATGATGGTGGAGGAATGGATGGGTGATGGGTGGAGATGTATGGAGGGACTAGAGGATGATGGGTGGGGATGGATGGTGATGGGTGTGAGTATGGAGGATAGAGGATTGATGGGTGGGAGGATGGATGGGGCGTGATGGGGTGGATGTGTATGGAGGATAGAGGATGATGGGTGGAGGATGGAGGGGTGATGGGTGGATGATATATGGAGGATAGAGGATGATGGGTGGAGGATGGATGGGTGATGGGTGGATGATGTATGGAGGATAGAGGATGATGGGTGGAGGATGGATGGGTGATGGGTGGATGATGTATGGAGGATAGAGGATGATGGGTGGAGGATGGATGGGTGATGGGTGGATGATGTATGGAGGATAGAGGATGATGGGTGGAGGATGGATGGGTGATGGGTGGATGATGTATGGAGGATAGAGGATGATGGGTGGAGGATGGATGGGTGATGGGTGGATGATTATGGAGGATAGAGGATGATGGGTGGAGGATGGATGGGTGATGGGTGGATGATGTATGGAGGATAGAGGATGATGGGTGGAGGATGGATGGGTGATGGGTGGATGATGTATGGAGGATAGAGGATGATGGGTGGAGGATGGATGGGTGAGGGGGGATGATGTATGGAGGATAGAGGATGAGGGGTGGAGGATGGCGGCGTGATGGGTGAGAGTATCGGAGGATCGAGGATTGACGGGTGGAGGATGGAGGGTGATGGGTGGATGAGTATGGAGGATAGAGATGATGGGTGGAGGTATGGATGGGGGTGATGGGTGGATGATTGTATGGAAGGATTGATGGCTGGCTGGCTGGTGGAGGACGGATGGCGAGAGGTGAGAGGAGAGATTTGACGGAGTCAACGAACGTAGAGCAGGACTCATGCCAAAAGCCAAAACAGTCTTTTTCACACTGAAAGTGGGATTTTTCTAGCTTTCTGTGTTAAGGCCTCCTCCAGGGACAGCGTATTTATAGCTTTTATATCTTTTTAGGGCCATTAAGGGCATTATTTTTAGCATAATTGAGGCAAAAAAACCGGGGTCAAAAGAATCTATCGCTTATATTTGGTATATATATAATATATATATATATATATATATATATATACAGAAATCATGGCGGTTGTGGTCGCGGTCGTGGTCGTGGTGGTGTCATCGCGTAACCGACTTAACCAACCTCCTGCCCAGCCAATCCCGCCAGCAATACAAGCAAAAGAACAGTACCCTCAGGTCACCTCCTTAATCAATCTTCCCCTCGTTTGTGCGTGTTTGTTGTGCACAGCGACGCGTGGTGCCGCAGCCATCGCAATTATTTTCAGAGACTGGGAGAGGCTCTTTTTGGTAGTCCGGGCCAGGCGAAGGCCGATATGGCAACTTCCCGAGACGAAGAGAGAGCTGTAAACTAGGGCCCGCTCAGCAACTCCCGCGTTTAATCCCTCTGCTTCAACGTCTACCTGATTGGAATCCTGCGAAATTTGCTTATGCAACCTTCGCATCCGCGTATCCTACCTGTTGCGGCCCCCCCCACCCACCCACCTAACCGGGTCCCCCACACCGATGTCTCTCTTTTCCTGCTGAGTTCATCGCCTGATTTCAGTTAGTTAGCGTTAGTATTATAGCGCTACAGTGTCTTCCTACAAGCTTTTTCCCCCTTCACTCTGCAAGACCGTTACCCTTGAGTCAAGAAGAACGCGTCGCGACTGCGCACAACGGGAGGGGTGATTGCGTTGAGGTCAGCCGACCTGTAGAAATGTCCGATGCAGCAATCCCATGTCACAAACTTGAATGCAAATTCTTCCCACTGCATTGAGAGACAAGTCGCTCCGCATTGTGCCGTAGCAATTACGCATCAAAGTGCGAATGAAAAATATCACTGAGCATTTCCTCGCCCTAACTTGACCTGAACATCTAAAATCCGCACTGCACTGCGATATTCTTCCCCACTGCAACGAGAAACATGTCGTCGGTGCTTTGAGTATAGGGAGCACGCGGGCAAAGTTGAAATGGATGAACATAGCTATGTTCCAAGGTCTCAGATTCGAGTTGACTTCGGGAGCAGATTGCGGTGATGTGTGATCGTGAAAATGATGTTCCTGCGGCCGAAACTGAATAACAAGCTCGCTAGAAGAGCTTAGGATACGTACAGTTGACGCAGGTTCAGCTTTTCAGTGGGGTCGACATCTGATCACGCTGAGGTGGCAGGGAAGCAGGTCGATGCTTTTAGCGGATGATGCGCTAAACGTTTGTCGATCTCTTCGTCTCGTTTGCCTTTCAGCTATGGCAAAGCCCACAGCTGAAGTGGAGGAAGGCAGAAATTTAGTATGTGTGTGCTGGTGGGTGCGTTGTAGGAGGGAGGGGAGGGATGAGAGTGGGGAGAGGGTGGGGGGCTGGTGGGATGGCTGGGGTGGGGGAAGGGATGGAGTCAGGAAATATGTCAGGAAGAGTAAGGGAAGTATGTTTGTGGGCGGGGGTACTGGTGGGTGGAGGGGGGTGTGGAGATATCTGTTGGGGGGGGGGGGGGGTGGGGGGGGGGAGTACGGTTGTGTTTGTGTGCTTGTGGGTTGCACAAGGGAGACCATCTCAAGGGATATGCGTCTGTCAATGTTTGAAGTTGCATGCACTGCAGAGAAAACCGTTTTGCAACCCATCCAAACAGGTGTGGCCAACGGGAGGGAAGGGGGGAGGGAGCGGATAATGTTTGGTGGTGGTGTTGTGTTGAATGGGGGTGGGGGGGGGGGGGGGCTTCAGTGTAAACCATTATGTAACCAGCCCCAAATAGGTGTGGCCAAGTCCAAACGGGCACCGTACTATGATCGGGGGGGGGGGGGGGGGGGGGCTTCGTGAGTAGGTGTGGCCACCGGCCACACGGGCTACCGTATAGATATATATATATATATATATATAGAGATATATATAGATATGACAGATAGACTATTTATTTATATATATATATATTATATATATATATATATATATTATATATATATACATATATATATATATATAGAGAGAGAGAGAGAGAGAGAGAGAGAGAGAGAGAGAGAGAGAGAGAGAGATTCCTGCTTGAATCACGACGCAGTCTAGCTTCTAGCTTTAAGAACTCAGCGAAGCCGGGAATATCACTAGACAGTTTGACACATCAATGTTTTGTTACTTGCTGAAGTCCCCCCTGACTCCGTCAAGCCACAAGCACATTTGGAGTCCAGTAGGATACCAGGTAAAATGTAAAAATCATCATCAGCAGCATCATCAGCAGCAGCAGGATTCTCAGCAGAAACAGCAGAAACAACATCATCATCATCATCATCATCATCAGTATTCTTAGCAGAAGCATCATCATCTTCAGCAGCAGCAGGATCATCATCAGCAGCAGGAGCAGGAAATGGAAACATCACCATCAGCAGCAGCAGCAGGATTCTCCGCAGAAACAGGAGAAACATCATCATCAACAACATCATCATCAGGATTCTAAGCAGAAACATCATCAGCAGCAGCAACAGCAGGAAATGGAAACATCACCATCAGCAGCAGTAGCAGCAGGATTCTCCGCAGAAACAGGAGAAACATCATCAGCTACAACATCATCAGCAGGATTCTTAGCAGAAACATCAGCAGCAGCAGCAACAGCAGGATTATCAGCAGCAGCAAGAGCAGAAAATGTATTCGTCACCATTTGCAGCAGCAGCAGCAGCAGCAGCAGGAAGGCGAGCAGACCGTGTCATCATATCCACCAAACCAGCTCCAGATCCTACCTGCCCACGGCTGGAGACCTTGTGCATGGCATCAATGAGCAATGACTCAATATCCCCCCCCCACACACCCACACCCACACACTCCTCCCAATACCACAAAAGGGTCAGCAGCAGCAGCAGCACCAAACCAGCGCCAGATTCAACCTGCCCATGTGAGAATGCCTTGGAAGCATCCTTGTTCGCCGCATCAATGAACAATGATTCGATATTCCCCCCATACCCCCCCCCCCCCATACACACACTAACACAAAGTCACTCCTTCCAATGCCAAAAAACGATCATCATCATCAGCAGCAGCAGCACCAAACCAGCGCCAGATCCTACCTGCCCAGGTGAGAATGCCTTAAAAGCATCCTTGTTCATGGCATCAATGGACAATGATTCGATATTCCCCCCCTATCCCCCCCCCCCCCACACACACACACACACACACACACACACCACACACACACACACCTCCCAATGCCACAAAACGGTCAGCAGCAGCAGCAGCAGCTGCGCCAGATCTTACCTGCCCAGGTGAGAATGCCTTAAAAGCATCTTTGTTCATGGCATCAATGGCTCCCTTGGGGGTCTCGTTGATCACATAGGGCAGTCCTGTCTTGATTCCATAACCCAGGTGATCAGCAATGACCTGTGAAGCGTGATATTTAAATGTAAGTTATATATACACATATCGTAGATCACATAGGGCAGTCCTGTCTTGATTCCATAACCCAGGTGATCAGCAATGACCTGTGAAGCGTGATATTTAAATGTAAATTATATAAATACATATCGTAGATCACATAGGGCAGTCCTGTCTTGATTCCCTAACCCAGGTGATCAGCAATGACCTGTGAAGCGTGATATTTAAATATAAATTATATATATACATATCGTTAATCACATAGGGCAGTCCTGTCTTGATTCCCTAACCCAGGTGATCAGCAATGACCTGTGAAGCGTGATATTTAAATATAAATTATATATATACATGTCGTAGATCACATAGGGCAGTCCAGTCTTGATTCCGTAACCCAGGTGATCAGCAATGACCTGTGACATGTGGAATTAAAAAATGAAACATGCATTGTCGTAGGCAGGTGAATCAAGGATCACATATTAATATATTATAGGGCAGTAAAGTCTTGTATCAGTAACCCAGGTGACCTAACGACAACGACATAAGCACAATGATATGATGATAACGATTGCGATAACGATAACGATATACATAACGACAACAACATAACGGCAACAATAAAATGATAACGAGATTATGATAACGATAACGCTATTGTATGTATATGTTGTATGATATGTCGATGATATCATATGATATATCGTACACTATTATAAAGTATATCATTATGTTGTACGCTATTGTATGATATGTCGATGGTATCATAAGATATATCAAATGTGTTGCACAATATATTGTACACTATTGAATTATATGTCGATGATATCATACAATATATCAAATATGTTGTACAATATATTGTACGCTATTGTATGATTTGTCGATGATATCATACGATCTATCAAATATGTTGTACAATATATTGTACGCTATTGTATGATATATCGATGGTATCATAAGATATATCAAATATGTTGTACAATATATTGCACACTATTGAATTATATGTCGATGATATCATACAATATATAAAATATGTTGTACAATATATTGTAGGCTATTGTATGATTTGTCGATGATATCATATGATATATCTATATGTTGTACAATATATTGTACGCGATTGTATGTCATGTCTATGATATCATATGCTGTATCAATATTTTGTACAATATATTGTACACTATTGTATGATATCTTGCCCAATAATCTTGGGGACCGGTACAATATTGAAATCCCTACACATATACATTTAACTAGGCAGTGGAAACTCAGCAGGCTGTGCTAGTCCAAACAAACAAAACAGAGTGATAATAACAGAACAGAGTGATTCCAACAAAACAGAGTGATTATAACAGAACAGAGTGATTATAACAAAACAGAGTGATTATAACAAAACAGAGTGATTCCAATAAAACAGAGTGATAATAACAAAACAGAGTGATTCCAACAAAACAGAGAGATTCCAACAAAACAGAGTGATAATAACAAAACAGAGTGATTCCAACAAAACAGAGTGATAATAACAAAACAGAGTGATTCCAATAAAACAGAGTGATAATAACAAAACAGAGTGATTCCAACAAAACAGAGTGATTCCAACAAAACAGAGTGATAATAACAAAACAGAGTGATTCCAACAAAACAGAGTGATAATAACAAAACAGAGTGATTCCAACAAAGCAGAGTGATTATTACAAAACAGAGCGATTCCAACAAAACAGAGTGATAATAACAAAACAGAGTGATTCCAACAAAACAGAGTGATTCCCGGGGTGCTTGTATGTCTGTAGTAAGTAAATTTTTATTCCCAAACCTATGTACACACACATGTTTTAATGGTTCAAATTTGAAATGTTAGCTCAAGGCACCCTCAAATCAAATAGTTACCCGCTGATTGTAGCTTTTTGGCCCAATCTGAGCAGTACTTGTGGCCCAATCTGAGCATTACTTGTGGCTTTCTGGCCCAATCTGAGCTCGTTTTCGCGAATATTTATGCTCATATGTGCTCTCAGGAGAATCTGATTAGTGCAAATAAGTTGTATAATTGATTATATATTAATTTAATATATATATATATTATATTATATTATATTATAATTTAATATATATGTATATATATCCATAGGTGCCTAATTATTGGCCTTTTGGGATAGACAGTTTTGACCCATGGACTCCAGTCCAGTGAAAACAAAAAGGTGCTACAAAGTTGCTTAACCACATCACCTCAACATATAAATACTTGGATTTGGGTATGCTCAGGGTTTGTGAACCAGATGAAGTAAAACCTTTTATTTTTTTCACTATGGGGTTCCCTAATTCAGGACAGATTTTACACAAATGTGGGACGGAGCCAAACGCAGTCAATTTTTTTTTTAATTAGGTAGGCCTGTTTTTCACATCTTCCCTTACAAGTCATTGTCACAGCAGGTTGTTGAAGATACTGTTCAGGCAATACGGGCTGTACAAAGCCAAAAATCACTGAGTATTTGCACGTTTTGGGCCAATTTAGGAGTCCCTAATTATGTTACAAGCTGCACAGGTGCAACAGCATCGTTTTGTGTCTTCGTCTTTTCGGCAAAGGGTGCGGAATCTCTTTCTAACATTTTTGAAATTTGAAATTTCAAATTTCAAATCCCACTTTCAAAAATAAAAATAAAAAACTCTTTTCTTTTCTTATCAAACATCCACATCTGGAGGTAGATTTTCCAGGTCTAGGCCGAAATCCCAGGTGGAATTGCTATTGCAGTTCACTCAGAAGCTAAGCTAGGCTAAAGCGCAGCCTCCGACCTTGCGGTAGGGGCTAGATATGCCTTTTGTCCCGGGGAAACTTGATTCGCGATAGCTTGTGCGACCTCGGATTTGACGCGGATTGAATTTTCCCCAAAATATTTCGTACATCTCGTGTACTGCCAACTGCCTGCTGGCCTGGGCTGCTCTCGACCGATTGCCCATCGGAACAAAAAATAGCTGCGCGTCTAGCTGAAACACTCACGAGACACGCTATCTCCATAGGTGCCTAAGTCCGAAAACGCCCTAAGTCGATACAAGAATATGATAAAGAGCCATACATGAACCAAACTGCTCGGAATCGAATTCTGTCTGGCTCATATTGTTCGCGAGGGTGTCAGCTATGCGCGCAGCTACTTTTCGTCCGCGTTCGCATCTGGTCGCGAGCAGCCTTGTTCAGCAGGCCGGTGGCAGTACATCAGATGTGCGATAATTAGTGATACAAATCCACTTCGCGTCATATACGAGGCCGCGTGAGCTATTCCGAAGAAAGGTACCTCGGGGGGAAAGGCTTATCGAACCCCTATTACAAGGTCGGAGGCTGCGCTTCAGCCTTGGCCTAGGAATCTACTGAAATAGCTGTATATCTCAAGATTTCACCTCCCAGTGGCCTACCACACCATGGCCCAGGATTAGGGTGTGTTTTCAATGATCTACTCCGTAACAAAAACTTAGTTCAGAAGTGGATGTCAGAAGACAAATAAACAAAAAGTTTGTTTTTCGAATTTATTTCCAAAATTATTTGAAATCTTTGAATTTTGAATTTTCATAAAAAAAGTAAAAGTTGTTCTCTACGCTGTATCTCAAAGTAGAGCAAACCTGAGGCCCAATATGTTTCAATTGAGGCTGTGCAGCTCTGACCTAGACTTAGGACACCCACGAAATGTAAATAATCAGTGTTTTGGGGGTCCGTACTCAACTGTACTGCCTGTGTACTGCCTTCCAAGACCTTCTGTAATAACTACTGGCAGGGAAAGACGTTACACAATATTTGTGCCCAGTTTTTTTTAATGGCTTGTTTCGGTCGCGATAGGCTCCGTATCACTTCATGCGTAAAACCCGTATCGACGTAGGGAACCCCATAGTAACAAATTAGCATGTTTCACATGACCTGGTTCCCACCATTTGAGAAAACCCAAATCCGAATATTTATGTGTTGAACTTTTGTGACTGTCTAACTAATTGACTGACTGACATTTTTCTTGGGATACTCCCTTCTTCATTTTTTTCCATTCGGGTATAATAAACAATATATCATAATGGTATTTAATAATTATATATATAATCATCATATATACTAATAAACCAACCCACCTTGCTACACCAGCCAGCCCAGATGTCCTCTTGACCCTCGGCCATGTACAGGGCCACGCCAATGAGTTCACGGTTGAACGCTAGGTTCAGAGAGCTCATGGGGAACATAACACCGCGTGGTACGGTGAGCGTCGCATCGACGTAGCGATGGTTGCGCTCCCTGGGTTTCACCATGCGTGTGGGGGCATCGTAATCTGCATGGGATATGTGTGGGGTGGAGGGACGGGGGGGGTGAGGGGGGGGGGGGGGTACGGTGAGAGTCGCATCAACGCAGTGATCCTTGCCCTCCCTGGGTTTCACCATGCGTGTGGGGGCGTCATAATCTGCATGGGATATGTGTGGGGTGGAGGGACGGGAGGGGGAGGGGGAGGGGGGGGGGGGGGGGGGGGGGGGGGGGGGGTGTAGAGTTGCATCAACGCAGTGATCCTTGCGCTCCCTGGGTTTCACCATGCGCGTTGGGGCATTGTAATCTGAAGGGGGGGGCTGTAGGGGGGTGAGCAGGAGGGAGGGGGAGATAGGGAGGCAGGGAGAGAGGGAGGGAGGGTAGGGCAGGGTGGGGGAGCGGGGAATAAGGAGGCAGGGAGGGAGGGAGGGAGGGAGGAGGAGTGGAAGGGAGCTCGGGTGGGGAGAGGGAGGCAGGGAGGGAGGGAGGGGCAGTGGAGGTGAGCTGGGGTTGGGAGGGGGAGGCAGGGAGGGAAGGGCGGGGGTGGGGGAAAGAGGTGATGGAGGTGGAGGGGGGGTGGAGAGGGATGGATGGAGATGATGAAAGGAATGAAGAAAAACACAACCCACACAGCCACCAGCGCAACCACCACTACCACAGCCACTACCTTGACAACCAATTCCACAACCAATGCCTTTCATCTCATCTCCCAATGAAAAGCGGTAGCAATGTCAGATACACAAACACTTATACCACCACCACCACTACCACTACCCCCACCTCCAGCAGCACCACCACCACCTCCAACAACAACAACAAACTCGTCAAACAACACACCCCAGCTCCTCTCACCTGGGACATTGAGCCACAGTCCATGGGAGATGGACGTGGTCACTCCATCTCTCAATTAAAGGGGGTAGCCACGCACAAAGTTTGAAGTTCCACTTTCACCACCACTTCCACCATAGCCACCTCCATCACCTCCACCACCACCACCAACAATAAACGCTCCACCTTCTCTCACCTGGAACATTGAGCCACAGTCCATGGGAGATGGCAGTGGGCACTGCATCTCTCAAGGAGAAGGGGTAGCCACGCACAAACTCAGCCCCACTTCCACCACCATCACCACACACACGACCACCACCAACAACAACAATAAACGCTCCACCTTCTCTTACCTGGAACATTGAGCCACAGTCCATGGGAGATGGCCTTGGGCACTCCATCTCTCAATGAAAGGGGGTAGGCACGCACAAAGTTTGAAGTTCCACCTTCACCACCACTGCCACCATAACCACCATCATCACCACCAACAACAACAACAATAAGCGCTCCACCTTCTCTCACCTGGAACATTGAGCCACAGTCCATGGGAGATGGCAGTGGGCACTCCATCTCTCAAGGAGAAGGGGTAGCCACGCACAAAGTCAGCCCCAGTCCTGAAGGGATCATACAGGGTGTTGAAAAAGAATGGCGTGGAGGGCTCATCCAAGTTGTCCACGTGAGCTTGAAGGGTGTCCATAGGGGTGGTGCTCTTGGGCTCAGGAGCTGGCACGCAGTATTCATCTGCACGTGGTATATTATGTATTTATTTTATTTATCTGCATGTGGTATTTATTGTATTTGTTGTATTTGTTTTATTCATTTGCATGTGGTATTTATTGTACTTGTTGAATTCATCTGCATGTGGTATTTATTGTATTTGTTGTATTTGTTTTATCCATTTGCATGTGGTATTTATTGTACTTGTTGAATTCATCTGCATGTGGTATTTATTGTATTTGTTGTATTTGTTTTATTCATTTGCATGTGGTATTTATTGTACTTGTTGAATTCATCTGCATGTGGTATATTATGTATTTATTTTATTTATTTTATTCATCTGCATGTGGTATTTTGGACTTGCAAGGCTATACGCTTTTGTGCTTGTGTGTTGGAGGGCGCATCCAAGTTCTCCACGTGAGCTTGAAGGGTGTCCACAGGGGTGGTGCTCTTGGGCTCGGGTGCTGGCACGCAGTATTCATCTGCATGTGGTATGTAACGTCTTTATTTTATTGTTTTTAATCATTTGGGCGTGGTATTTTATGTATTTATTTATACATCTGCGTATGGTATTTATTGTGTTTATTATATTCATCTGCATGTGGTATTTTGGACTCGGAAGGCTCTACAAATTTGTGTTTGTGTTGGAGGATGCCTCCTGCTTGTTTGCATGGGCTTTGAGGGTGTCCACAGGTGTGGTGCTCTTGGGTTCAGGAGCTGGCAAGCAGTATTCATCTGCATGTGGTATATTATTATATTTACGTATTTTAAAATTCATATTTTGATACATGCATGTAGTGTATCTGCATGTGGTATGTTATCATGTTTATTTATTTTATTATTTTATGTATTTTTATTCATCTGCATGTGTATTTACGTGTGGTATTTTGGTATCGTAAGGCTATGCGCTTAATATTTTATTTATGCCTCCAGATTTTTAACATGGGCTTGGAGGGTATCCACAGGTGCGGTGCTCTTGGGTTCAGGAGCTGGCACGCAGTGTTCATCTGCGTGTGGTGCTTTGGACTCGTGATGATATATGTTGTACATTTGCTACGTATCCCGCATAAGGAATCTGGGTTCGTTGAATCAGTCAGTTGTATCAGTCAGTCGTTTCAACTTATAGGAATCAGTATTCGTCTGCAGTATTCATCTGCCTGTGGTATTTTGGACCTGCTGGTGTGAGCCAATATTAGGTACATATGTAACTAGAACCTTAAGCGGGAACCACGTCAGCTTGATCGTGCTAGATCTGACGAGGTAAAACTAAACTTTGTTTTTCGTAGCATGCGTTGCAAGTCCAGCCCATCTGCAACTATGTCCTCGTGGCATCGTCGAGCTGCAAGGAAGTTTCGTAAGGGTTTGCATAATTACAGCGAGGCATGAGAAGTTGTGTCGAAATTAAATCGCATCGGCGAGCTGAGTGTAATCGGGGCAAATTGCTTCCGTCGAGCTTGAGCTTGAACTTGCTTGCATGGCTCCAGCCATTAAGGCTGCTTGCCATCCTCGGTAAAAGCATTCAAACAAATTTTCGTCTCAAAATGTAGATGATCCGATTTCTTCATGCGATTACTGACTTCCGTCGAACTCACCGAGCACCAGGACGTACTTCTTGGTTGACATCAGGATTCCAAATGAGATGCATCCCCGCTTGGTGGTGGTCAAGCAAGACGCGCTCGAACCCAGCTGGGCAAAGTCGTCGCTAGTGTACAGATCAGCATTAAAACCAGCAGGAAGGGCAGGCTTGGCGCCACCGCCATAAATGACGATGATCAGGTGATAGGGGGACAGAATATTTTTCCAGCCATCTAGGAAGTCGAGACCGGAAGCTCCCGAGGTAGAGATCAAAACGTCAACATCGGATGGGGGAGCGGGACGCTTCGCACCGGAATTGGCCAAAGGAGGAGCAGTGCTGTTGGTTGCCATCGCGAATTTGCTGTAGCGCTGTTCGGACGCGCATAAATTCTGATTCGGCCTGTCTTCTGCCATGCGCGAATGAAGTTTAGGGTTGAAGCCGAAACAATTTGAAGCTTCAAATACGCAGCCGCGGCCGGCCGTGGCCACTCGCTGTCTGTCACCCATCCACCCAGTCAGCCGTGACGGTGCCGAACCCCTGTCTGCTCCTGTGCCCAACTGCCCTCGCAGTCCAGTCTACCCTCGACTGCCCTCCCCCCAAAAAACAGAAAACGCTGGACCGGCTGCGACTGTCTTTTTTATCTTCACTGTTCACTGTTCATTGTTCACTCGTTCAGCTGTAAAAAAAGCTGTAAGCGAGATGTAAGTACCGTATGCGCCTTAAGTATTGGCAAGATTAAGTATTGGCAAATGTCATTCCCCCCCTAAAAGTGGGTCTCAGAAAAGCATGGCAAAACTAACTTGGCAAAGGGGTCTATGGCTTTGACTGTCTCAAGCTCAGACTTGAAATCCAGTTGGCAAGGGGTCTTATGTTACTGTTACATTTCCTCGATACATGTTCACCAAGTAGTCTGACCAAGCTTACTGTAAAACCATGTAACAATTCAAAGCATGAGCATAAAACTTGCTAGGGCTTAGTAGCCAGACCGGTATATGGCTGGCTGGAGCCATGTAACCAAGTTCAAGTTCAAGTACATGTTTACAAAGTATTATGCCCAAGCTTGCTGAAAATAAAACCATGTAGAAATTCAAATCAGGAACATTTAACTTGCTAGGGCTTAGTAGACAGAGTACCATGGTATCCGTAACTTGGCAAAGGTCAACTACCTGGAGTGGTCTCAAGCTGGATCCCTAATCCGGTTTGGCAAAGGGTCGTTTGCCAAACCGTTTGCCAATACTTCAGGCGCATACGGCAGTATGCTGTACACTTTTACACGTCAATTATACACGATATTTCAGGACTGAATTGCTTGCAAATTGGAATTCGAGGCCAATTCGAGGCCATTCAAAATACGGGGCTCAGAAAGTCCGCAGCGTCCTGCACCACCCTGACAAAGACACTCCCGTCAGGCAGGAGACGCAGTGAGACGCATGGGACGCAATGGGAGGCATCGGACGAATGGGACGCAGTAAGACGCATGGTAATGAAGTGAGACGCAACCAACATCCTGAACCTGCGTCTGCGACGCAACCGATCTACGAATGCTGTTTCTAGCCGTCTGCGACGCAACGGACCCTACCTATGTTGCGTCCTGCGACACAGGACGCTGCGTCTTGCACAACCCTGGTAAGTACATAACCTTCTCATAGACAGGCCAAGAGTTTACTCAAAAGAACTTGAAAAACTCAGGGCAGGCTACACCTTCCTTCAGGGTCTTCCAAGTTCTAACTGTCATCTTCAGTGGGTCGGTTATGGGTCGGTTGTGTCTCCAGACGCAGGCTATACAATTGGTTGCGTTTAAGGCCACAGCTGGAGTGGAGGTCCTCCAGAACAATCCCCGGGCTGGATAACAACCCTTGGACTTCAAAAGGAAAGAAGGGGAATTTCAGTGACAAACAGGCACCAGAGAAAGGGAATCCAATCGTGTATCACGTGCTATTGGATAATGTTTGTATGTTACAGTCCAGGGGGGAGCCAACAAGGCTATGCGGGAATTATCCATCGTCAATTGTTTGATTATTTGAAAATGGGCGAATACAGTAATCAAGATGACTCTTGCTTGTATGTGTGTATGTTACAGTCCAAGCCCCCGGTCGGTAAAACGATTATTTGGGGTTCAGTTCATCAATGCATTTCGCAGCCGATAGCAATGATGAGAATGGCTTGATTCCCTTTACATCTGCCTTACATAAGCAGGATCAGATTCGTTCTATAGCACAGTTTAGAATGGGTTCCCATTGGCTGAACACAGAAAGAATGAGGGTGGTGGATAGAGCACACATCCCTCGTTCAATGAGACACTGTCAAATGTGTGGGTTCCAAAAACCTGAGGATGAAATGCATATGTTTGAGTGCCCTTTTTATCATGATATTCGCCTCCGCTACCAGAAGCTGTTTACAGATATTTATAGGCATGTCCATGAGGATACCGACTTAACCGTATGGAATGTGGAATTCTGCGATTCCACATTCAGAACCTTTATGAATGGAAATGGCACTAAGACTTTCTGGAGCAACCTAGCCGACTATCTTTCTACTTGTAGAAGAGCAAGACAGGAAGCCCTGGACTGCTTAGTGGCACCGTAATTTATTATCCCTTTTTTCTTTTCTTCTTGTGACTTCTCATTTGTTAGCTTCTTACCTCCGCCACTGTAAGTGATTGAGATCTGGGTCCGGCTCTAGGGGGTTTAATACCTACGCCACCAAAACGGTGGTTGGGAGCTTGGTTTGTTTGTCCTCGACACACCCCTGATGTACTGGGGTTTTTTGCTTTGTGGGTGCTTTTTCTTTTTGTTTAAAGCACAGAGTCTCATACACCCTCGCGGTGTCAAGTAGACTTTAACATGTAATGTAATGTAATGTAATGTAATGTAATGTAATGTAATGTAATGTAATGTAATGTAATGTAATGTAATGTAATGTAATGTAATGTAATGTAATGTAATGTAATGTAATGTAATGTAATGTAATGTAATGTAATGTAATGTAATGTAATGTAATGTAATGCCTTTTCTTTTTAAACCCTTCCTATCACGGTTGGGCAAGTCCCTTTAGCCTATTTGGCCTACCCCTGGACTGTAACATGCATTATATATACATGCATACAGGTTTGAGCTTTGGGGCCAAGCGAATGCCTACTGCCCTGGCCTGAGATCATTCCTTCACTCATATTTAGGGCTGTCAGTATCGTACGATTTTGTCAACTACCGTACGATATAGTCAATTATCGTACGATATCGATATCGTACGATATTTATATGCCTTTTTTGGGAAATCAGTATGAGACCAAGGGGATATTACAGGAAATACCATTTACACGCCCATACAATTAAAAACAAGTCAAATGAACCAATCCTGGCGAAGGTAGAAAACACGATAATATCGAGGTCTAATATCGTACGATAAATCGTACGATATAGGGCGATACACTGAATTCCCTGGCCCAGACCAAGTGCAAGGAAATCCAAGGCTGAGGTACTCCTGACGAGAATCGAACCAGCAACAGCAACACCCTTACCCACATACCAGCACCACCACCAGCACCACCCATACCATGTCACACCACCCATGACCATTAAGGGCGCCTGGAGGCGCGTCCCGAATGAAATGATTCGGATCCTTAATTCAATGTATTTTAATCAATTGAATTGAATTGTATTTAATGTTGAGTTATTTTAATTCGATTTATTCCTTTCCATTTTATTTAATTAACGTGATTTGAATGCATGTAATTGCTATAAATTGTATCAATTCGAATTGGATTAAATTCGGAGGGCGCCTGGAGGCTTTTAATTAATTGAATTCCAATGAATCGATTGATGATTTAGCATTGTTAACTACAAGGTGACGAAAAAGAGAGTTGTTGGAAGGTTGTTGATTTTAAGCAGTATTGAACTTTTCTGTAATGTAATGAAATGCATGTATGTAGATTTACTATTTTTAAGAATTTGATGCAAGAAAAATGAGGCCAATCAGGTGTCTGGTTGATTTTACGGAATTTGTTCAAGGTATTGCATGTTTCGGCCCAGCCCAGACGTGATCGGTATGTCCCGTCCTGCTGAACGGGCTTTTGGCCAGCGGCAGGTGGCGTGGCTTCCCACTGCCCCCGCCCGGTGGCCCCCGCCCCCGTCCCCGTCCCAGCCCCCGGCCCCGGCCCCGGCCCCCGCCCGGTGGCCACCGTCCCTGCCCCACGCACGGCCCTGAGGTGGGGTCCGTGGGCTAATTATAGCACGAGTGCCCGAGGGGAATGTTTCGTCCATTGTGATGCTTACATGTTACGCCTCCAATTTTTGACGACAATTCTGCTCCCAAACCTATGTTTGCCCACTTGTTCAACTGGTTCAAATTTGAAATGTTAGCTCAAAACACCCTGAAATCAAATTGTTGACCGTTAATTGTAGCTATTTGGCCCAACCTGAGCTCCTTTTCGTGAATTGCGATGCTCATATGTGCTCTGGTGAGAATTTCTCCGGTATAAATAAATCTTATAATTCATCAAAAATATAGAATTTTTAACTTTTTTGATGTTTTTCATAAAACCTGAAAATGTGGTTGGTGACACACGGACGAACGGACGAACGGACGAACGGACATTTTAATGGGGCTAAACCCGTCTTCAAAAAATCTGAAAGTTTTTTTCATTCGGCTACATACCACCACCACCACTATCCATACCCCCATTTCCCCCCATTTTTGATGGCACTGCAAATCTGCTAATCATACCACTAGACCAAACTACAGTTTCACTTAAAGCCCCAAACTACACTTCCGCCTTTAGCACCCACCCTATAGCACCAAAAGTGCATGGCATGAAATGAGAAAATCAAGCTCACCACTCTCATTGCTGCTGCCATGGTGCGTGCTGCCCTCGGGAGAGCGAGCAAAAAAGTGCGAGCAGAAAGCTGTGCCTGCCTGCCGGCATAGAACATGCGTCCCCCAAAAGATATGACGTAAATCTGTAGACAGATAGATAGATAACAGTTTGCCACTTAGCACGATATATCGTATGATACAACACACGATACAACGATGAAGAAAATATATCCCGATAAACACGACATACCCCGATCAATCCCGATAATCACGATAATCCCAATAAATCCTGATAATCATGATAAACCCGGAAATATACGATATATCGTACGATACACGATATAATAAATATCGTACGATACAGAGCTTGACAGTCCAACTCATATGATGCCCTAAGTGCGCCTCCTCTTTTGTAGGAGTGGCAACACCATTCGAAATGAATCATCAGTGTTGCTGGTTAGTGTCGGGAGAGCCACCTCCTGGGGTGACAATCCTTTCATAACTAAACAACAACAAATATCCGAGTCCCCAAGTCTCAAACAACATCATCATTACCATTCAACAACTTGGACGACATCAGAAATAACAACAAACAAGACAACAGCAGCAACACAAACAACAACAACGAGTACAACAAGATTGCTAGCCAAAAGCACCAGTCCGATGAGATACTGCATCCTTCGCTCAGGCCAGTCTTATCAGCGCCGGCAATTTTGTTAACCCCCCATCCCTTGGCGGTTACAGGCGATGCACCAGGAGCACTTAGTGCACCAATCCGCCCAATCACTGCAGCTCCCTCGTATCCAGCTTCTTTTAGCTCCTGCAGGATCGGAAGGGAGTGTTTTTTACATTCCAGGGGTAGCCAAACAGGCTGAAGGGACGTGCCCCACCTTAACACAGAAAAGGCAGTTGTGGAAACAAATACTAGTGAACTGAACACCGAGTGCACCAATTTGTCCTATCACTGCTGCAGCTTCCTATCAAGCTTCATTTAGCCCCTGAAGGATGGGAATGGAGTTTTTTTGCAGGCTCTTCTATCATTTTTGTTCTTTTTTGTGGGGTCAAATCTCTCCGATCAGCACTACATGGGTAGGCAACTATGCTATAGGGTCTTGCCCAAACCTTTTTTTTATCGATTTATTTATTTATTTACTGTTTGATTGATTGTTAACCTCGTAATATATGAATGTTCTTGAATTGATTTGATCACTGCTGCAGCCTTGTATCCATTTATTTCCATTTAATAAATAAATTTATTATTTCCATTTATTTCCAGCCTCGTGTCACTGCAGCAGCTTCGTATCCAGCTTCTTTTAGATCCTGCAGGATGGAAAGGCCGCATTTCCTACACAGTAGTGGGAAAAATGGAGTATTCAGACGCGCGACGCAGGATTCCGCAGGACGCCTTCATATTTCAAATATCCGTAACCCCCCGGGCAAAACCAGGAGTAACCACCGCCAGTGTTTTCAGCAGTACTGTCCTGCCCGGTTTATAATCAAGTGCACAGTCACTGAGGGCACTAAAATTTTGGTGTCCCAAGCTGCCTAAGCCTTGATCTTTACCAGCTTTTCGAGTTGCGTCGAGATTCCATCTCGCAGTTCCCGCAAAACGATCGAAGATGGCGCACGGGCCTCCGATCAAGGCTCGCTCTGAAAAGCTACATTGTAATCCCAACCCATCGCAAGATGAGTGGGCAACGGGAGTTGCATTCATCGACCTATCCTATAGCTCCTGCTGCCCCCAAGACCTCCAATCCTCAAGCGCCTATGCCGCTAGATTCCCTCCCAGCCAGATCGAGAAGAAAGGTGAGAGTATTGAGTTCCTTTCCTCTCCCCCTCTGCTCCGCGACTCGTAGTCGACCTTCGCGATCTCCTTCCTTGCCTTCCTTTTCTGCTCAGTGCCTTTGCACAGCAGCCCTGTTCGCCTTCAAGTTTGCGTCGTTCAGCTCTTGCTAGAATTTGTCTTCCTACAGTACCCACTCACATTCATAGCTGCATTCAAATCACAACCCTTTGTGGGAGACTGATGGTTCCAACCCCATGACTTGGAAGACAGGGAAAAGTGGTTCAACTCAACTGGAACCAAGCTGAATATAGAGAGATGGCAATACTGGGCAGATGAATTAGGTGTCCCTTGTCCTAGGTTTCTAGTAGACACTTCCTTCACTGGGGTAAATGGTTGTATGAGCAAGTTACCTTGATCACTCACCACCCCTGAAACAACCCTGTGACAGGTAAAAAATAGGTAGATGGATAGCTCTTCCCCAAATGTCACACCCCTGGGGATACCTGCACTATCCAACTCTTGTTTGATGCCCTATACCCTGTCACCACCTACCATACCACTTACAAGGCACAGGCTTAAATCCCATGGATATTTAAATGGTAACATAGCTGATATGACCAGTACGGCCAGCCAATGGTGTGATATACCCCCTAATTATGGGGAAATATCACACACAAGAGCTAAAACGTTACAATGTCCAGCCTACACTTTAAATAATTCTAACAAGGGCACACTAAGTGACCTGGAGTCTGGGACAAGGCTCTGGAGCTGGAGTGGCATGAGTCGGTAGGGGTACATGTGCACAATAGGTGTCCTGGAACTCGAAGCTTGCATGATTTGCTTGCAGCACTGGGCACATAGACTGGCAGGAACGTCAGTCTTGTGCTACATGGATAAGGTCCAAGCTGTCTCAGCTGTGTATAAGGGGGGCTCCAGGATAACACGCATCAGGGATGATAACATCCCATTATCGGCATTAGGAAAAACTGTGGATCTCCTACATGCTTGGGTGGCCTCACCCACTAACACACTTTGCTTGTGATCAGACCTGACCAGTAGCTTACCCCTTTCATATCTTCCTCCCACCCCCCATAGGATGTACCATCTACCAAGGCACCAAGGGAAGGATGCTTAGGTGCACCAGCTGCAGCCAGCACAGCCACCCCCAGTGCATCAGCTTGGGCAGGAATGCCATGTCCTGTGGTACATTCAAGTGCTCAGCCTGCACACTATAAGAGTGTCTCTCCACATCACTAGCTTCCAAGGCCAACAAGGGCCAGGGGGTTAGTGATGTTGGAGGGCTCTACCTTGGCCGTACGGAAGCTCACAAGACACTTATGCAAGTGATCTTAAGCGACACCAAGTGCATGGCTGAAGTTACTTGCTTACTGAGCAGAATGCACTCCCTCCTGGCCCCAAGGAACAAGTGCCTTTGATGCTAGTTAAAGCTGGTCATGGGTTGGGCAGCAGGTCATAACTAACCTGCCACCATTACAACCATGTCAGCACTAGCTGAATGGCACAGGCCCAAGGGACTGGACCCTTCGCACTCTGGTTTCCAGTGTTGCGGGACAGATCTCTAAGGCCTTTATGGTGTTCCAGGGCCTAAGGGAGTTGCATCTGGCAAATAGGGCAGTTGTTAGTCCCGAATAGGGCGGTTGTAAGACCCTCATCTTTAAGTGTCTGGAGACCATGAGGAAGCTGAAAACCCTGCTGCCCCACATGGAGGACGTGTTTACTAGAGATGCAGCTTGGCTAGTGATGGGTTTCTTTGACCTCCTTAGGAGGAGTGAGCTTATTGCTCTACTTTTGTCAGTGTAGCCCCCCCTTCTTTCAGGTCAGGCTTTGTCCTGTTGACTGAAGTCTTTTCTCACTGCTATTGCACACTCTCACCCCAAACTGGACATAGATCCAGCCAGGTTTGCCATGCACAGCCTCAGACGGGAAGGTGTAGTAGCAGCTTGGGCTATTGGGGCACTTCTAGAGACTTAGAACTCAAGGTAGGTGGAAATCAGATGCCATTAAGGCATATGTGATCCCAGACATCTCGGTCAAATTGATCTTTGCCTCCAGACTCTGAGCCTAGCTTTTCCTTTCCTTCTTTCCTCTTGATACCCCATCACTTAGCCAAGCCTGCTGTCCTGTACATGCTCCTTACTCCTACACCTTTCCCCCAGTCCCCCTTTACACTCCTTTTCCTTACATAGCGGGACTGATTTGTATTATCCTGAGGGCACGTGTGTGTGAAATTGCAGTGACTCTTGCATATGGTAGTAGCACAAAGACAGACCTGAACAGTCTGGACTTACAAGCTAGATAGTGCAGTTGACTCTATTTAATGGTAAAAGCTGATAAGACCAGTAAAGCCAGCCAGTGTTGTGATATACCCCCTAATTAAGGGAAATATCGCAAAGAAAGCTAAAACTTTACAAGGCCCAGCATACACCTTAAATATGTCTATTAGCACTTGTACCAATGGGGGCCCCATCTGAAAGATCGCTGGACCTCTCGTGCAGTGTCTCAATGTCCAGCAAGCAGGCCCCCTACTTTTGCAAATATAAGTACTGACAATGATGAAGCCTGCATGTGCTTATTTCCTCAACCCTTAAGGGTAAATCATATGTATTGGAAATATGAAAAGCAACTGTAAAGGAATCTGAGTCAACCGTCTGAATGGAGGTTTTTTACAGTGCTAAGTGCAAGTGCGCCTACTATATTGTAGGAGTGGCAACGCCATTCGAACTGAATCCTCGGTGTTGCTGGTTTGTGCCGGGAGACCAACCTGCTGGGGTGAAATACCTTTCAAAACTTAACTAAAAAAGTCCAGGGGTAGCCAAACAGGCTAAAGAGAAGTGCCCCACCTTATAACAGGAAAGGCAGCTGAAAAAAGTTCTATGCAGCGTCGCAAGCGACACGGAAAATTGGCGGAGTGTGTTGGCAACGGAACGAAAGGTGGCAACAATGGAGCTGACCGAAGCGAGTTAGTTACGCGAATGTTCGGTTGGCTGACGTGTCAGGCTTCAATTTTCATTTTTTCGGTCGGACGGACAAACGGGTAAACATGGGGGCTCCCACCCCCTTGAAGAGGGGGCTCCGCAGAAAACAAGCACTAGTAAATGGGAGCCCTACAAATCATAAACGGCGGGAAAGGTCTGTAGCATCAAGGGAAGGGCGTTTCCCATGTATGTATGTATGTATGTATGTATGTATGTATGTATGTATGTATGTATGTATGTTACAGTCCAGGGGTAGGCCCAATAGGCCAAAGGGACTTGCCCAACCGTATAGGAAGGGCTTAAAAAGAAAAAAACACTGATGAACTGAACCCCAAACAATCGTTTAACCGACGGGGGCCCTGAGTTCGTGCTACAAAGATAATTCACAGTGATAATCCTATGATGTAAATTGAACGCAGCTATGCTGCAGAAGATGACACAGGAAAGGCAGTTGTGACAACAAGTACTAGTGATCTGAACACCGAGTGCACCAATTTGTCCTATCACTGCTGCAGCCTCCTATCAAGCTTTATTTGCTCCTGCAGGATGGGATTGGAGTTTTTTATAAACACACAAAAAAATGCACTATTGAGTGAGAGACATGACAAGCACACCCCTGATGTAATGGGGTTTTTTGCTTTGTGGGTGCCTTTTCTTTTTGTTTAAAGCACAGAGTTTCATACACCCTCCCGGTGTCAAGTAGAATTTAACATGTAATGTAATGTAATGTAATGTAATGTAATGTAATGTAATGTAATGTAATGACAAGCACACACTCACTTTGATGCAGGCCTCAGACTGGGAAGGAGGGGATGGATGAAGGAGGGGATCAATGAATTGATTGGCCATAATAAGAAAATGAAAAGAAAGAAAATTATGCATATGAAAATGAATATACCAATACGTATACTAATAATCGAGGGGGGGAATGGGGGGGGGGAGGGGGGGGGGGGGGGGGGGGGGGGGGGGGTAAAAAACAATCACAGACCCCATGCCTACAAAATTTAAAGTTGGCTGAGCAGCTGGGGGGGGCATAACCACAACTCACTTTGACGCATGCCTCAGACTGGGAAGGGTCCACCCCAGCCAGCAAGCCCCTATCGAGTGGGAGACATGAAAAACACCCCACCTAACCATGCCCTTATGCACAACCTCCTTTTGAGTGAGAGACAATGATAACCACAAACTCACTTTAATGTGCAAAAAAAAAAAAAAAAAAAGCCCAGACTGGGATGAAGGGTCCCCCCCTACTCACCACCCAGCCAGCAAAGGCCCCTCCTTCCTTTTATCGAGTGAGAGGAGAGACTTGATAGGAGGAGAGATGAGAAGAGCTCCTTTTTCCTATCGAGTGAGAGACATTGAGGTGAGAGAGCGAGAGGAGAGGGAGAAGAGAGGAGACATAGATAACCACCCCGAACACCCCCCCTTGCCACAACCAAACTATTGAGTGAGCAGGACATGTACCACCCCTAACCACCCCCTTGCACAACCGACTATTGAGTGAGAGACATGATAACCACCCCTAACCACCCCCATTGCAACAACCCCAAACTATTGAGTGTGAGGGAGACATGATAACCACCTAACAACCCCCTTGGCACAAACCGACTATCTGAGTGATGAGACCTGAGACATGATAACCAACCCTAAAACCAAACCCTTGCACAACGCCGAATTATTGAGTGAGAGACATTTGATAAACCACCCATAACCACCCCCTTTGCACAAACCGACTATTGAGTGAGACATGATACACCACCCATAACCACCCACTTGCACACCGAATGATTGAGTGAGAGACATGATAACCACCCCTAACCACCCCCTTGCACAACCGACTATTGAGTGAGAGACATGATAACCACCCCTAACCACCCCCTTGCACTACCAACTATTGAGTGAGAGACATGATAACCACCCCTAACCACCCCCTTGCACAACCAACTATTGAGAGAGAGACACAAACTCACTTTAATGCAAGCCTCAGCCTGGGAAGGGTCCACCCCAGCCAGCAAGCCACCGCCAGTTTGGGGATCCACGAGCAAAGGCCAGCGGGGGTCGTTCTTCAATTCCACAAAATTTGAGATGGCGGATGCCGCTCGCGCATTCTGCAAGAAATGAAGCCAGCACGATTAGGGGATGATTGCTTGGTTTGACCTGAAAAATCTCCCCCCCCCCCCCCCCCCCCCCACCCACCCACCCACCCACCCACACATAATGAGACCATGGAAATGAGGTCAGCATTTATTGTTGCACACACAATGAGGCCATGGAAATGAGGTCAGCATTTATTGTTGCACACACAATGAGGCCATGGAAATGAGTTCAGCATTTATTGTATAGTTTAGTTGTGAAAGGACTTCAACCCCAGGAGGTGGGTCTCCCTTGTTTGAGATGATACGTCGATTGGGGGCTGATTGCTTGGTTAAACATGAAATATCTCCCCCCACCCCACCCACCCCACCCCTACACACACACACACACAATCACTGCACACCACACACACTTCCCACAGCTGCAGCAAGATTCAAAGGCAATACCAATTCATCTTATTAGATCATTAATGAGCAAGGCAAACAACAATTCAAGGCAATATTTCAAGGCAACAATTCAAGGCAAGGTTTCAAGGCAACAATTCAAGGCAAGGTTTCAAGGCAACAATTCAAGGCAAGGTTTCAAGGCAACAATTCAAGGCAAAGTTTCAAGTCAAACAACAATTCACACGATGGCATGGCTCATCTCACTGAAGCGTGTACAGAGCTGACAGCATCCTTCTCAACCACCATTTCCATAGCTCACTCACATTCATGCCAGCACCCACCCACCCACCCACCCAAGCTATATATAGGGTTACCCCATCCAGACCTGCAAGCTCTAACCCTAAGGTCTAAGTGACTAGGAGATGGGAGCAGTTCAATACCACACACAAGTGGTTTAGTTACTTATGCTCACATGGCTGCTTAATTTTGAGCATCCCTACCCAAGCGTGAAGACAACTGACAGCATCTCAACCACCACTTCAAGTCAAAGGGTGAACAGAACTGACAGCATTGATTTGACCTAGTGATAGGGGTGGATTCCAATATTATAATTCTGCCCTATCACTTCATCACTGACAGCATGCACCACCACTTCAAGTCAAACAACAATTCACATGGTGACATGGCTCATCTCACCGAAGCATGTCAAGATTTCAAGTCAAACAACAATTCACACAATGCCGCTCATCTCACCGAAGCATGTCAAGATTTCAAGTCAAACAACATTTTCACACAATGCCGCTCATCTCCACCGAAAGCTGTCAGATTTACAAGTCAAACAACAATTCACCAATGCAGCTCATCCTCACCGAAGCATGTCAAGAGTTCAGTCAACAACAATTCACACAATGCCCTCATCTAACCGAAGCATGTCAAGATTCAAGTCGCAAACAAACAATTCACACAATGCGCTCATTCTACCGAAGCAGCATGTCAAGATTTCAAGTCAAACAACAATTCAAACACTGCCGCTCATCTCACCGAGTCTGTCAAGATTCAGTCAAACAACAATCACCACAATGCCGCTCATCTCACCGAAGCATGTCAAGATTTCAAGTCAAGCAACAATTCACACAATGCCGCTCATCTCACCGAAGCATGTCAAGATTTCAAGCCAAACAACAATTCACACCATGCCGCTCATCTCACCGAAGCATGTCAAGATTTCAAGTCAAACAACAATTCACACAATGCCGCTCATCTCACCGAAGCATGTCAAGATTTCAAGCCAAACAACAATTCACACAATGCCGCTCATTCACCCGAAGCATGTCAAGATTCAAGTCAAACAACAATTCACACATGCCGCTCATCTCAACCGACGCATGTCAAGATTCAGTCATCAAACAACAATTCACACAATGCCGCTCATCTCACCGAAGCATGTCAAGCTTTCAAGTCAAACAACAATTCACACAATGCCGCTCATCTCACCGAAGCATGTCAAGATTTCAAGTCAAACAACAATTCACACAATGCCGCTCATCTCACGAAGCATGTCAAGATTTCAAGGTCAAAACAACCAATTCACACAATTGCCGCTCATCTCACCGCAGCATGTCAAGAGTTCAAGTCAAACAACAATTCACAACAATGCCGCTCATCTACCGAAGCATGTCAAGAGTTCAAGTCAAAAAACAACAATTCACACAATGCGCTTCATCTCACCGAAGAATGTAAAGATTTCAGCAAACAACAATCACCAATGCCGCGCATCTCACCCGAAGCATGTCAAGATTCAAAGTCAAACAACAATGCACACAATGCCGACTCATCTCACCGAAGCATGTCAAAGATTTCAAGTCAAACAAACATTACACCAATGCGCTCTTCACCGAAGATGTCAAGATTTCAAGGCCCAAACAACAATTCACCAAGGCCGCTCATCTCAACGAAGGCATGTCAAGATTTAAAGCCAACACAACAATTTCACACAATGCCGCTCATTTCACGAAGATGTCAAGATTTTCAAGTCAAACAACAATTCAACACAATGCGACTAATCTCACCGAAGGAGCCTGTCAAGATTTCAAGGCAAACAACAATTCACACAATGCCGGCTCATCTCACCGAGCATGTCAGATGTCAAGACAAAAAACAATGCACACAATGCCGATATCTAAACGAAGCATGTCAAGATTCAAGTCAAACAAACAATTCCACAATGCCGCTCATCTCACCGAAGCATGTAAAGTTTCAAGCCCAAACAACAATTAACACAAGCCGCTCATCTCACCGAAGCAGTAAAGATTTCAAGTCAAACAACAATTCACACATGCCGCTCATCTCACCGAAGCATTCAAGATTTAAGTCAAAACAACAAGTCACACAATGCCGATCATCTCACCGAAGCATGGTCAAGATTTTCAAGTCAAACAACCAATTCACACAATGCCGCTCATCTCACCGAAGCATGTCAAGATTTCAAGTCAAACAACAATTCACACAATGCCGCTCATCTCACCGAAGCATGTCAAGATTTCAAGTCAAACAACAATTCACACAATGCCGCTCATCTCACCGAAGCATGTCAAGATTTCAAGTCAAACCACAATTCACACAATGCCGCTCATCTCACCGAAGCATGTCAAGATTTAAATCAAACAACAATCACCACAAATGCCGTCATCTCACCGAAGCATGTCAGGGATTTTCAAGTCAACAACAATGCACACAATGCCCTTCATCTCACCGAAGCATGTCAAGATTTCAAGTCAAAACAAACAATTCACCACAATGCGCTCATCTCCCGAGCATGTCAAGATTTCAAGCCAAAAACAATCACACAATGCCGATCATCTCACGACGCATTGTCAAGATTTCAAGTCAAACAACAATTCACACAATGCGCTCATCTCACCGCATGAAGAATGCAAGATTGCAAGTCAAACAACAATTCACACAATGCCGCTCATCTCACCGAAGCATGTCAAGATTTCAAGTCAAACAACAATTCACACAATGCCGCTCATCTCACCGAAGCATGTCAAGATTTCAAGTCAAACAACAATTCCCACCAAGGCCGCTATCTCAACGAAGCATGTCAAATTTCAAGTCAAACAAACAATCAACAATGACCGCTCATCTCCACCGAAGCAGGTCAAGATTTCAAAGTCAAACAACCCAAGCACACAATGCGCTCATCTCCACGAAGCATGTTCAAGGTTCAAGTCAAACAACAATTTCACACAATGCCGCTCATCTCACCGAAGCATGTCAAGATTTCACAGTCCAAAAAACAATTTCACACAATGCCGCTCATTAACCGAAGCATGTCAAGATTTCAAGTCAAAACAACATTCACACAAGCCGCTCTCGACCGAAGCATGTCAAGATTTCAAGTCCCAAAAACAACAAGTCACACAATGCCGCTAATTCTCCCCGAAGGCATGCAAGATTTCAAGTCAAACAACAATTCACACATGCCGTCGATCTCATACGAAGCATGTCAAGATTTCAAGTCAAACAACAATTCACACAATGCCGCTCATCTCACCGAAGCATGTCAAGATTTCAAGTCAAACACAACATTCACCACAATGCCGCTTTATCCACCGAAGCATTGTCAAGATTTTTCAAGTCAAAACAAACAATTCACACAATGCAGCCTAATCCACCGAAGATGTCAAAGATTCCAAGTCAACACAAACAACTTCACACAATGCCGACTCATCTCACGAAAGATGTCAAGATTTCAATGTTAAACAACATTCACACAATGCCGTCATCTAACCGAAGACATGTCAAGATTTCACGTAAAACAACAATCACACAATGCCGCTATCTCACCGAAGCATGTCAAGATTTCCAAGTCAAACAACAATTCACACAATGCGCTTCATCTCATCCGAGAATGTCAAGATTCAAGTCAAAAACAATTCACACAATGCCGCTCATCTCACCGAAGCATGTCAAGATTTCAAGTCAAACAACAATTCACACAATGCCGCTCATCTCACCGAAGCATGTCAAGATTTCAAGTCAAACAACAATTCACACAATGCCGCTCATCTCACAGAAGGCTGTCAAGATGTCAAGTCAAACAAAACAATCACACAATGCCGCTATCTCACCGAACAGGTCAAGATTTAAAGTCAAACAAACAATTCACACAATGCGCTCATCTCACCGAAGCATGTCAAGATTTACAAGCAAACAACAATTCAACCAAGACGCTTCATCTCACCGAAGCAGGTCAAAGATTTCAAGTCAAACAACAATTCACACAATGCCGCTCATCTCACCGAAGCATGTCAAGATTTCAAGTCAAACAACAATTCACACAATGCCGCTCATCTCACCGAAGCATGTCAAGATTTCAAGTCAAACAACAATTCACACAATGCCGCTCATCTCACCGAAGCATGTCAAGATTTCAAGTCAAACAACAATTCACACAATGCCGCTCATCTCACCGAAGCCATGTCAAGATTTCAAGTCAAAACACAATTCACCAATGCGCTCATCTACGAAGCAGTCAAGATTATCAAGTCAAACAACAATTCACACAATGCCGCTATCTACCGAAGCATGTCAAGAGTTCACAGTAAACAAACCAATTCACACCAATCCGTCCCATCTCACCGAAGCAGTCAAGATTTCAAGTTCAAACAACACTTCACACAATGCGCTCAATCTCAACGAAAGCATGACAAGATTTCAAGGTCAAACAACAATTCCACACCAATGCCGCTCATCTCACGAAGCATGTCAAAGATTTTCACGTCAAAAACAATTCAACAAATGCCGCTCATCTCACCGAAGCATGTCAAGATTTCAAGTTAAACAACAATTCACACAATGCCGCTCATCTCACCGAAGCGTGAAGAGAGCTGATAGCATCCCTCTCAACCACCAATTCTGCGGCTCCCTCCAGCAGAGGCACCTCGTCAAGGTCAAGCTCAATATGCACCTGAGCAAACAGCGTGAGAGGGGTTCTGACAAATGAATTGATGGAATCAAGGGGGACTTATGACAAATGAAATGAAATGCTCATGGGCACCATGTGTGCTTCTTATCTTGGCATACCCAAATAGGCCAGCAGCAGCACCACGTCTAGGTCAAGCTCAATATGCACCTGGGCAAACAACGTTAGTGGGGTGAGGTGGGTTGGGTTGGGTTGGGTCCGGAGTGGGGTGACACCATGAGGTAAGTTGGGGGGCGAGTGGGGTGTGTGCGTGTAGCAGCGGCACCATGTGTGCTTCTTATCTTGGCATACCCAAATAGGCCAGCAGCAGCACCACGTCTAGGTCAAGCTCAATATACATTTGCACCTGAGCCAGCAACGTGAGTGGGGTGAGGTGGATTGGGTTTGGTTTGGTTTGGTTTGGTTTGGTTTGGTTTGGTTGCGTTGGGTTGCGTTGGGTGCGGGGTGGGGTGACACCATTAAGTAAGGGTTGGGTGCGAGGTGGGTTTGGTTGGGTGCGGGGTCGGATGACAACATAAGGGAGGGGGAAGGCGAATGGGGTGAGGTGTGTTGTGCTGGGTGGGGTGACAGCATTAAGTAAGTGGAGGGCGAGTGGGGTGAATTGTGTTGTTTTGTGTTGTGTTGTGTTGTGTAGAGTTTTGTTGTGTTGTGTTGTGTTGTGTTGTGTAGGGTTGTGTTTTGTTGTGTTGTGTTGTGTGGTGTTGTGCTGTGTTGTGTTGTGCTGTGTTGTGTTGTGCTGTGTTGTGTAGGGTTGTGTTGTGTTGGTGTTTGTGTCTGGCTTTGGGTTGTGTTTGTGTTGTGTTGTGCTGTGTTGTTGTTGTGTCTTGTGTTTTTTTGTAGGGTTGTTTTGTTGTTGTGTTGTTGCTGTGTTGTGTTGTGCTGTGTTGAGTTGTGTAGGGTTGTGTTGTGTTGTGCTGTGTAAGGTTGTGTAAGGTTGTGTTGTGTTGTGTTGTGTTGTGTTGTGTTGTGTTGTGCTGTGTTGTGTAGGGTTTTGGTTGTGTTGTGGTTTTGTGTGGGTTTTGTTGTGTAGGGTTGTTGTTGTGTTGTGTTGTGTTGTGAAATGGTTTTGGTGTGTGTAGGGTTGTGTTGTGTTGTGTTGTGTTGTGTTGTGTTTTTCTTTGTTGTTAGGGTTGTGTTGTGTTTGTGTTGTGTTGTGTTGTGTTTGTGTAGGGTTTGTGTTTAGTGCGGGTTGGTGGTGACAGCATTAGTAAGTGGGAGGGCGAGTGGTTGAGGTGGGTTCGTGTTTGTGTTTTGGGGTTGTGTTGTGTTGTGTATGGTTTGTGTTTTTTGTTTTTGTTGTGTAGGGTTGTAGTGTGTTGTTTTTTTGTGTTTTTTGTGCGTGTGTGGTGTGGTGTTTGTGCTGTTGTTTTAGGGTTGTATTGTGTTGTGTTGTGCTGTGTTGTGTTGTGTTGTGTTGAGTTGTGTAGGGTTGTGTTGTGTTGTGCTGTGTTGTGTTGTGTAAGGTTGTGTTGTTTTGTGTTGTGTTGTGTTGTGCTGTGTTGTGTAGGGTTGTGTTGTGTTGTGTTGTGTTGTGTTGTGTTGTGTTGTGTTGTGTTGATAAGGGTTGTGTTGAGTGCGGGGTGGGGTGACAGCATTAAGTAAGTGGAGGGCGAGTGGGGTGAGGTGGGTTGTGTTGTGTTGGGTTGTGTTGTTTTGGGTTGTGTTGTGTTGTGTTGTTTTGTGTAGGGTTGTGTTGGGTGCGGGGTGGGGTGCCGCACTAATTAATGGAGGGCGAGTGGGGTGAGGTGGGTCGTGTTGTGTTGTGTTGTGTTGTGTAGGGTTGTGTTGTGTTGTGTTGTTTTGTGTAGGGTTGTGTTGGGTGCGGGGTGGGGTGACAGCACTAAGTAAGTGGAGGGCGAGTGTGGTGACGTGGGTCGTGTTGTGCTGTGTTTTGTTGTGTTGGGTGCGGAGTGGGTGTCAACATGAGGTAGGTTGCAGGCGAGTGGGTTGAGGTAGGTGGGAGGCGAGTGGGGTGAGGTTGGTGGGAGGCGAGTGGGGGGTGAGGTAGGTGGGAGGCGAGGGGGGTGAGGTAGGTGGGATGCGAGGGGGGTGAGGTGGGTCGTGTTGTGTTGTGTTGCGTTGTGCTGTGTTGTGTAGGGTTTTGTTGTGTAGGGTTGTGTTGTGTTGTGTTGTGTTGTGCTTGGTGTCGGTTTCGGTTGCGGGGTGGGGTGCACACACCTGAGTCCGTGTATTGGCCGTGGAGGTGGTGCGTGTCGCAGGTGGCCCCTGCGTCTAGGTCCCATGTCACTGCACACAGGGCAACAGCAAGCCATCACCACCATCACCACCACCATTATCGCTACCATCACCACAACCACCATGATCATCTCCACCACCATCACCACCACCATTATCGCCACCATCACCACAACCACCATGATCATCACCACCAACATCATTGCCACCATCACCACCATGCACTTAGGGCAACAGCAAGTCAGCACCGCCCAGCCCAAAGCCAGTCATATCGGTGCACCCCTTGCATCCATGCGCCTTACACCTACACACACTTACAAATACACCTACACCTACACACACGTACAGCGATAAACACTTACAAGTACACACTTATATCTACACACACCTATATCTACAAACACCTACACCAACAAACACTTCCACCTACATACCTACACCTACACACACCTATAGCTACAAACATTTGCACCTTCACACACCTACACCTACACAGAAGCATACGTACACAAACCTACACCTACAAACACTTTCACACACCATCACCTACAAACACCTACACCTACACGCATACATACGAGGCCCCACCTTACTTCGCTCCATCTCGACTAAGTGGCCCACCAGCCTGAAGCTAGTCACATCTATGCATCCATGCGTCCTACACAGACACACACCTACACACACTTACACCTACACCTAGACACACCTATACCTACACATACTTCCACCTACATACCTACACCTACACACACCTATACCTACAAACACTTACACCTACACACACCTACACTTACACAGAATAATACTTACACAAACCCACACCTACAAACACCTACACCTACACACACCATCACCGACAAACGCCTACACCTACACACAAACATACATTCAAGGCCACACCTTGGAAGGTCGTGCCATCTCAACTAAGTGGCCCACCAGTCCAAAGCCAGTCACATCGGTGCAACCCTTGCATCCATGAGACATCAAGATCTCTGCTGCTTGAGCGTTGGAGGCTTCAGCATTGAGTAGGGCAGACGGCAGCCACCTGGGTGGGGGGTTGGGAGGGTGGGGGGGATCATGGTGGTGGTGGTGGTGATGATCATGGTGATAATGTTGATGGTGCCGATGATGGTGGTGGCCATGATCATGGTTGTGGTGGTGATGGTGGCGATGATATTGGTGGTGACGATCATGGTGATGGTGGTGATGGTGGTGATGATGGTGGTGATGTTGTTGTTGGTGATGATCATGTTGGTGGTGGTGATGGTGCCGATGATGTTGGTGGTGATGATCATGGTGGTTGTGGTGATATTGGTTGTGATGGTGGCGATGATGTTGGTGGTGATCATAAAAGTGGTGGTGGTGGCGATGATGGTTGTGGCGGTGATGGTTGTGGTGATGATGGTGGTGATGATGGTGGTGATGATGGTGGTGATGATCATGGCGGTGGTGGTGGTGATGATGGTTGTGGCGGTGATGGTTGTGGTGATATTGGTGGTGATGCTGATGGTGATGCTGGTGGTGATGCTGGTGGTCGCTGCAGTTCCGGTGGTGATGTTGGTGGTGATGACAATGGTGGTGGCGATGGTGGTGATGATGGTGGTGATGATGGTGGTGGTTGTTGTTCCGGTGGCTGTGGCTGATAATGGTGGTGGTGTGATGGTTGGTTTTGACTGTGGTGGTGGTGGATGATGTGGTGACACCACACAAATACATACATACCACATACGTAACTCCGTTACAACGTACATACTAATACGTACATCATACATACATACATCATACATACTACATCCATACCCTTTCCACAGGACCCCCGCCCCTTCAGGATGCTTTCTTCCATCAACACGCCAGTGCCAATAGGTTTTGTGAGGATGAGGAGTTGGCCTGGGCTAAGCCCCCCCTTGGTCATGAGAGCCCCCTCCTTGGCTGACCCGGTGACAGAGAAGCCTGCAGGGGGTGGGTGGGGGGGCAGCAGGGGGTGGTGGACAGCAGCAGGGGGTGGGTGGGTGGGGGTGGGGGGGGGGCAGCAGCGGGGTTTTTAAAAGCAAGCAATAACAACAGCAACAATAGCAAAAACAGCAGGGAGGTGGACAGCGGCAGGGTTGTTAAAACAAAGAAAAAAAGAAATAACAGCAATAGCAACAAGAACAACAGCAACAACAGCAGGGGGGTATACAGCAGCAGGGGTATTACAATAAAAGAAACAACAACAACAAAAAACAGGGAATCGTGGAAGGGGCGTTCTAGTTCCCAAGCAGAACTCTAAGTGTGTAAAAAAGTCCACCCGCCCACCAACTGAAAGCGCCAGGCCAACATAGCATTCTGGTTCCTAAGTAGAATGCTACGTGTGTAAAAAAGTCCCCAAGCCCACCGACTGAAAGCGCCAGGCCAACCTGGCCTTCCTGGTCACAAGCAAATTCTATGGTGTAGAAAGTCTCCTCGACCCCACCTGAGAGCGCCAGCCAAACATGGCATTCGGGTTCACAAGCGAATGCTATGATGAGAAAAGTTCTCCCGCCCACGCACCTAGAGCGCCAGGCCAACCTGGGCACTCTTGGTTCACAAGCAGAATGCATGGTTGTAATAAAGTCTCCTCCCCACCACCTGAAGAATCGCCAGGCCAACATGGCATTCTGGTTCACAAGCAGAATGCTATGAGTGTAGAAAAGTCTCCTCGCCCACCACCTGAGAGCGCCAGGCCAACATGGCATTCTGGTTCACAAGCAGAATGCTATGAGTGTAGAAAAGTCTCCTCGCCCACCACCTGAGAGCGCCAGGCCAACTTGGCATTCTGGTTCACAAGCAGAATGCTATGAGTGTAGAAAAGTCTCCTCGGCCCACCACCTGAGAGCCGCCAGGCCCAAACATGGCAATGTCTGTGTGCCAAGCAGGATGCTATGAGTGTAGAAAAGTCTCCTCGCCCACCACCTGAGAGCGCCAGGCCAACATGGCATTCTGGTTCACAATCAGAATGGCTATGCTGTAGAAACGTCGAAAAAAGAGGTCCGTCGCCACCCACCTGAGAGCGCCAGGAGGCCACATGGGCATTCTTGGTTCACAAGCTCAGAAGTGCTATGAGTGTAGAAAAAGTCTCCTCGCCCACAACATGAGAGCGCAGGGCCAACTTGCCCTTCTGGTTTCACAGCATAATTCTATGAGTGTAGAAAAGTCTCCTCGCCCACCACCTGAGAGCGCCAGGCCAACGGGGCATCCGGGTTCCCAAGCAAAAAGCAATGTGTGTAGAAAAGTCCCCTCGCCCACCACCTGAGAGCGCCAGGCCAACATGGCATTCTGGTTCCTATGTAGAATGCTACGTGTGTACAAATGTCACCCCTAGCCAACCAACTGAAAGCGCCAGGCCAACGGGGCATCCTGGTTCCCAAGCAAAAAGCAATGTGTGTAGAAAAGTCCACACGCCCAACAAGTGAAAGCGACAGTCCAGTGAAGCCGGCAACCCCAGCCTCGCAGCACGGTACAAAAAACAAGTTCTATGCAGCGTCGCCTGCGACGCTAAAAATGGCGGAGAGTGATCGAGAGGGAGCGACAGGTGGCAACGGAAGGGAGTTAGTTACGAGACCGTTGGTCGACCGGACAAATGGGGAACACTGGGGGCTCCCGCCCCCCAGAAGGGGGGCTCCGCCAAAAAATGAAAATTTAAACATCCAAGAATTGTCACAATGACCTCTATGGACGTGCCCAGTGGGATTAAGGGAACCGGATCGTAAGTATGCGCTACTCGAGCCAACATCGCATCTAGATACCAGTTACCGTGTTGGTCGACGACCCTCCGGACGGGCCCAGGCTCACTCAAGGGGGTTCGAACCCCGCACCTGCCTCGATATTTCCCCTTTGCTCTGCCACTGAGCCATTTGGTTCTGATCGGCGATTCGCAGCAAGGTAAGTGAATCCTGGTGGTATGGTAATATATGATGGTATGGTAATACATGAAGTGAATCCTGGTGGTATGGTAATATATGATGGTATGGTAATACATGAAGTGAATCCTGATGGTATGGTGATATATGGTGCTGGTAATATGTGGTATCAAAGTGAATCCTGATGGCGAATGCAAACAAAAAGATATAAATTTGAATGGGTAGACATATACGTGGTGGGCAGTGAAACCTACATAATAGACATTCATCATACATACATACATACATACATACATGCATGCATACATACAGACATCATACTACATCATACTTACATAATACTACATCTACATCATACATAATACATACATACATACATACATAAATACCTAGAACATAAATACATTCATCATACATACATACAATACACATACATCCATACATACCTACATAACAACCTACATACATACATACATACATACTACACACATACAGAAATACATACATACATACATACATACACACATACATACGTACATACATACATACATACCCGCATACATGCATACCTACCTTCCTACCTACCTACATGTCTAAGGCAATACATACCTAGTGCCAAGGCAATACATACCTAGTGCCAAGGCATCTCCCTCTGTGGTGTGACCTCCCACCAAGACGCAGCCAGCAGCGTTCAATGCCTGTACAGGGTTGGAAAAGGAGTTTAGGAAGTACAAGTATGAAGTTTACTTGTACTTCCTGACATTGACTGCAGCCAGCAGGGTTAGTATACTGCATTGGGTTGGAAAAGGAGTTTAGGAAGTACAAGTATAAAGTTTACTTGTACTTCCTGACATTGACTGCATCATAAAGCGTAGTATACTGACGGCTTGGGGTCGGAAAGGAGTTTAGGAAGATAACAAGTTATAAGTTTTACTGTACTTGTACTAACTTCTGTTGTTTTGTGTGGTTTTTGTTATGTGTTTTTTTTTTTTTTGGCGGTGGGGTGGGGGGGGGGGGGGGGGGGGGCTGGTGGTGGGGGGATTTTTGTGGTTTTTTTGTTTCTGGTTGGTTTTGGCTTTTGTGTTTGTTTTTTTCATTTTAGGTTTTTTTTTTTTGTTCGGGGGGGTTGGGTTTTTCTTTTTTATTCCGTGCTGGGTGTTGTGTGGGTAGGGGTGTTGGGATTGGTGTTCAGTTTTTGTTTTCAACAGTGGGAGGCCCAACAACAAAACAAACCAACACAAAACCCCCCCCCCCCTCCCCCCCCACCCACCCCCCCCCCCTTTTTTCTGCTTTTTGGTTTTTAATTTTTTTTCTGGTTTGTCTTTTTTTTTGGTTGTTTTTTCTGTGGTTTTTTGTTGTCTTTTTGTTTCGTGTTGTTTTTTTGTGGGGGGTGGGGGCCCCACCACCCACCCCCCCCCTTTTTTTGTTTTTTTTTTTTTTGTTTTTTTCTTTTCTATTTTTTTTTGCTAGGGGGGGGGTGCAGCCAGAAGCGTTAGTATACTGCATTGGGTTGGAAAAGGATTATAAGGACTGAGTCAGTTGCTGACATCTGAGAATTCTTATGCACTTCATGTATGTAACACCATTACATATATTCTGCATATTCAAATACATGTGTGTGTATGTAAATGTATATGTGTATGCGTATGTGCGTGTATATGTGTATGCACATGTGTATGTGTATGTGTGTGTGTGAATGTGTATGCATAGGTGTATGTGTATGTGTATGTATGGGTGTATGTGTATGTGTGTGTGAATGTGTATGCATAGGTGTATGTGTATGTGTATGTATGGGTGTATGTGTATGTGTGTGTGAATGTGTATGCATAGGTGTATGTATATGTGTATGTGTATGTGTATGTGTATGTATATGTATATTGTATTGTCTTTGTATGGTCATGTGTATGTGTAATGTGTACGGGTCGTGTCATGTGTATGTTTATTGTATGTGTATTTTATTTATGTCATCGGGTGCTGTGTATGGTATGTGTAGTGTGTTGCTCCCAGTGTTGTGTCGTCGTCATGTGCTATGTGTATGTTATGTGTAATGCGTATGCGTATGTGCATGTATATGTGTAGGTACATTTATACGGGTGTATGCACTGTGTATCTCTAAGTGTACTCGTACGTCTATGTAGGAGAGTATGCTATGTATAGGTCTAGATTTAATGTCGCATGTGTATATGTTATGGGTAACGTGGAGTTTATTTGTAGTCGTATGTGTATTCGATATTGTAGTAATGTATCCTGGATTGAAGCGGTAGGTTTATTTAGTAAGGGGGTGTATGGGCGGATGTAATGACTGGTAAGTGTTTTGTATGTATAGATAGCGTGTATGCAGAGGTGTTGTATAGTTATCAAATGTGATATCTGTTAATGCTTGATGCATAGGTATGCATTGGCGTATGCGTATATATAGTATAAGGGCGTGTATGCGTGGGGTTTAGATTGTAGTGTGAGTGTACTGTGCTGCGTATGGCGGTATAACATGTGTTAATGTTAACAGTGAGACGTATGTGTTGTATGCATATTACTAACGTAATATTATTGGATGCATATGTGTTGCTAGAAGGGTATTCTATGTGTATGTATATGCTGTGTTGTCCACAGAGGGGTATGCGTATGTGCGTCGATATTTGCATATGCCAATTATATGTTTATGGCGCAATCAGGGGGTACATAGTGAATCGAGGGGTGACTTCGCACAGCTCTGCATGCTATGATTGAGAGTGGTTGTGGTAACTGAGTGAGGGTTAGCGTTAGCAGTATAGTCTTGTCCCCTGCTCGCTGATCAACCTTGTTGTGCATGATATGGAATTGCTCGCATCGTGCATGTACCGCACTTATGTCATTCCGTTCAGTTTTGCTTTAACTTTAAGGAGCTGTCAAGTTCTTCTCCACCACCATCACCACCATCACCGCTTCCACCACCACCCCGCCCTACCTACAATGCCCCACTCATCATCTGCACTACGTCCTCCTCCATACACGACTGACACAAATAGCAGCAACACCACCAACCACGCACCAACCTCCCCCCCCCATCCCCACCCCCCCGGACCGCCAGTCTCACAGTCTCGCCGCAACACCCCACCCTACGCACATCCTAACCCTAACGGAGCCTTAAACCCTAGAATCCTAAACCCCGACTCTGTTGTAAGCCCAGCTCATCATCTCCCTAGTCCCGCCTCCTACACGACTCGGCGGACCCGCAAAGGGCAACGGTGCCATCGGCCAGGGCATGATTGGGTCACCTTCCCATGGCAAGTCGTCGCTTAGTGCAGGGTTGGCTGCATCTGAAGTTTATGCGGGAGTCGGTTTCATAGAATAGCGGGGTAACAAGGAATTAGGGCGGGTAAAGTAGGTGTCACTTACACGGAATCACATGGGGGGGTGCAACTGATGAGTAGGTGGAGTCTGTGGGGAGTAGGTTCACTTACACTGAATCACAGGTTGGGTGGCAAACTGATATTAGTGGGAGTAGTGGGGAGTAGGTGGAGTAGGTGTCACTTCAGTCACACTGCAATCACCTAGTTGGGTGCACAACTGATGAGTAGTGGGAGTGGAGGTGGGAGTAGGTGGATTAGGTTCACTACACTGAATCACATGGTTGGTGCAACTGATAAGTAGGGTGGGATAGTGGGAGTAGGTGGAGTAGGGTCACTTACACTGATCACAATGGGTTGGGTGCAAACTGATGAGTAGGTGGGAGTAGTGGAGTAGGTTGCCGTTAACACGTGAATCACTGGTTGGGTACAATACTTATAGTAGGGTGGGAGTAGGTGGAGTAGGTGGGATAATTCACTTACAACTGAATCACATGTTTTGGGGTGAAACTGATGAGTAGGGTTATCGCTGAGTAGTGGGAGTAGGTTTTCACGTACCACGAATCACAGTGGTTGAGGTGCAAACTGATGAGTAGGTGGGAGTAGGTGGGAGTAGGTGGGAGTAGGTTCACTTACACTGAATCACATGGTTGGGTGCAAACTGATGAGTAGGTGGGAGTAGGTGGGAGTAGGTTCACTTACACTGAATCTACCTGGTTGGTGGCCAACTAGGGTGAGGTGGAATTAGTGGGGAGTAGGTGTGGAGTAAGTTACAGCGTACCTGAATCACATGGTGGGGTGCTAAACTGATGAGTAGTGGTAGTAGTGTGCGGAGTAGGTGGAGTAGGTGGGAGAAAGGGTCACACCAACTGAATCACATGTGTTGGTGCAAACTGATAAGTCAGTTGGGGATAGGTGGGGGGAGTAGAGATTGGGAGTAGGGTTCACTTACACTGAATCACGTGGTTGGGTGCAAACTGATGAGTAGGTGGGAGTAGGTGGGAGTAGGTGGGAGTAGTTTCACATAATCAGGTGATAGCAGGGAGTAGGTGGGAGTAGTATCATATGAACTGAAGCGCATGCTAGGGCGCAATCTGAAGTTTACATGGGAGTAGGTTCACATAAACTGAATCACATGGTTGGGTGCAAACTGCTGTTTAGGTGGGAGTAGGTGGGAGTAGTGTCACATAAACCCCCCAAAGCGGCTGATTTTGGTGCAAACTGAGGGTTAGTGGTAGGAGGGGGTAGGGTAGGTGTTTGTGAAGGTGGCATACCTTTACAACCGAGAGACGTATGATGGATGCAGGGCGGGATACGTAAATACGGTTACAAACGGCCGGTTGCGATGATTATTCTGGGTTTACCGACAGGCCTTTACGAAGAATAAACAAGTGTGATTATTAAATGAGGAGCATCAGTATATGATTATGAGTGTTTAGGAGAGATAGATGATAGCGATAGTATATAGATAATGGTAGTATTATGATTAGGAGTACTAGTATTAGTATTATTATTATTACTTATATACATGTATGATATTATTTATTATAATTATATATCTTATATATTTATTAATTATCTTATTATGATATAAAGTATTTATTATTATTCTTTGGAGGTCTTATTCTTACATACTACTATTATTTCTCATGTACGACATACATTATAAATAACTATTATTTATTATTATTATTATTCTATTATTTCTATTATATTACTCATATGAAAGTATTAGTTATTATGATTATTATTATGAATTATTATTATTATTATTTTCTAAACTAAAGACATCATGGTATTATGAATAATCTATTATGATAATAATATTATTATTTATTGTTATTATATTTAGTATTTTTTTTTTTTTTTTTTATTATTATTATTATGGTGTGTTATTCTTATATTATTATTATTATCCTACCTTTCCAAAGACAACGATTCTGCTGACTCCCCCCATGATAAGATTTGAGAAATCCACCTCTGGATCAAACTTGCCCTGGGGGGGGGCCTGGAGGTGGAGGGTTGGTGTGAGGGAAATAGTGATGGTGGTGAACGAGTGTTGTGGTGGGGGTATATGTGTGTGGTGTTGTGTGTGTGTGTGTGTGTGTGTGTGGGGGGGGGGTCACTTGGTGATGGTCGTGGTGTGTTTGTGTTTTGTGTGTGTTGTGTGTGTGGAGGGGGGGTGGTGGGGCGGGGTGGGGTGCGGGAGGTGGCGGCTGATCCGTCTTTGATATATTTGTTGGGGAGCCCCCCCTTATGGGGGGGAGGAGCCCCCAAGGTTTACAATTTGTACGGTCTCACCATCCATGGATGCATCCAATCCATCCATTGACGTAATGAAGCCCGACACGTCAGCCAACGCGTATCGTAACTACTCGCTTCCGTTGACCACCTGTTCGCTCCCTCGCGATCATACTCCGCCAATTTTTAGCGTGCAGGCGACGCTGCAGTCGAACTTGTCGCTTAAGCCCCCTTGGACACCCCAGGTCCGGCGGTGAAGCCCTAAGTTCCCCCCGTGTCCCCTCCGCCGTCTGTCCGTCTCTCCATCCATCTATCCATTAGTCCGACAGATGTCCAGGCGTTTGAACGATTCGGACCACCTCTGCACCCAAACATTTTGCTCATAGATGGAGTGCGCATGACTATAGTTATCAGCATCGCAGCGGTCAAGATCCTTCGCAAAAGCTGTTCAATGTTTGTAGCTCTATTTGGCTACAAGTAGCTACTTTCTCCACAACTTTCGAAACTCCCTGCCAGTGACTGCTAAAGCGTTTTTCCGTGTCGCTTGCGACACGCTCTTAGAACTTGTCCGCGACAGTACGAGCTATTAGCAGTCTGGGGAATTATCTAAAACCACAGGAATCATTCCCTAGTGCAAACCAACCCTCCCACCAACCAAATGACAAACCATCCAACAATCCCAGCCACCCACCAACCAACCAATCATCTCACCGCACAACTGCCGCGTTGTCCAGATCATCAAGACCAAACAACCAAACCACCCACCCCCCAACCAACCAATCATCTCACCGCACAACTGCATCATCCTCCAGGTCATCAAGACTCACCAACCAACCAACCAATATTTTATCTCACCGCACAACTGCATCATCCTCCGGGTCATCAAGACCCACCAACCAACCAACCAACCAACCAATATTTTATCTCACCGCACAACTGCATCATCCTCCGGGTCATCAAGACCCACCAACCAACCAACCAACCACCAACCAACCAACCAATATTTTATCTCACCACACAACTGCATCATCCTCTGGGTCATCAAGACCCACCAACCAACCAACCAACCAACCAACCAACCAACCAACCAATATTTTATCTCACCGCACAACTGCATCATCCTCCGGGTCATCAAGACCCACCAACCAACCAACCAACCAACCAACCAACCAATATTTTATCTCACCGCACAACTGCATCATCCTCCGGGTCATCAAGACCCACCAACCAACCAACCAACCAATATTTTATCTCACCGCACAACTGCATCATCCTCTGGGTCATCAAGACCCACCAACCAACCAACCAACCAACCAATATTTTATCTCACCGCAAAACTGCATCATCCTCTGGGTCCATCAGACCGACCAAACCAACCAACCAACAACCAACCAACCCCCATTTTATCTCACCGCAAACTGCATCATCCTCCGGGTAATCAAGACACACCAACCAACAACCAACCAATATTTTATCTCACCGCACAAACTGACATCATCCTCTGGGTTCATCAAACCCACCAACCAACCACCAACCAACCCCCCCCCAATATATTATCTCCCCCCCCACCCCGCCCCCCCAAACCCCCAAATGCCATCTTCCTCTGGGTCATCAAGACCCACCAACCAACCAACCAACCAACCAACCAACAAACCAATATTTTATCTCACGCACAACTGCATCATCTCCCGGTCATTCAAGACACCCACCAACCAATCAACCAACCAACCAAACCAACCCATAATTTTATTTCACCCCACACTGCATCATCCTCGGGTCATTCAAGACCCACCAACCAACCAAACCAACCATATTTATCTCACCGCACAACTGCATCATCCTCTGGGTCTCAAGAACCACCAAACCACCAACCAACCCAAACAATACTTTTATCTTCACCGCACAACTGCATCCTCCTCTGGGGGCATCAAGACCGACCAACCAAACCAAACCAACCAACCAACCAACCAACCAATTTTATCTCACCGCACAACTGCATCATCCTCCGGGTCATCAAGACCCACCAACCAACCAACCAACCAATATTTTATCTCACCGCACAACTGCATCATCCTCTGGGTCATCAAGACCCACCAACCAACCAACCAAACCACCAAGATGGATCTCACCGCACAACTGCATTTCATCCTCTGGGTCACAAGACCACCAACCAACCAACCAACCAACCAACCAACAAACCAATATTTTATCTCACCGCCACAACTGCAGCATACATCCGGGTCATCAAGACCCACCAACCCACACAAACCAACCAACCAACCAACCAAACCAACCAATATTTTTCCTTTCTTTTTTTTTTTTTTTTTTTCTTTTTTTTTTTTTTTTTTTTATCTCACCGCACAACTGCATCATCCTCTGGGTCATCAAGACCCACCAACCAACCAACCAACCAACCAACCAACCAACCAATATTTTATCTCACCGCACAACTGCATCATCCTCCGGGTCATCAAGACCCACCAATCAACCAACCAACCAATATTTTTGCTCACCGCACAACTGCATCATCCTCCGGGTCATCAAGACCCACCAACCAACCAACCAACCAATATTTTATCTCACCGCACAACTGCATCATCCTCTGGGTCATCAAGACCCACCAACCAACCAACCAACCAACCAACCAACCAACCAATATTTATCTCACCGCACAATGCCCTCAAATTCCTCTGGGTGGGCAATCAAGAACCCACCAACAAAACCAACCAACCACCAACCAACAACAATATTTTATCTCACCGCACAACTGCATTCATCTACGGGTCATCAAGACCCCACAAAACCAACCACACCAACCAACCAACCAACCATATTTTATCTCACTGCACAACTGCATCATCCTCCGGGTCATCAAGACCCACCAACCAACCAACCAACCCATATTTATCTCACCGCACAACTGCATCATCCTCTGGGTCATCAAGACCCACCAACCAACCAACCAACCAACCAATATTTTATCTCACCGCACAACTGCATCATCCTCTGGGTCATCAAGACCCACCAACCAACCAACCAACCAACCAACCAATATTTTATCTCACCGCACAACTGCATCATCCTCCGGGTCATCAAGACCCACCAACCAACCAACCAACCAATATTTTATCTCACCGCACAACTGCATCATCCTCCGGGGTCATCAACGACCACAACCAAACCACAACCAACCAAAACCAAATTTTATCTCCACCGCACAACTGCACATCCTATGGGTCATCAAGACCAACCCACAAACCACAAACCAACCAACCACCAAACCATATTTTATCTCACCGCACAAAACTGATCAACCTCCGGGTCATCAAAGACCCACCCAAACCAAACCAACCAACCAACCAACCAACCAACCAACCAATATTTTATCTCACCGCACAACTGCATCATCCTCCGGGTCATCAAGACCCACCAACCAACCAACCAACCAACCAATATTTTATCTCACCGCACAACTGCATCATCCTCCGGTCATCCAGACCCCACCAACCAACCAACCAAACCAACCAATAATGTATATCACCGCACAACTGAATCATCCTCGGGGTCATCAAGGACCCAACCAACCTACCAACCAACCAACCAATATTTTATTCTCACCGCAACACACGGCATCAGTCCTCCGGGTCACAAGGACCCAACCCAAACCAACCAACCAACCCATATTTTATCTCACCGCACAACTGCATCATCCTCTGGGTCATCAAGACCCATCAACCAACCAACCAACCAACCAATATTTTATCTCACCGCACCAACCTGCATTCATCTTCCGGTCTTCAAGACCCACCAACCTACCAACCAACCAACCAATATTTATATCACCAGCACAATTGCATATCCTCTGGGTCATCAAGAGCCCATCCAACCCCCAACCAACCAACCAATATTTATCTCACCGCACAATGCATCATCTTCCGGGTCATCAGACCCACCAACCTACCAACACCAACCAAATATTTTATCTCAGCTCAACTTGCATCATCTTTGGGTTCATCAAGACCTACCAACCAACACCAACAAACCAACCAACCAATACTTACTACTGCCACAAACGCATAATACTCCGGGTCATAAGACCACAACCAACAACCAACCAACAACCAACCAATATTTTATCTCACGCAACTGCATAATCCTCCGGGTCATAAGACCCAACAATCAACCCACCCAACCACTATTTTATCTCACCGCAACAACTGCATCATCATCCGGGTCATCAGCCAACCAACACAACCAACCAACCCATACTTTCTCTCACCGCCACAACTGCCTCAATACCTCTGGGGTCACAAGACCCACCAACAACCAACCAAACCAACCAAACCAACCAACCAAAATTCTATCTCACCGACAACTGCATCATCCTCCGGGTCATCAAGCCCCACCAACAACCAACCAACCAACCAAACCAACCCAATATTTATCTCACTGCACAACTGCATCATCCTCAGGGTCATCCAAGACCTAACCAACCAAACCCAACCAACCCCCATTATTCCACCGCACAACTGGAATCATCCTCTGGGTCATCAGGGGACTCACCAACCAACCAACCACACAACCATTTTATTCACCGACACAACTGCATCTCCTCGGGGTCATAAGACCACCAAACCAACAACCAACCAACCAACCAAATTTTATCTCACCGCACAAAGCATAATCCTCGGGTCATCAAGACCCACCAACCAACACACCCATATTTTATCCACCGCACAAATGACCATCATCCTCAGGGTCCATCAAGACCACCACCAACCAACCAACCAATATTTTATCTACGCACCAACTGGCATAATCCTCTGGGTATCAACGGCCACCAACCACCAACAACCAACAACCAACCAATATTTTATCTCACGCACAAACTGCATCATCTCCGGGTCATCAAGACCCACCAACCAAACCAACCAACCAACAACCAACCCCAATATTTTATCTCACCGCACCACTGCATCATCCTCCGGGTCATCCAGGACCCACAAACAACAAACCAACACCAATATTTTATTCTCACCGCACAACTGCATCATCCTCCGGGTCATCAAGACCCACCAACAACCAACAACCCATAGTTATTCCACCGCACAACCTGCATCATCCTCGGGTCATCCAGACCCATCAACCAACCAACCAACCAACAAATTTATCTCACCGCACAACTGATATCCCCCGGGTCATCAAGACACACCAACAACCAAACCCAACCAAACCAATATTTTAATTCCACCGCACAATGCATCATCCTCTGGGTCATCAAAGACCACAACAACAAACAACCAACCAACCAACAATATTTATTTACCGCACAACTGCATATCCTCCGAGTCATCAAGACCCACCAACCCACCCCCAACCAACCAACCAACCAACCAATATTTTATCTCACCGCACACTGCATCACATCCGGGTCATCAAGGACCACCAACCAACCAACCAACCAATATTTTATCTCACCGCACAACTGCATCATCCTCCGGGTCATCAAGACCCACCAACCAACCAACCAACCAATATATTTTATCTCACCGCACAACTGCCTCATCCTCTGGGTCATCAAGACCCACCAAAAACCACCAACCAACCAACCAACCAACCAATTTTTATCTCACGCACAAGCATCATTCCGGGTCATCAAGACCCACCAAACCAAACCAACCAACCAAACCAACCAACCAATTATTTTATCTCACTGCCACAACTGAAATCATCCTCCGGGTATCAAGGAGTCCGCAACCAACCAACCAACCATATTTTATCTCACCCACCAACTGCATTCATCCTCTGGGGTTCATCAAGAACCCACAAACCACAACCAACCAACCAATATTTATCTCACCGCACAACTGCATCATCCTCTGGGTCATCAAGACCCACCAACCAACCAACCAACCAACCAACCAACCAACCATATTTTATCTCAACCGAAAAACTGCTCAGCCTTGGGTCATTCAAGACCCACCAACCAACCCAACAACCAATATTTTTCTCACCGCACAAAGACATCCATCATTGGGTCATCAAGACCCACCAACCAACCAAACCAACCAAACCAATATTCTACTCACCGCACAACTGCATCTCCTCTGGGTCATCAAGACCCACCCAACCAAACAACCAACAAACCAAACCAACCAAATTTATCTCACCCGCAAACAACTCCATAATCCTCCCGGGTCATCAAGACCCACCAGCCCACCAACCAACCAACCAACCAACAAACCAACACAAATATTTTATCTCACCGCCCACAACTGCATCATCCTCGGCGTTCATCAGAACCAACCAACCAACCAACCATACAATATGTTATCTCACCGCACACAACTGCATTTCTCTGGGTCATCAAGACACCAACCAACCAAACCAACCAACCAAATTATTCACGCACAACGGCATCATCCTCTGGGTCATCAAGAACCGCCCAACCAAAACCAACCAAACAACAAACAACAATATGTTAATTTACGCACACCTGCATCATCCTCGAGGTCATCCAACACCACCAACCAAAACAAAAAAAAAAAACCAAACAATATTTTATCTAACCGCACAATGCCATCAGCTCTGGGTCATCAAGACCCATCAACCAACCAACAACCAACCAATATTTTATCTCAAGCACACTGAATCATCCTCTGCGCTCATCAAGGACCCCACCACCAACCAACAACAACCAATATTTTATCTCACGCACAAACTGCCTCATCCTCTGGGTCATCAAGACCCACAACAACCAACCAACACAACCAACCAACCAACCAACCAATATTTATCTAACCGCACAACTGCTGCATCATCCTCGGGTCATCAAGACCACAACCAACAACAACCAACCAACCAACCAATATTTTATCTTCACTGCACAACTGCATCATCTCCGGGTCATCAAGACACCAACCAACAACCAACCAATATTATCTCAACCGCACAAAACTGATATCTCTGGGTCATCAAGACCACCACCAACCAACAACCAACAATATTTTATCTCACCGCACAACCCTGCATTCATTCCTCTGGGTCATCAAGACCACCAAACCAACCAACCAACCAACCAACCACTATTTATCCACCGCACAACTGCATATCCTCTGGGTCACAAGACCACCAACCAACCAACCTCACAATATTTATCTCACCGGCAAAACTGCATCATCTTCAGGGTCATCAAGACCCACCAACCAACCAACCAACCAACCAATATTATCTACCGCACAATGCAGCCATAATCTGGGTATCAAGACCACCAACCAACCAACCCACCAACCAACCAACCCATAATTTATCCACGCACAACTGCAATCATCTAGGGTATCAAGACACCAACCAACCAACAACCAACCAACCAACCAACAAACCAATATTTTATCTCACGCCAACTGCATCATCTCCGGGTATCAGACCCACAACCACCAACCAACCAAACCAACTATTTATCTCAAGCACAAACTGCATTCATTCCTCCGGGTCATCACGACCCACCAACCAACCAACCAACCACTATTTTATTCAACGCAACACTGACATCCCTTCTGGGCATCAAGACCCATCAACCAACCCAACCAAACCAACCAATATTTATCTCACCGCAACAACTGCATCATCCGCGGGTCATCAAGACCCACAACCAACCAACCAACCCATATTTTATCTCACGCGCACAATTGCATCATCTTCTGGGTCATCAAAGACCCACCAAACAACAAACAACCAACCAACCAATATTTTATCTCACCGCAAACTGCAGAAATTCCTCTGGGTCATCAAGACCCCCCAACCAACCAACCAACCAAAACAACCAACCAACCAACCAATATTTTTATCTCACCGCACAATCTGCATATACTCCGGTCTGACAAGACGCATCCACACAAAAATCTTCTCCCCCCCCCTTCTCCATTCCCCCTTTACCCCAACCACACCTACCCAATTTTATCTTTCACCGCAAACTGCATCACCTCGGCATCAAGACCCACCAACCAACCAACCAACCAATAAATCATCTCACCGTACAACTGCAGCGTCGTCCAGATCATCAAGGCCCACCAGCCAACCAACCAGCCAACCAACCAGCCAACCAACCCTCCCACCCACTCACCAAGCCAACACCAACAATTATTCACGCCAACTGCGCAGTTTCCGCGATCTCAACTCAACCAACCAACAAACCAACTCATCCACTCACCCACCCACCCACCAACCAATAAATCATCTTACCACACACCTGCAAGCATTCGCCTGGGTCATAAGACCCACACCCACACACCCACCCCACAAAAAATAAATCATTCATGGCACCAATGCCGTGTTGTCGGATCATCAGACAACCAAACCAACAACCAACCCACCCACCACCCAATCACCACCAACCACAACCAATAAAATCATCTTTAGCCTACAAAACTGCAGCATCATCCGGGTCATCAAGACTAACCAACCAACCAACTAACCAACCAACCCACTCACCCACCCACCAACCATTACATCATCATCACCGCACAACTGCCACGCCGTCCCGGCTCATAAGACCACCAATCAACCTACCCCACCCACCCACCCAGAAACACACCCACCAACCAACCAATCATTCATCTCACCGCACAACTGCATCATTGTCCAGGTCATCAAGACCCACCCACCCACCAACCAACCCACCAACCAACCAATAAATCATCTCACCGCACGACTGCTGCGTCATCAGGATCATCAAGACCAACCAACACGCCGCAGTCTTCCACTAAACTAGCTGCCTGGGCTGGTAGGCTACCCAACGCTCGTGTCAACACACTCGCTCCAATCTGTAAGGGAAGGTAAAGTGGGTAGTTTTTTTTTTTTTGCTTGTTTGTTTGGTTGGTTGGTTGGTAGGCTACCCAAGGCTTGTGTCAACACACTCGCTCCAATCTGTAAGGGAAGGTAAAATGGGTAGTTTGTTGGTTGGTTGGTTGGTTGGCTGGCTACCCAAGGTTCGAGTCAAACTCGCCCCAATCTGTAAATAAGGGATGGTAGGGTAGGTGGGTGGGTGGGTGGGTGGGTGGGTAACTAGGAAGGTAGGTAGGCAGGGCACATATTAGAGTTTGGGCACGTCCTATTACCCTATTTGGCTACTTGATCACTGTACAGTACAGCACTAAAGCATACCCTCCCTCCACAGCACTACGACATTGCAGCACTACACCATACCTTCCCTCCAAAGCACTACAACATTACAGCACTACAAAATGTCAGAACTACATCATACCTTCCCACCGCAGCACTACGACATTACAGCACTACGATTTACCTTCCCTCCATAGCACTACAACATTTCAGCACTACAACATACCTTCCCTCTGCAGCACTACAACATTACAGCACTACGATTTGCCCCTTCATCAGCGCACTACAAAAAGACAGCAATACAACATACCACCATCACAGCACTCCACCGCGACAGCATAACACATACCCTTTGCAGCACTACGACATTACATCACTACAACATACCCTCCGCAGCACTACAACATTACAGCACTACCACATACCCTCTGCAGCACTACGACATTACAGCACTACCACATACCCTCCGCAGCACTACAACATTACAGCACTTACCCCCTTCCCCTCCGCAGCACAACGAATTAAAGCAACACTAAACGCATACCCTCCGCAAGCCCACGACATACAGCATACACATCCCCCGCAGCACACAACGACATAAAAGCACTCCACCATTACCCTCCGCAGCACTACGACATTACAGCACTACGACATACCCTCCGCAGCACTACGACATTACAGCACTACCACATACCCTCCGCAGCACTACAACATCACAGCACTACCACATACCCTCAGCAGCACTACGACAGCACTACAAAATACCTTCCCTCTGCAGCCCCCACAGCGCATCTTGGATTCGGCAAAGGTACAGCACTACAATATACCTTCCCTCGGCAGCACTACGACATTACAGCACTACGACAGCACTACAACGTACCTTCCCTCTGCAGCCACCGCAGCGCATCTTGGATTCGGCAAAGGTACAGCACTACAATACACCTTCCCTCGGCAGCACTACAACATAACAGCATACGACCAGACTAAACGTACCTTCCCTCTGCAGCTCCAGCAGCGCATTTTGGATTCGGCAAAGGTACAGCACTACAATATACCTTCCCTCGCCAGCACTACAACAGCACTACAACATACCTTCCCTCCGCAGCCCCCACAGCGCATTTTGGATTCGGCAAAGAGAGCGGCAGCCTCTAGTCCTAGGCCCCCCCCCTGTGTGACCTCTGCACCAGCCGGTGTAGCCGCAGTGGCAGCTTTGGCCAACATCATCATAGGGTCTGGTAAGTCTGTACTGTACTTGCGCATGAAGGTACGGTCAATTGAGTCCTTCCAGTTCCACAGCCATCCCCCCTCCAAGCTTACCCAGCCTTTGGTGGCGACGCAATAACGGTTGCCTGGAAGGGGGGGGGCGTGTGTGGGGTGGGTGGGGGGTGGGCTTGGGTGAGTGGGTTGGGGTGGGAGGGGGGGTGAACCGGGACGGTGTGTGTGTGTGGGTTGTGGCCAGGGAGGTGGGTGGGTGGGTGGGTGGGGGAGGGTGAATAGGGAGGTGCGTGGTGTGTGGCAGGGGAGGGTGGGGGGTGCGGTGAGGTGAGAGGTTCCCTCCCCCTCCCAAGCTTACCAGCCTTGGGGGGCGATTACAATAACGGTTGATGGGGAGGTTTGTGTGTGGTGGATTGAGGGGGGGCGGGGACGATGGGAGGGGGGGGGGGGAGGTCCATCCCCCCACCAAGCTTACCCAGCCTTTGTGGCCACGCAATAAGGGTTGCCTGGAGAGCGGGGAGGTGTGTCGTCTGTGTGTGTGGAATTGGGGGGGCAATGGGAGGAGGTGTGGGGGGAAGTTGGGGGTGGGAGATGTTAAGATCCAAGATTAACCAGACTATGGATGGACAAGAACATAAAGGTTGAATGGAGGGCATAGTGTGTGTTGGAATTGGGGGGTGGAGGGGGGGTGGGGGGTGGGTGAGGCCAGGCTGGGAGCGTGCCGGAAGGGGAGAGGGTGTGTGTTGGTGCGTGTTGGGTGGGGCTCAGGGTGGGGTCGGGGGGGGGGGAGGGGGGGAGGGTGCGGAAAGGGGAGAGGGAGGGGTGGGTTTGGGGGGGGAGGTGTGTGTGGGGGGGTAGATTGGGGGAGGTGGGGGAGGCAAGGAGGTGGGAGGGGGAGAGGGGGGGGTCGAGCGCAGGAGGTGGGAGGGGCGGGCGCGGCGAGGGGGGAAGGTGTGGCTGTGGGTGGGGGGGGAGCAGTGGGGGATGTGTGGGAGAGGTGGGGAGGCAGGAGTGGAGCGTGTTGGGAGGGAGGTGGGGAGGGGTTGGGTGGGCGTGGGGGGGGGATGTGTGGGGACCGGTCGGGATGTGGAGCAGGTGCGGCGAGCGCCAGGGAGGTGGGAGGTGTTGGGCGGGAGGTGGGATGGTGTGGGTGGGGTGGGGGGGAGTGGCGGGAGAGTGAGAGGTGGGGGGCAGGATTGAGGTGGCGGAGGTGTTGGGAGGGAGGGCGGGAGCATGTTGGTGGGACGTGGTGTAGGGGGGAGGTAGGAGGTGTGTGTGTAGGGGGGGGCGGGGGGTGGGGGGGGGGAAGGGGGCGGCAGGAGGAGCAGGAGGAGTTTAAACGAGATCCATCCCCCCTTAACGCTTACCCATCCTTTGGTGGCCATATAGTACTGCTTGTGGAGGTGTGAGGTGTGAGGGTGAGGGCGGTGAGGTATGAGGACTCCCCCTTTGTTGAGGTTGTGTGAGGTGTGAGGTGTGAGATGTGAGGTGGAGGATGAGGTCTGTGGTATGAGGTGTGAAGTATGAGGTATGAGGTGTGAGGTGTAGAATTGTGAGTGTGAGGGGTATGAGTGGGACATTGTGAGGTGTGAGGATGAGGTGTGAAGTGGAGGTGTGAGGTATTGAGCGTGGAGGTAATAGAGTATGATGGTAGAGGTGATGCGAGGTATGAGGTTCTGAGGTGTGCCGGTATGAGGTGGGAGGTATGAGGTGTGAGGCGAGAGGTGTGAGGTATGAGGTGTGAGTAAGGTGGTGTGAGGTATGAGGGCGTGAGGTATTGAGGGTGAGGTCTGAGGTGTGAGTGTGAGGTGTGAGGTGTGAGATGTTAGGTATGAGGTGTGAGGTATGAGGTATGACCGGTGAGGTATGAAAGGGTGTGCGGGTGAGGTGTGAGGTGGTGTAGGTGGTGAGGCGAGAGGTTGTGAGGTATGAGGTGTGAGGTATGAGGTGTGAGGTGTGAGGTGTGAGGTGTGAGGTGTGAGGTGTGAGGTATGAGGTGTGAGGTGTGAGGTGTGAGGTGTGAGGTGTGAGGTGTGAGGTGTGAGGTATGAGGTGTGAGGTGTGAGGTATGAGGTGTGAGGTGTGAGGTGTGTGAGTGAGGTATGAGGTGTACAGGGGTTGAGGTATGAGGGTGAGGTGTGAGGTAGGAGGTATGAGGTGTAGGGTTGTCTTGGGAGGTATGAGGTGCGATGCAGTGCGAGACGGTGCGAGGTATGAGGTATGGAGGTATGAGGTGTTGAGGTACGAGTTGTTGTGAGGCGAGAGGTGTGAATGTGATGGACGTGGACGTGTGAGGTGGGAAGTGTAACAGGTGAGCAACCCCACCACCTACCCACCACCTAGCCACACAATTGGTAATAGGCTGAGCCAAAACACCTACCTACCCACCCACGCACGCACCCACCCACCTACCCACGCACGCACCCAACACCTACCACCCACGCACCCCAACCACGACAACCCATACCCTACCACCCACGACGCACCAACCACCCACCCACGCACGGACGAACCACCCACCCACCCACGCACGCACCCAACCACCCACCAAGTGCAGGAACCACCCACTACCCATCCCACGCACGCACCACCCACGCACCCGCACGCACCCAACCACTACCCACCCACGCACACACCCACCCCCCCACGCACGCACCACCAACCTACCCCACCCACGCACGCAAAAAACCCACCTCCCATACCATATACCACATTACCTACCCACCCCGACGCACTACCACCATACAACCCCACGACGCACCCACCCACCTACCCACCTCACTCACCCACCCCACGCACGCACCTACCACCTACCACCCACGCATGGCACCCACCACCACCACTTACCTACCCCCCACACCCACCAACAACTAGTCCACTCATCAGTATCTGCTGGCCAACCCAACCAACAACCAACCAACCATCCAACTAACCAACCAACCAACCTACCTAGCCACCAGGGGTAATCATGCTGAGCCAACCCAACCAACCAACCAACCGACCACCCATCCAACTAACCAACCAACCAACCTAGCCACCATCAGTAATCATGCTGGGCCAACCCAACCAACCAACCAACCAACCATCCAACTAACCAACCAACCAACCTACCTAGCCACCAGGGGTAATCATGCTGAGCCAACCCAACCAACCAACCAACCGACCACCCATCCAACTAACCAACCAACCAACCTAGCCACCAGGAGTAATCATGCTGAGCCAACCCAACCAACCAACCAACCGACCACCCATCCAACTAACCAACCAACCAACCAACCTAGCCACCAGGGGTAATCATGCTGAGCCAACCCACCTACCCAACGAACCAACGAACCAACCAATTAACCAACCAACCAACAACCTAGCAACCAGTGGTTCAGGCTGAGCCAACCTACCCATCCACCCACCCACCCACCAACAACCCACCAGTGGTAGTGAGACTGATCCATGTCTAAGGAAGCCAGGGGCCGAATGCCAGCAAAACAAAAACAAAAAATGACGCCCACCCCACCCCCTCCCCATCCCCCTCCACAAACAAAAAAACCAAATGCGACTGTGGTAGGTAATGAGACTGAGCCACGTGGTATGACGCACCAAGGGAACCAGGGGCTCTCCATATAGGAAACACCCAATGATGGCAAAGCAAAAACAAGAAACACAACAACACAGAAAGACAAACAAATAAAGAAAACAAAACAACACACAAACAAACAACAGAAAAAAAAAAAAAAAAAAAACAAAACAAAAAAACCAAGAAAAACAAAAATAAAAAACGGAAAAAAAAAAAGAAGAAAAACCCCACCCCCCACCCCCACCCCCCCCCCCCCCCCCCCCCCCCCCCCCCCCCCCCCTCACACACCACACACACACAGAAGTAACACAAATCTAACCTACCCACTTGTGGTCATGAGACTGAGCCACGTGGTTGGGGCACCAAGGGAACCAGGGGCTCTCCACATAGGAAGTGCCGAATGTTAGCGCACACACACCCCAACAAACCCCCCACACACACCTCCCCCACCCCCACACACATACAAGAAAAAAAACAGCTGACCTACCCTCCTGTGGTAATGAGACTGAGCCACGTGGTATGACGCACGAAGGGAACCAGGGGCTCTCCATATAGGAAATACCCAATGATAGCGAAACAAAAACCTACCCTCCACCCACCCACCCACCCACCCACACATAGAAATAAAAAACATCACCTCCACTGTGGAATGAGACTGAGCACGTGTTGGGGCACACAAGGGAAAACCCGAGGCTCGCACAAAGGAAATGTCGAATGTTAGCAAAACAAAAACCAACCCTTACCCCCCCCCACCCCCCCCCCCCCCCCACCCCCACCCACCCACACCACCCACACACAAAAACAATCCAACCTTCCCACCTGTGGTAATGAGACTGAGCCACGTGGTTTGGGGCACAAAGGGCACCAGAGGCTCCTCACACAGGAAGTGCCGAATGTTGGCCGCCAAAGGGGGCCCTTGCCTAACTGCAAACACACCAGCCTTGGGGCGAGGGTGAGCGGTGCAAGAGGCCACGTCGCCTGCGGCAAACACGTTGCCAGGACCGCCATCCGACTGGAGGAACTCGTTGACTGCAAGGAAGCCTCTTGAATCTGCGTACAAGTACAATTAAATAATTAATTAATTATATAATAAATAATACAGTAAAATAATTATTTAATTAATGGCACATTGCCAGGACCACCACCGACTGGTAGAATTCGTTGACAGCAAGGAAGAAGCGTGCATTTGTGCATACAGTTGTGCTCATGTTTGCTTTATTTTTTTTGTCGAGGGTGAGAAGCACAAGAGGCCACGACACCCTAAAAAACTGCGGCAAAAACATTGCCAGGACCGTCATCCGACTGGAGGAATTCGTTGACTGCAAGGAAGCCTCTTGAATCTGCATACAATTAACTAAGTACAATTAATTAAATACTAAAATAAAATAATTCTTCAATTAATGGCACATTGCCAGGACCGTCATCCGACTGGAGGAATTCGTTGACTGCCAGAAAGCCTCTTGCATCTGTTTACACAGTTCATATTTGCTTTATTTGCTTTATCTATTTATATATTTTGTTTATTTTGTATTTATGTTTGCTTTGAGAAAGAAAGAAAAAAAAGGAAAAACGAAAGAAAACAACTTGGGTCGAGGGTGAGCGGCATTAGAGGCCACGCCACAACAAACAAAACTTGGGTAGAGGTTGAGCGGCACAAGAGGCCACACCACAACAAACAAAACTTGGGTCGAGGGTGGGTGGCATTAGAGGCCACGCCACAACAAACAAAACTTGGGTCAAGGGTAAGCGGCATTAGAGGCCACGCCACAACAAACAAAACTTGGGTACAGGGTGAGCGGCATTAGAGGCCACGCCACAACAAACAAAACTTGGGTAGAGGGTGAGCGGCACAAGAGGCCACGCCACAACAAACAAAAATTGGGCCGAGGGGTGGGCGGGGCATTAGAGGCCACGCCACAAACAAACAAAAACTTGGGGGTAGAGAGAGTGAGAAGCATAGAGGCACGCCACAACAAAACCAAAACTTGGGTTCGAGGGTGAGCGGATTACGAGGCCACGCCACAACAAACAAAACTTGGGGTAGAGGGTTGAGCGCAGTAGAGGCCCACGCCACAAAAAACAAAACTTGGGTACAAGGAGTGCGCGGCATTAGAGGCCACGCCACAACAAACAAAACTTGGGTTGAGGGTGAGCAGCACAAGAAGCCACGCCACAACAAACAAAACTTGGGTAGAGGGTGAGCGGCACAAGAGGCCACGCCACAACAAACAAAACTTGGGTAGAGGGTGAGCGGCACAAGAGGCCACGCCACAACAAACAAAACTTGGGTAGAGGGTGAGCGGATCAGCAAGAGCCACGCACAAAACAAAACAAAATTGGGTAGAGGGTGAGCGAATTAGAGGCCACGCCACTACAAACAAAACTTGGGTAGAGGGTGAGCGGCATTAGAGGCCACGCCACAACAAACAAAACTTGGGTAGAGGGTGAGGGGCACAAGAAGCCATGCCACAACAAACAAAACTTGGGTCGAGGGTGAGCGGCATTAGAGGCCACGCCACAACAAACAAAACTTGGGTAGAGGGTGAGCGGCATTAGAGGCCACGCCACAACAAACAAAACTTGGGTAGAGGGTGGGCGGCATTAGAGGCCACGCCACAACAAACAAAACTTGGGTAGAGGGTGAGCGGCATTAGAGGCCACGCCACAACAAACAAAACTTGGGCGAGGGGGTGGGGGCAATTAGAGGCCACGGCCACAACAAACAAACTTGGGTTAGAGGGTAGATTGGTAGAGGGTGAGCGGAACAAGAAGCATGCCACAACAAACAAAACTTGGGTCGAGGTGTGCTGAGGGCATCCTATTAGCGGCACGCCAAAACAAAACAAAACTTGGGGGTAGAGGGTGAGCGGCACTAGAGGCCACGCCACAACAAACAAAACTTGGGTAGAGGGTGAGCGGCATTAGAGGCCACGCCACAACAAACAAAACTTGGGTAGAGGGTGAGCGGCATTAGAGGCCACGCCACAACAAGCAAAACTTGGGTAGAGGGTGAGCGGCATTACAGGCCACGCCACAACAAACAAAACTTGGGTCGAGGGTGAGCGGCATTACAGGCCACGCCACAACAAACAAAACTTGGGTAGAGGTGAGCGGCACAAGAGGCCACGCCACAACAAACAAAACTTGGGTAGAGGGTGAGCGGCATTAGAGGCCACGCCACAACAAACAAAAACTTGGGTCGGGTTGCCGGCATTAGAGGCCACAGCCAAACAAAATCAAAAAACTTGGAGTAGAGTGTGAACGGCATAGAGGCCACGCCACAACAAACAAAACTTGGTCGAGGGTGAGCGGCATCATCTAGGAGGCCACGCACAAACAAACAAAACTTGGGTAGAGGGTGAGCCGGAACAACAAGAGGCCACGCCACAACAAACAACCTTGGTTTAGAGGGTGAGCGGCACAAAGACGGGCCACGCCACAACAACAATAACTTGGGTAGAGGGGTGAGCGTCATTCATTAGAGGCCACGCCACAACAAACAAACTTTGGGTCTGAGGGTTGAGCGGCATGGAGGCCACGCCACAACAACAAACTTGGTGTCGAGGGTGAGCGGCATTACAGGCCACGCCACAACAAACAAACTTGGGTTGAGGGTGAGCGGCACAAGAGGCCATGTCACCTGCTGCAAAAACATTGCCAGGACCGCCATAGGACTGGAGGAATTCGTTGACTGCCAGGAAGCCTTGTGCATCTTCACATAAATACAATAAACACTTGAAAAAAATGGCAGGACCTCCATCTGACTGGAGGCAACCGTTCTCTGCCAGGAGCCTCTTACATCTGCACATGCAAACAATAAATACATATATAAATTAATAAATACCTAAAATAAATACCACATTGCAAGGACCGCCATCGGACTGGAGGCACTCGTTGACTGCTGGAAGCCTCTTGCATCTGCACATAAAATTGTAAATACAATAAATAAATAAATAAATAAACATATAAATAAATAAATTGACTAATTAATTAATTAATTAATTAATGGACAAATTAATTATTTAATGAACTAATTAATTGTTTAATGAACTTATTAATTAAATGAGATAAATTCCAATGCAGAAGACATCTTTGGGATTGACACAGCCACTGGCTAAGGAGCTGGATGGAAGCTGCCATGAGTAGCCCAACAATTCCTAGTAGCTAGTAGATAAATAGTGAGTTACATGCGGTGACTACTTCAAAGTAGCTAGTAGCTAAACAGTGAGTTACATGCGGTGACCAGTTCAAAGAGTAAGGGACACATCACACAATCTGGATCAGGCCTAGCCCCTCCTGTTAGTCTGGGCATAGCTTGATTATCCGAGGTAGGGCAAGTGCCTTCAGCCTACTTTGCTCCACACATACAGATCTTAAAAGAAGCTCGTAACAACGCACCTGCATCGCTGCTGACGGCCTCTGGGAGTCCTCAGCAAGGGATTTCAACAACCCCGGGGATGCTGCCCCTGCTGATGCCCCCCCCCCCCCCCCCCCCCCCCCCCACACACACACACCACACACACACACACACACACCGGGCAAACACAGACACCCACCCACCCACCCACACCTGCGCACCTACCCGACTGCCCATCCGCCCACGCCCCATTCAACCACGCACCCACCCACCTACCAACCTACCCCCTCACCTGTGGGTAGTCCGGTCTCCTTCAGCCAGCTAGCAGCAGATGCCTGCAGGTGGTTGGTTCAGTTTAAGTGGTTAGTTCAGTTAGTTCAACATCAGAAGGACCTGTGGGTAGCCCCGTCTCCGTCAGCCAGCTAGCAGCAGATGCCTGCAGGTGGTTGGTTCAATTTAAGTGGTTACTTCAGTTAGTTCAATATCAAGATGGGTATTAGAGAATAAATAATATTAAATAATATTATATAATATTATATAATATTAGTCAGACGAGCCGTCTCCCCAGAATTTTGAACTCATTTGAAAACCTAATGTTATTGTGACACTATAATAATATTAGTTAATATTAGTTTTTCAAAAACTTATATTAGTTGCCGTTCCCTACATATACATTGCTATGGGCAGATACGTTGAATATTCCATTATAAGAATAAACATCATTGTTCCCCACATGACAAATAATTATAATAAATATAATTGTTCCCCACATGACAAATAATTAGAATAAATATTGTTCCCCACATGAAAAATAATTAGAATAAATATGATTGTTCCCCACATGACAAATAATTATAATAAATATAATTGTTCCCCACATGAAAAATAATTGTATCCCACATGACAATTTTGTTTTTCAGCTGCCAACATATTATGTACATCTGTATCTTCCCCACCTTATAATCTAGTTGTAACATGCACTTAGGTCGCAGGTTTAGGTCACACACACACACAAATGTACACACACACACTCACCTGCGTGCACCACAAGCACTCCTCAAATGGAATCTCTTCCCCGCCATCCAGCCTCACTTTGCCTGGAGTGACAGCAGCCCCCCCCCCTCTACCTTCCAACAGATACAAACACACACACCATCCACAAATACAAACACACACAAACACACATACACATACCTGTGTGCACCACAAGCACTCCTCAAATGGAATCTCTTCCCCACCATCCCGCCTCACTTTGCCTGGAGTGACAGCCCCCCCAAACACACACACCACCACCACCACCTTCCACAAATACAAACACACACAAACACGCATACACATACCTGCGTGCACCACAAGCACTCCTCAAATGGAATCTCTTCCCCTCCATCCAGCCTCACTTTGCCTGGAGTGACAGAAGCCACCCCCCCTCCACCTTCCACAAGAGTGACGCCCCTCTGCTTCAAAATTCGAAGAAAAGCGCCTCGAACATAAGTCACACTGCCTGCCAGCATCTGCCCACGGCAGACAAGCCTGTGTGTATGTGTGTGTGTGTGTGTGTGTGTGTGTGTGAGTGTGTGTGTGGTGGTGGTGGTGGTGGTGGTGTGTGTGTGTGTGTGTGTGTGTGTGTGTGGGGGGGGGGGGGGGGGGTTTTATGTGTGTGTGCGTGTGTGTGTGTGTCACACTGCCTGCCAGAAGCTAGCCTGTGTATGTTGATGGTATGTGTGTGTGAGTGCGTTCGGGAGGAGGGGTGTGCTGTGTGGGGGGGGTGGGGGATGGGGGGTGGGGGGGGGGTAACACTGCCTGCAGCATCTGCCAGCGCCAACAGCCTGTGTATGTGTGCGTAGGTGTTTCCTGGTGTGTTACGTGTGGTCACATTGCCCTGCCAGCATCTGCAGAAAAGGCCTATGGGGTGTAATGTTGTGTGTGATGTGTGTCGTGGGGATGTGTGGGCCACACGGCTGCCAGCATCTTTCCTACGGCAAACAAGCCTCGTGTGAGTGTGTGTGGGGTGTTGTGCGTTGTCCTGTGTGTGGGTTTGGATTGATGTGTGTGTTGGTAGCTGTGGTGTGTTTTGTGTGGTTGTGGTGTGTTTATTTATGTGTGTGTTGTGTATGGGGTGTTGTGGTTGTGTGTCGCTGGTGCGGATGTGTGTGTGTTGTGTGTGGCTTGTGTGTGTGTGTGCATGCTGTGTGTGTGGTATGTGTGTGTGTGTGTGGTGTGTGTGTGGTGTGTGTGTGTGTTGTGTGTGATTGTATGGTGTGTATGTGTGTGTGTGTGTGTGTTGTGTCTGTCTTTAACTGTTGTATTGTATTATATAAAAATCGTTTTGTGTGCTATAATATTTATTGGTTGTGTTGGTATGGTTTATTCAATACTTGGGTTGTTTGGCCAGGAGGGGATCTGTAGGTGCTTGGGCGGATTGGGAGTGGTTTCGGTGTGGGGCGCCTGAGAGACCAAACACCAAAAATAAGGCACCACACAAACAATACCCACAGAAGAGACCCCACATGCCCCACACCACCAACCGCAAACACCCAGGAGCCATACAAACAAGACTCCAAAGAGACAATACCCCACACGCCCACACAAACAACAATCCAAGACCCAGCAGACGGCCCACACCCAACCGCCAACACCCAGTACCCAACACGCAACAACAACAACGAAGGACGCAAAAAAGACGATACCCACACCCCACACCAACACGCAACCACCCAGAACCACAAACACGACACACCGATCACCAAAACCCAGCATACTATATCCCACACCCAACACCCAACACTCAACACCCAGAACCCAGTACCCAACACTTAACAACCAACAATAATACCCAACATACTATACCCCACACCCCACATCCAACGGATCTCCATCCATCCCACACCCAACACTTTACAACCACACCAGATAGCTTATGTAATTATTTAGCCTTGCGTTTTTGCATGGCCCTCCACCCCATACTACCCCCACCCCCCACCCAATTCAGAACGCCAGCTGGCGCCAACAACCCACACACAACACTGAACACCCCACACAGCGAAAAAAGGCCACCCAAACACGGAAACACCCCTACACATAACACTTAAACACACAACACTGAACACCCCACACCTAACATTCCACACCCAACACCTAACACCCCACACCCCAAATACTGCTTACGTGATCTTTACCTTGCAGTCCTCGCCTCCTCCCATCCTCTCCCACATTTTCCATTCCTCTGTTCCTTTATTCCTTCCGATCCCAATAGTTTTGCATTCCTCGCCTACACCCATCCTCTCACCTACCCCACACCCAGCACTTATCATTCCCCACCCAACGGAGCTCCATCCACCCCACATCCAACACTTAACACCCCACACCCGAAATAATGCTTACGTCATCTTTGCCTTGCAGTCCTCGCCTCCACCCATCTTCTCCCTCATTCCACACCCAACGGAGCTCCATCCCTCTCCATCCACCACACACCCAACACTAAACACCCTACACCCCAAATAATGCTTACGTCATCTTTGCCTTGCAGTCCTCGCCTCCACCCATCTTCTCCCTTATTCCACACCCAACGGAGCTCCATCCCTCTCCATCCACCCCACACCCAACACTAAACACCCTACACCCCAAATAATACTTACGTGATCTTTCCCTTGCATTCTTCCCTTCCTCCCATCCTCTCCCTCATCCCACACCCAACACCCCACACCCGACAATCTACACCCCACACCTAAAATAATGCTTGCTTGATATTTGCCTTGCATTCATCCCCTCCTCCGATCCTCTCCCACCTCTTCACACCCAACGAAGCTCCAACCAGCTCCATCAGCCCCACAACACTTAACACCCCACACCCCAAAGAATGCTTTCGTAATCTTTGCCTTGCAGTCCTCGCCTCCTCCCATCCTCTCCCCCAAACCACAACCAGCACTTTACATTCCCCACCCAACGGAGCTCCATCCACCTCACATCCAACACTTAACACCCCACACCCCAAATAATGCTTACGTAGTTGTTGCCTTGCAGTCCTCGCATCCTACCATCCTCTCCCACCCCACACCCAACACTTAACATTCCCCACCCAATGGAGCTCCATCCCGCTCCATCTACCCCACACCCTACACCCCACCCCACACCCCACACCCCACCCCACCCCACACCCCCCACCCCACCCCACACCCCACACCCCTAATAATGCTTACGTAAGGTTTGCCTTGCAGTCCTCGCCTCCTCCCATCCTCTCCCCCACCCCACACCCAATGGAACTCCATCCTGCTCCATCCACCCCACAACCAACACTTTACACCCCACACCCAAGATAATGCTTGTGTGATCTTTGCCTTGCATGCATGGCCTCCATCTATCCTCTCCCCTGCCCCACACCCCACACCCCTTATAATGCTTACGTGATGTTTGCCTTGCAATCCTCCCCTCCTCCCATCCTCTCCCCCACCCCACACCCAACACTGAACAAGCCCCACCCAACGGAGCTCCATCCCGCTCCATCCACCCCACACCCCACATCCCAAATAATGCTTACGTGATGTTTGCCTTGCAGTCCTCGCCTCCTCCCATCCTCTCCCGCTCCTCTTCCAACTGGTGCTGAAGTGACAAAGCCACCTCCACTCCCCCTGCGCCACCACCAACCACCACCACACGCATGCGGGAGTCTGGAGATTTGGGCCCCTTGGAAGCCTGCTGGTGAGACCATGGGACCCGATAGCGATCTAGAGACCTATAGTTTTAGCACCAAAACTGTGTGTGGGGAAGGAAGAAGGGAAAAGAGGTTGGGAAGGAGGTCAGGATTACAAAACCCCCCCCCCACACCACACACAAATGAGGTTAAGTCATAGGGGTTTAACATGGTTTGAGGAATAAACCGACCATGTTTGTAGCACAACCTGGGGGTGTTGAAAAAGGGTTGGGAAGGAAAGGTTCAGATTACAAAAAAAACACAACAACACAAGGAATGGTTAAGGATCATAGGTTGGGAAGGAGGTCAGGACTACAAAACACACACGCACACACGCACACATGCACGCACACACATAAACCTGTGGGCTGGGGAAAGGGGGTTTTGGAAGGAGGTCAGAAGTGCGAGGTGGACGGTTTAGGTTAGTAAGGAGGTTAGGATTGCAAAATACCAACCGCACACACCAACACAAAGCTGTGGTGTGGGAAAAGGGGTTTAGTAAGGAGGTTAGGATTGCAAAATACACACGCACACATGCACCCCCCCCCACACACACACGAAGCTGTGGTGTGGGAAAAGGGCTAAGTAAGGAGGTTAGGATTGCAAAATACACACGCACACATGCACGCACACACACACACAAAGCTGTGGTGTGGGAAAAGGGGTTAGTAAGGAGGTTAGGATTGCAAAATACACACGCACACATGCACCCACACACACACACACACACGAAGCTGTGGTGTGGGAAAAGGGGTAAGTAAGGAGGTTAGGATCACAAAACACACACGCACACATGCACGCACACAAACATAAACCTGTGGGATGGGGAGAAGGGGTCAGTAAGGAGGTTAGGATTACAAAACACACATGCACGCACACATGCACGCACACACACACACACACACAAACACACACAAACCTGTGGGGTGTGGAAAAGGGGTTAGTAAGGAGGTTAGGATTACAAGATACACACACGCACACATGCACGCACACAAACACACACATAAACCTGTGGGGTGGGAAAAGGGGGTTGGGAAGGAGGTCAGAATTACAAAACACACACACGCACACATGCACTCACACAAACACACACAAACCTGTGGTGTGGGGAAAAGGGGTTAGTAAGGAGGTCACGACTACAAGATGCACACACACACACACAGACGAACCTGTTGGGTGTGCTAGGGAGTATGCGGGGATGTGAGGATTTACATGGGGGAGTCTGAATATTGGGGCTCTGCGGGCCCTGCTTGGTGACCAGGCAACAATAGCGCTCTAGCATACACACACAAACACACACACTTAGGTGGATACAACTCAGATCCCCCCCACCCCCCCCCCCCCCCTCCAAACGCAAACCCACCCACCATTCACCCCCACCCCCACCAGCCCCCCTCCCCATACCCCTAACACTACTCACTTTACAATAGGCTTCACCCCTGTGGTGCACTGCGCTGCTTCTTGGACTGCCACCTCCACTACACCCCCAATCCCCACCCCCACCAGCCCCCAAGTCCACCCCCACCCCACCCCAACCCCACCCCATACCCCACCAGCACCCTGAAACTGCCACCCCCACCCCCACCCCTACCAGCCCCCCTGTCCACTCCACCCCACCCACACCCCATACCCCACCTGCACCTGAAACTGCCACCCCCAACCCCACCCCCACCCCCACCAGCCCCCCTGTCCACCACCCCATACCCCACCCGATACCCCACTAGCCTCCTGGAACTGCACCCCCACCCCACCCCCACCAGCCCCCTGTCCACCCCACCTCATACCCCACCCGATACCCCACCAGCATCCTGGAACTGCCACCCCCACCCCACCCCCACCAGCCCCCTGTTCCACCCCACCTCATACCCCACCCGATACCCCACCAGCATCCTGGAACTGCCACCCCCCACCCCCCACCCCTACCAGCCCCCTGTCCATACCCCTACTGCTACTCACTTGTCAACAGGCTTCACCCATGTGGTGTACTGCGCAGCTTCTGCCACCTATACCCCCACCCCCCATCCAACCCCTCCATCCCACCAGCCCCCCCTCCCCATACCCCTACCCCTACGGACTTGTCAATAGGCTTCACCCCTCTGGTGTACTGCACTGCTCCTGGTACTGCCACCTCCACCAACACCCCCACCAGCACCCTGGAACTACCACCCTCACCCCCACCATCCCCCATGTCCATACCCCTACCCCTACTCACTTGTCAATCGGCTTCACCCCTGTGGTGTACTGCGCTCCTCCTTGGACTGCCACCTCCCCCCCCACCCCCCACCCCCACCAGCCCCCCTGTCCATACCCCTGCCCCTACCACTACTCACTTGTCAATAGGCTTCACCCCTGTGGTGCACTGCGCTGCCCCTGGTACTGCTTCTTTGCCAGGTGTAATGCCGACGCCGATATACAACACATCGTGAGGCACATAGGTGGACATAACTCAGACCCCCCCCCCCCTCCACCCCCCCCCCTCTCCCACACTTCCACCAGCCCCCCCTCCCCATACCCCTACCGCTACTCACTTGTCAATCGGCTTCACCCCTGTGGTGTACTGCTCTGCCCCTGGTATTGCTTCTTTGCCAGGTGTAATGCCGATGCCAATGGACAGCACATCGAATGAAATTGGTGGACGGCACTCAGATGTCTCCACCTGGCCACTGCCAACACTGGGGCTGTGTGGCTTGCAGTATATGCGACGATTCTATGGAGGAAACACACAGAACATTACGGGGGCATTAGCATTTTTGTTTTCCTTTGTTTGCTGTTGGAGAAATAGGGGGACGGCACTCAGATGTCTCCACCTGGCCTCTGCCAACATTGGGGCTGTGTGGCTTGTAGTAGATGCGACGATTCTATGGAGGAAACACACACAACGTTGCGGGAACATTAGCCTTTTTTGTTATAGTTTGTTGTTGGAGAAATAGGGGGGCGGCACTCAGATGTCTCCACCTGGCCTCTGCCAACATTGAGGCTGTGTGGCTTGCAGTAGATGCGACGATTCTATGGAGGAAACACACACAACGTTGCAGGAACATTAGCCTTTTTTGTTATAGTTTGTTGTTGGAGAAATAGGGGGGCGGCACTCAGATGTCTCCACCTGGCCTCTGCCAACATTGGGGCTGTGTGGGCTTGCAGTAGATGCGACGATTCTATGGAGGAAACACACACAACGTTGCGGGAACATTAGCCTTTTTTTGTTATAGTTTGTTGTTGGAGAAAATAGGGGGGCGGCACTCAGATGTCTCCACCTGGCCTCTGCCAACATTGGGGCTGTGTGGCTTGCAGTAGATGCGACGATTCTATGGAGGAAACACACACAACGTTGCGGGAACATTAGCCTTTTTTGTTATAGTTTGTTGTTGGAGAAAATAGGGGGGCGGCACTCAGAGTCTCCACCTGGCCTCTGCCACCATTGGGGCTGTTTGGCTTGCAGTAGATGCGACGATTCTATGGAGGAAACACACACAACGTTCGGGAACATTAGCCTTTTTTGTTATAGTTTGTTGTGGAGAAATAGGGGGTGGCACTCAGATGTCTCCACCTGGCCTCTGCCAACATTGGGGCTGTGTGGCTTGCAGTAGATGCGACGATTCTATGGGGAAACACACACACATTACGGGGGCATTAGCATTTTTGTTTTGCTTTGTTTGCTGTTGGAGAAAATAGGGGGACGGCACTCAGATGTCTCCACCTGGACTCTGCCAACATTGGGGCTGTGTGGCTTGCAGTAGATCGACGATTCTATGGAGGAAACCACCACAACGTTGCGGAACATTAGCCTTTTTTGTTATAGTTTTGTGTTGGAGAAATAGGGGGGGCGGCGCTCAGATTCTCCACCCTGGCCTCTGCCAACATTGGGGGCTGTGTGGCTTGCAGTAGATGCGACGATTCTATGGAGGAAACACACACAAACGTTGCGGAACATTAGCCTTTTTGGTATAGTTTGTTGTTGGAGAAATAGGGGGGGGCGGCACTCAGATGTCTCCACCTGGCCTCTGCCAACATTGGGGCTGTGTGGCTTGCAGTAGATGCGACGATTCTATGGAGGAAACACACACAACGTTGCGGGAACATTAGCCTTTTTTGTTATAGTTTGTTGTTGGAGAAATAGGGGGGCGGGCACTCAGATGTCTCCACCTGGCCTCTGCCAACATTGGGCTGTGTGGCTTGCAGTAGATGCGACGATTCTATGGAGGGAAACACACAAAACGTTGCGGGAACATTAGCCTTTTTTGTTATAGTTTGTTGTTGGAGAAATAGGGGGGCGGCACTCAGATGTCTCCACCTGGCCTCTGCCAACATTGGGGCTGTGAAGCTTGCAGTAGATGCGACGATTCTATGGAGGAAACACACACAACATTACGGGGGCATTAGCATTTTTGTTTTTGCTTTGTTTGCTGTTGGAGAAATAGGGGGACGGCACTCAGATGTCTCCACCTGGCCTCTGCCAACATTGGGGCTGTGTGGCTTGCAGTAGATGCGACGATTCTATGGAGGAAACACACACAACGTTGCGGGAACGTTAGCCTTTTTGTTATAGTTTGTTGTTGGAGAAATAGGGGGGCGGCACTCAGATGTCTCCACCCTGGCCTCTGCCACATTGGGGCTGTGTGGCTTGCAGTAGATGCGACGATTCTATGGAGGAAACACACACAACATTACGGGGGCATTAGCATTTTTGTTTTGCTTGTTTGCTGTGGAAAAATAGGGGGACGGCACTCAGATGTCTCCACCTGGCCTCTGCCAACATTGGGCTGTGTGGCTTGCAGTAGATGCGACGATTCTATGGAGGAAACACACACAACGTTGCGGGAACGTTAGCATTTTTTGTTATAGTTTGTTGTTGGAGAAATAGGGGGACGGCACTCAGATGTCTCCACCTGGCCTCTGCCAACATTGGGGCTGTGTGGCTTGCAGTAGATGCGACGATTCTATGGAGGAAACACACACAACATTACGGGGCATTAGCATTTTTGTTTTGCTTTGTTTGCTGTTGGAGAAATAGGGGGACGGCACTCAGATGTCTCCACCTGGCCTCTGCCAACATTGGGGCTGTGTGGCTGCAGTAGATGCGACGATTCTATGGAGGAAACACACACAACGTTGCGGGAACGTTAGCCTTTTTTGTTATAGTTGTTGTTGGAGAAATAGGGGGGGGCGGCACTCAGATGTCTCCACCTGGCCTCTGCCAACATTGGGGCTGTGTGGCTTGCAGTAGATGCGACGATTCTATGGAGGAAACACACACAACATTACGGGGGCATTAGCATTTTTGTTTTGCTTTGTTTGCTGTTGGAGAAATAGGGGGACGGCACTCAGATGTCTCCACCTGGACTCTGCCAACATTGGGGCTGTGTGGCTTGCAGTAGATGCGACGATTCTATGGAGGGAAACACACACAACGTTGCGGGAACGTTAGCATTTTTTGTTATAGTTTGTTGTTGGAGAAATAGGGGGACGGCACTCAGATGTCTCCACCTGGCCTCTGCCAACATTGGGGCTGTGTGGCTTGCAGTAGATGCGACGATTCTATGGAGGAAACACACACAACATTACGGGGGCATTAGCATTTTTGTTTTACTTTGTTTGCTGTTGGAGAAATAGGGGGGCGGCACTCAGATGTCTCCACCTGGCCTCTGCCAACATTGGGGCTGTGTGGCTTGCAGTAGATGCGACGATTCTATGGAGGAAACACACACAACGTTGCGGGAACGTTAGCCTTTTTTGTTATAGTTTGTTGTTGGAGAAATAGGGGGGCGGCACTCAGATGTCTCCACCTGGCCTCTGCCAACATTGGGGCTGTGTGGCTTGCAGTAGATGCGACGATTCTATGGAGGAAACACACACAACATTACGGGGGCATTAGCATTTTTGTTTTGCTTTGTTTGCTGTTGGAGAAATAGGGGGACGGCACTCAGATGTCTCCACCTGGCCTCTGCCAACATTGGGGCTGTGTGGCTTGCAGTAGATGCGACGATTCTATGGAGGAAACACACACAACGTTGCGGGAACGTTAGCATTTTTTGTTATAGTTTGTTGTTGGAGAAATAGGGGGACGGCACTCAGATGTCTCCACCTGGCCTCTGCCAACATTGGGGCTGTGTGGCTTGCAGTAGATGCGACGATTCTATGGAGGAAACACACACAACATTACGGGGGCATTAGCATTTTTGTTTTACTTTGTTTGCTGTTGGAGAAATAGGGGGGCGGCACTCAGATGTCTCCACCTGGCCTCTGCCAACATTGGGGCTGTGTGCCTTGCAGTAGATGCGACGATTCTATGGAGGAAACACACACAACGTTGCGGGAACATTAGCCTTCTTTGTTATAGTTTGTTGTTGGAGAAATAGGGGGGCGGCACTCAGATGTCTCCACCTGGCCTCTGCCAACATTGAGGCTGTGTGGCTTGCAGTAGATGCGACGATTCTATGGAGGAAACACACACAACGTTGCGGGAACATTAGCCTTTTTTGTTATAGTTTGTTGTTGGAGAAATAGGGGGGCGGCACTCAGATGTCTCCACCTGGCCTCTGCCAACATTGGGCTGTGTGGCTTGCAGTAGATGCGACGATTCTATGGAGGAAACACACACAACGTTGCGGGAACATTAGCCTTTTTTGTTATAGTTTGTTGTTGGAGAAATAGGGGGGCGGCACTCAGATGTCTCCACCTGGCCTCTGCCAACATTGGGGCTGTGTGGCTTGCAGTAGATGCGACGATTCTATGGAGGAAACACACACAACATTACGGGGGCATTAGCATTTTTGTTTTGCTTTGTTTGTTGTTGGAGAAATAGGGGGGCGGCACTCAGGTGGCCCCACCTGGCCTCTGCCAACATTGGGGCTGTGTGGCTTGCAGTAGATGCGACGATTCTATGGAGGAAACACACACAACATTACGGGGGCATTAGCATTTTTGTTTTACTTTGTTTGCTGTTGGAGAAATAGGGGGACGGCACTCAGATGTCTCCACCTGGCCTCTGCCAACATTGGGGCTGTGTGGCTTGCAGTAGATGCGACGATTCTATGGAGGAAACACACACAACGTTGCGGGAACATTAGCCTTTTTTGTTATAGTTTGTTGTTGGAGAAATAGGGGGGCGGCACTCAGATGTCTCCACCTGGCCTCTGCCAACATTGGGGCTGTGTGGCTTGCAGTAGATGCGACGATTCTATGGAGGAAACACACACAACGTTGCGGGAACATTAGCCTTTTTTGTTATAGTTTGTTGTTGGAGGAATAGGGGGGCGGCACTCAGATGTCTCCACCTGGCCTCTGCCAACATTGGGGCTGTGTGGCTTGCAGTAGATGCGACGATTCTATGGAGGAAACACAGACAACGTTGCGGGAACGTTAGCCTTTTTTGTTATAGTTTGTTGTTGGAGAAATAGGGGGGCGGCACTCAGATGTCTCCACCTGGCCTCTGCCAACATTGGGGCTGTGTGGCTTGCAGTAGATGCGACGATTCTATGGAGGAACACACAACAACGTTGCGGGAACATTAGCCTTTTTTGTTATAGTTTGTTGTTGGAGAAATAGGGGGGCGGCACTCAGATGTCTCCACCTGGCCTCTGCCAACATTGGGGCTGTGTGGCTTGCAGTAGATGCGACGATTCTATGGAGGAAACACTCAAAACGTTGCGGGAACATTAGCCTTTTTTGTTGTGGTTTGTTGTTGGAGAAATAGGGGGGCGGCACTCAGATGTCTCCACCTGGCCTCTGCCAACATTGGGGCTGTGTGGCTTGCAGTAGATGCGACGATTCTATGGAGGAAACACACACAACGTTGCGGGAACATTAGCCTTTTTTTGTTATAGTTTTGTTGTTGGAGAAATAGGGGGGCGGCACTCAGATGTCTCCACCTGGCCTCTGCCAACATTGGGGCTGTGTGGCTTGCAGTAGATGCGACGATTCTATGGAGGAAACACACACAACGTTGCGGGAACATTAGCCTTTTTTGTTATAGTTTGTTGTTGGAGAAATAGGGGGGCGGCACTCAGATGTCTCCACCTGGCCTCTGCCAACATTGGGGCTGTGTGGCTTGCAGTAGATGCGACGATTCTATGGAGGAAACACGCAGAACATTACGGGGGCATTAGCATTTTTGTTTTGCTTTGTTTGTTGTTGGAGAAATAGGGGGACGGCACTCAGGTGGCCCCACCTGGCCTCTGCCAGCACTGGGGTGCTAAGGTTTGCAGTATATAGAAAAATATTTAGAGATATAAACAGAAAGTTGCGGCTGCGTAAGCATTCTTATTTTTTTATTGAGGGACGTGACACATGTCTCCACCTGACCCCTCCGTCAGCACTGGGGCTGTGTGGCTTGCAGTATATGCGACGATTCTATGGAGGAAACACACAGGACATTACGAAGACATTAGCATTTTTGTTTAGTTTTGTTTGTTGTTGGATAAGTCGGGGGACCGCACACTGATGGCTCCACTTGGCCACTGCCAGCACTGGAGCTGTGTGGTTCGCAGTATACACGACGATTCTATGTAAGGAAACAGATACTTTAATACAAATGCAGATAAAACAGATACAGCTAGCACAGCTAATACGGAATCATCTGTATTCATAATTAGATTACATTCCTGGATTATATTATGTTACATTATATTACATTACATTACATGATAAGATATGATATGCTATGATATTATTGTATTATATATTATGTATATAATATTGCATTGCATTGCATTGTATTGTATTGTGTTTTGTTGTGTTGTATTGTATTGTATTGTATTGTATTGTATTGTATTGTATTGTATTGTATTGTGTTGTATTGTAGTGTATTCTATTCTATTCTATTCTATTCTATTCTATTATATTGTATTGTGTTGTAGTGTAGTGTAGTGTAGTGTATTGCATTATACTATATTATATTGTATTGTAATGTATTGTTTAGTATTGTATTGTATTGTATTGCATTGTATTGTATTGCATATTTTGTAATATATCAATTATTATATTTTATTATACTATATTGCAATTGCATATTATATTACTGAATTATATTATATTGCAGATACAGCTAATACAGATACTTTTATTTGAAGCTAGCTTAGAGCATTTTTAAAAGCCTATCTCCATAGGTGCTTAAGTCCGAAAACGCCCTAAGTCGATACAAGAATGTGATACAGAGCCGTACATGGCCCAAACTGCTCGGAATCGAATTCTGTCAGGCTCATATTGTTCGCGACGGTGTCAGCTATGCGCGCAGGTACTTTTCGTGCGCGTTCGCATCTGGTCGCGAGCAGCCTTGTTCGGCAGGCCGGTGGCAGTACATCAGATGTGCGATAATTAGTGATACAAATCCAGATCGCGTCAGATACGAGGCTATTCCGAGCTATTCCGAAGAAAGTTACCTCGGGACGAAAGGCTTATCGAACCCCTATTACAAGGTTGGAGGCTGCGCTTCAGCCTTGGCCTCGGAATCTACTGAAATAGCTGTACATCTCAAGATTTCACCTCCCTGTGGCCTACCACACCATGGCTCAGGATTAGGGTGTGTTTTCAATGATCTACCCCAAATCAAAAACTGAGTTCAGATGTGGATGTTTGAAGACAAATTAAATAAAAAAGTTTGTTTTTTGAATTTATTTTCAAAACATATTTGAATTTTGAATTTTGAATTTTCGAAAAAAAAGAAAAGTTGTTATGCACGCTATATCTTGAGATAGAGCAAAACCGAGGCCCAAAATGTTTCAATTGAGGCTGTGCAACTCTGACCTAGACTTAGGACACCCACGAAATGTAAATAATCAGTGTTTTGGGGGTCCGTACTCAACAGTACTGCCTGTGTACTGCCTTCCAAGACCTTCCGAAATAACTACTGGTAGGGAAAGACGTTACACAACATTTGTACGCAGTGTTCTTTTAAAATGGCTTGTTTCGGTCGCGATAGGCTCCGTATCACTTCCTACGTAAAACCCGTATCGACTTAGGGAACCCCATAGTAACAAATTAGCATGTTTCACTTGACCTGGTCCCCACCATTTGAGAAAACCCAAATCCGAGTATTTGTGTGTTGAACTGATGTGGTTGGGCAACTTATTAGCAAAAAATCTTTGTTTTTGGACTTGAGGGCATAGGCTCAATCCATCCGTATCACTCAGGGTCTGACTTAGGCACCTATGGAGATAGGTATAGAGTCTGACACCTGTTAAATGGCAAAAGCAAATGATACAGATCATACACATAATACAAATAATGCGCAACTACACATACAAACACAAATAATGCAAATAATACAGACTAATGCAGACAAAACACATAATTAGGGGGCGGCAAATAGATCTATATTGCCCCAAGTAGATACACATAATACAGACTAATGCAGACAAAACACATAATTAGGGGGCGGCAAATAGATCTATATTGCCCCAAAATATAGATCTATATAGATCTAAATATAGCAAATACATATATTGTGTATATCTACAACATATGCAGTTACATCAGATAGACACAGGAAAATCCAGTCGAAGCGCCTGCAATATGATATGGTGCCCTATGCCATAATTGTAAAACCAGATTTTGATTTGTGTAAGGTGCCCTATGCCGATTTTCAAAAATCCAGCTTCGCCAATATAAATCTATATCTATCTATATATATAGAGAGAGATCTATCTCTATATAGATCGATGCCTCTCCCTACACATAATATACATAATACACAGATAATACAGATAATGCGCATCTACAAAGACCAATGCAAATAGTGCAGATAATAGCGATATCTTGACATCAATCTTGAAAGCCTCTGCATGCACTAGGCATAATACACATAATGCGCATCTACGCATACAACTACAAATAATACAGACAACAGGGATTCCTTGATGTCAATCTTGAAAGCCTCTGCATGTACAAGGCATAATACAGACGATTGCAGGTAAAGCAGACTAATGCAGATCATACAGCATAATACACATAATGCGCATCTACACATACAAATACAAATAATACAGACAACAGGGATTCCTTGATGTCAATCTTGAAAGCCTCTGCATGTACAAGGCATAATACAGACGATTGCAGGTAAAGCAGACTAATGCAGATCACACAGCATAATACACATAATGCGCATCTACGCATACAACTACAAATAATACGGACAACAGGGATTCCTTGATGTCAATCTTGAAAGCCTCTGCATGTACAAGGCATAATACAGACGATTGCAGGTAAAGCAGACTAATGCAGATCATACAGCATAATACACATAATGCGCATCTACGCATACAACTACAAATAATACGGACAACAGGGATTCCTTGATGTCAATCTTGAAAGCCTCTGCATGTACAAGGCAGAATAAAGACAAATACAGATAATATACATAATACACATTATACGCATCTACGCATACAAATGCAAATAATGTGGATAATACAGATACAGATAATAGCAATACCTCGACATCAATCTTGAAAGCCTCTGCATGCACTAGGCGCATTACAGATAATACAGCTCAATACAGTTAATACAGCTTAATACATATAATAAAGCCCAATACAGATAATACACATAATACGGCCCAATACAGATAATAGCGATACCTCGACATCAATTTTGAAAGCCTCTGCATGCACTAGGCATAATACATATACTAATGCAGATAATACAGATAATACACATAATACATATAATAAAGCCCAATACAGATAATACACATAATACAGACTAATGCAGACAATACAGATAATACACATAATGCGACCCAATACAGGCAATAGCGATACCTTGATGTCAATCTTGAAAGCCTCTGCATGCACAAGGCATTATACAGACTAATGCAGACAATACAGATAATACACATAGTACACATCACACACATAATACACATCATGCACATCATACACATTATACACATCATACGGCCCAATACAGACTAATGCAGATCATACACATCATACACATCATACGGCCCAATAGCGATAATAGCGATACCTTGACGTCAATCTTGAAAGCCTCTGCATGCACAAGGCATTATACAGACTAATACAGATCATACACATCATACACATCATACGGCCCAATAGCGATAATAGCGATACCTTGACATCAATCTTGAAAGCCTCTGCATGCACAAGGCGTGCATTAGAGAAGGCAGCCAGGCGAGCGAGGTCAATGTGGCATTCATCGTAAGAGTAGAAGCCTGATATATAGCCTGGGAGCATGCCACTGTAAATGCGGATTTCATAGAAAGCAAAGTTAAAGGTGCGCTAAACTATGGTTACAGGTGAGGTTAAGTAAAGTCAATGTGGCAAATAGAAAGCAAAGTTAAAGGTGCGCTAAAGCTGCGGTAAAGAATATTTCAAGGTGCGGTAAAGTAAAGTCAATGTGGCAATCGTCATAAGAGTAGAAGCCAGCTATATAGCCTGGGAGCATGCCACAGTGAAATGTAGATTACATAGAAAGCAAATTTAAAGGTGCGTTAAAGTAAAGTCAATGTGGCATTCATCGTAAGAGTAGAAGCCAGCTATATAGCCTGGGAGCATGCCACTGCGAATGCAGGTTACATAGAAAGCAAATAAAAGGTGCGCTAAACTATGGTTACAGGTGAGGTTAAGTAAATTTCCAGTTGCGCTAAAGTATAATCAATGTGGCAATCGTCATGAGAGTAGAAGCCAGATGTACACCCTGGGAGCATGCAACTGCGGATGCGCGTTACTTAGAAATTAGAGTTATAGGTGCGGTAAAGTATAGTTACAGGTGCGGTAAAGTATAGTTACAGGTGCGGTAAATTATAGTTACAGGTGCGGTAAAGTATAGTTACAGGTGCGGTAAAGTAAAGTCAATGTCGCAATCGTTGTAAGAGTAGACGCCTGATATATAGCCTGGGAGCATGCAACTGCAGATGCGTGTACTTAGAAAGTAAAGTAACAGTTGTGGTAAAGGAGAATCGATGTGGCTTTCGCCATAAGAGTAGGAGCCAGATATATGGCCTGGTAGCAGGCCACTGCAGAGTAAGATTTCATAGAAAAGAAAGCAAATCAGCACTGACTAACTTGGTTCTGAAGAACAGGCATTTGGGTATGAAAGGTGCGCTAAAGCTGCGGTAAAGAATTTTTCCAGGTGCGTTAAAGTAAAGTCAATGTGGCTTTCGCCATAAGAGTAGAAGCCTGATATATAGCCTGGGAGCATGCCACTGCAGAGTAGGAGGCATGAGGGGAGATACATAGAATGCAAAGTCAAAGGTGCGGCAAACTTATAGTTGCCCCAAATTATAGTCAATGTGGCATTCGTCATAAGAGTAGAAGCCTGATGTATAGCCTGGGAGCATGCCACTGCAGAGTAGGAGGCATGAGGGGAGATACATAGAATGCAAAGTCAAAGGTGCGGCAAAGTTATAATTGCCCTAAATTATAGTCAATGTCGCATTCGTCATAAGAGTAGAAGACTGATGTATAGCCTGGGAGCATGCCACTGCAGAGTAGGAGGCCTCCCATGGCGAGCATGAGCCAAACTTGTTTTAACTTGTTGTTATACAGTCCAGGGGTGAAAGATCGATATAGCCTGGGAGCATAGCATTGCGAATGTGGGGTGCACCCTCGGGGCTGCATATAAGTAGGTCTACAAGTTAGCCCCTTTCAGTGATATACAATGGTCTAGTGGTAGACCAGATCGCTTGAAGATGAAGAGTCGGGGGTTCGACTCCTCCTTCGGTCGCTCTTGGCGTTGCAGGTCGTCGTCAACCGCGATGGTAGCTTGTCCAGTTGAGGTAGGAGACCGCTCCCCTCGTGTACGACGAGCTCCCTTAACACCACGCCCCACCAGTCGTTATCATTAGCTTTTTTATTTTTTTAGCCTGGTGTGCGTCTCACACTCGTCACCAGGGACATGCTCACCCCTTACAGGTGATTGGCTTGCTTGCATCCACTCCCACCTTACTTTACCATCATTACCTTTAGGTCTACAAATTGCGGTCTGAGTAGGTATGTGCTGTGTTTGTGTGTATGTGCTGTGTTTGTGTGTATGTGCTGTGTCTGTGTCTGTGCGCTGTGTTAGTGCTTATGTGCTGTGTTTGTGTGTATGTGGTGTGTCAGTGTGCATGCACTGTGTTTGTGTGTATGCACTATGTTTGTGTGTATGTGCTGTGTTTATGTACTATGTTTGTGTGTATGCACTATGTTTGTGTGTATGTGCTGTGTTTATGTACTATGTTTGTGTGTATGCACCATGTTTGTGTGTATGTGCTGTGTTTGTGTGTATGTGCTGTGTTTGTGTGTATGCGCTGTGTTTGTGTAGTATAGTTAACGGTGCGGTCCATGTGTAGCCAAGTAGGATTCATGACTGCGATCGTGCGGTGCATATAAGTAGGTCTTCAAGTTGTGGTCTGAGTAGGATTCAAGAATAGTTGAAAGTGCGGTCCATGGGCAGTGCTTGGCAAGCTCTCCAGGCAGGACCCGATGCACAGCGGTCTGGATCTCGCGGGAGGTGACAGTGCCTTCTCAGCAGCTTTAGGGGCCATTTTGAAAGTTATCCTGGTTAATAGTGTGAGACACACGCCAGGCTGTTGCTACAAAACAAAGAAAGTATAGAACAGAAGCCCTGACAAGTTCTATGCAGCGTCGCAAGCGACGCTAAAAATTGGTGGAGTTTTCGTAACGGAGCGACAGGTGGCTACGGATGCCAGTTAGTTATAAGACCGTTGGCTGACGTGTCAGGCTTCGTTTCGGTCAGACAAACAGAAAAATGGGTAACCCTGTGGGATCTCGCCCCCTTGAAGAGGGGGCTCCGCCAAAGATAGGGAGTGGATGCAAGCCAGCCAATCACTTGTAAGTAGGGAACGGCAAATCATATGATGTTGTCCAAATACGAGTATGATATCATATGATATCATACCAAAATCATATGATTTAATATCATATGATATGATGCCCCAGGCCAAGGTAACCCAGTCAGACCGCCGGCATCATATGATATCATATGATGACATGATGCCATATGATATCATATTGCCGATCCATACCTGAAAGGGGTGAGCCTGTCCCTGGTGATTAGTGTGAGACGCACACGCCAGGCTAAAAAAATAAAAAAGGTAATGATAACGCCTGGTGGGGCGTGGTGTTAAGGGAGCGGGTGTTAAGGGCGTCGTACGCGGGTGGGGAGCGGTCTCCTCTCTCAACTGGACAAGCTACCATCGCGGTTGACAACGACCTGCAACGCTAAGATCGACTGAAGGGGGAGTCGAACCCCCTGACTCTTCATCCTCAAGCGATCTGGTCTACCACTAGACCATTGTATATCACTGAAAGGGGCTACACCAGGCTGTGGCCACAAAACAAAGCAAGTATAGAACCGAAAGCCTGAAATAGTGAGTGGATGCAAGCCAAGCCAAGCCAAGCCAAGCCAAGCCAAGCCAAGCCAAGCCAATCACCTGTATGGGGTGAGCATGTCCCTGGTGATTAGAGTGAGACGCACACCAGGCTGTGGCCTCATGCCGAAGCTCCTCAGCACCTCTACATGGCTGTGTCCGCCACCTAGCAGCACCAAGTCCTATGAAGGGGGGATGGGGGGCGTGTGTGTGTGTGTGTGTGTGTGTGTGTGTGTGTGTGTCCGCCACCTAGCAGCACCAAGTCCTATGAAGGGGGGTGGGGGGGCGTGTGTGTGTGTGTGTGTGTGTGTGTGTGTGTGTGTGTGTGTGTGTGTGTGTGTCCGCCACCTAGCAGCACCAAGTCCTATGAAGGGGGGGGGGGGGGGCGTGTGTGTGTGTGTGTGTGTGTGTCCGCCACCTAGCAGCACCAAGTCCTTTGGAAGGGAGGGGGGAGGGGGGAAGAGAGAGCGGAGACAAAGGGTAGGGAGAGGGGGGGGGGGGGGGGGGGGGAGGGGGGGATGAGGGGTGGGGGATGGTAGGATTAGTGGTGAGGATATAGAGTGTTGGATGGGGTTGATGGTGAAAGAGGAAATGGTGTGTCCTCCACCTAGCAACACCAAGTCATTTGGAGGGGGGGGGGGGGGGGGGGGGGGGGCTTGTGTGTGTGTGTGTGGAGGGGGGGGGGGGGGGGACTAAGTGAGTGTTAGGAGGGGGATGAGAGGAGGAGGGAGAGGAATATAAAGGTGGGATGGGGTTGAGGGTGAGAGTGAATGAGGAAATGATATGTGGGTTGCTTGTAGCACCAAGTCCGTTTGGGGGGGGGGGGAGGGGGGAGGGGGCAGGTGTGTGTGGGGGGGGGGGGTGGGAATGTGTGTGTGTGTGTGTTTGTGTTTGTGTGTGTGTGGGGGGGAGTGTGTGGGTGGGTGGTGTGTTTGTGTGTGTTGTGTTGGTGTTGTGTGTGGGGGGGGGGAGTGTGTGGGTGGGTGGGTGTTTGTGTGTGTGTGTGTGGTGGTGGTGTGGTGGTGGTGGTGGTGGGGGGGGGGGTTGGGGGGGGCGTACGTGCCCTCCACCTAGCCACTACCAAGTCCTTGGAGGGGAAAAGTGGTGGGTGTGAGTGGGTGGATGGGGCAGGTGTGGGTGGTGTGGGTGGGGTGTGGGTGGGCGTCTGTGTGGGTGGGGGTGTGTGGGTGGGTGGGTGGGGGGGGGGTCGTCGGCCCTCCACCTAGCAATACCAAGTCTTTTGGAGGGGAAAGGGTGGGGTGGGTGTGCGTGGGTGGATGAGGCAGGTGGGTGTGGGTGTGGGTGTGGGTGTGGGTGTGGGTGTGGGTGTGGGTGTGGGTTTCTGTGTGGGTGTGGGTGTGGGTGTGGGTGGTCTGTGTGGGTGTGGGTGTGGGTGTGGGGTGTGGGGGGTCGTACATTGCCTCCCACATTGCAATACCAAGTCCTTTGGAGGGGAACGGGTGGGTGGGTGTGGGTGGGTGGATGGGGCAGGTGGGTGTTGGTGGGGAGGGAGGTGTGGGTGTGGGTGTGGGTGTGGGTGGTGGGGGGTCGTACATGTCCTCCACATTGCAATACCAAGTCCTTTGGAGGGGAAAGGGTGGGTGGGTGTGAGTGGGTGGATGGGGCAGGTGGGTGAGTGTGGTGTCTGTGTGGGTGTGGGTGTGGGTGGGGGGTCGTACGTGCCCTCAACCTAGCAATACCACGTCTTTTGGAGGGGAAAGGGTGGGTGGGTGTGAGTGGGTGGATGGGGCAGGTGGGTGAGTGTGGGTGTCTGTGTGGGTGTGGGTGTGGGTGGGGGGTCGTACGTGCCCTCAACCTAGCAATACCACGGTCCTTTGGAGGGGAAAGGGTGGGTGGGTGTGAGTGGGTGGATTGGGGCAGGGTTGGGTGTTGGTGGGGAGGGGAGGTGGGGGGGTGGGTGTGGGTGTGGGTGCGAGTGAGTGCGTGTGTGGGTGGGGGGGTGGAGAGGGGGGGGGGGACTAAGTGGAGGAGTAGTAGTGGGTGAGGGTGGAGGAGAGGAAAAATAGTGGCGGGATGGGTGAGGGTGGAATGAGGAAATGATATAGTGGGGTTGCTTGTAACACCATGGTCCGTTGGATGGGAACAGGGTGGTTGGTGTGGCGTGGGTGTGGGTGGAGATGGAGGTGTGTGTGTGTGAGTGAGTGTGTGTGTGTGGGGGGGGGGGGGGGGGGGGGGGAGAAAGTGAGCAGTACGTAAGGGAGGTGAGGGAGAGGCAGATAAGTGTTGGGAATGAGTTCGCAGGGGAGGGTGAATGAGGAAATGATATGTGGGTTGCTTGTAACACCAAGTCCTTTGGAGGGGACAGGGTGGGTTGGGGTGCGTGGGTGTGGGTGGAGATGGAGGTGTGTGTGTGTTGTGTGAGTGAGTGTGTGTGTGTGTGGGGGGGGGGGGGGGGGGGGGGGGGGGGAGAAAGTGAGGGAGAATGAGAAGTGAGTCAGTAGAAGGGAGGTTGAGGGAGCGGGGAATATAGTGTGGGGAGGGTTCAAGGTGAGGCGTGAATGAGGATAATGATATGTGGGTTGATAGCAACAACCAAGTCTTTTTGTGGGGGGTGGGGGTGGAGGGGGGGGTGTGGAGGGGGGTGGGGAGGGTGTGTAGGGGGGGAGGGGAGGGGGGGGAAGGGGGGGGGGTGGGGGGAGGGTGTGTGGGGGGGGGTGGGGGAGTGGGGACAGAAGAGAGAAAGGCGCGGGGGGGGGGGGGGAGATCCGAGGGGGAGATAGCCAGGAGGGGATACGGGCGGGCGTGTGTGCTCGATGTGTTATCACCCATGACTGATAATTGCAGTATCACTAATACAACACGAGTGATTGCAATCGATTCTGTGGACGTAACATCACCAACACGCACTTGATTGTAACGAAGATGGAGATACAATGACAGATTACACATGAACTCAACACCACACATGATTGCTATATTGTAGACTTGACGGGTTATTGTTGGTTGGCATCAAGCCACAACACACATGATATGTGAGGTGTTAGATGGCCGCATAATAGGCCGGATTGGCAATATATATTTGTTCTGATAGTACGAATTTGTCCTTCATGGCTTTTCAAGCCTGATGTGACAACACATGGAAGTCAAGCTAAAGAGCGGCACCAGGAAAAATGTCATCATCATCAGCAGCAGCAGCATTTAGCATGGATTACTCGTTGTTAGACAAGTGCCTCATCGGTTAACCCTGGACAGTAACACGCAATCAACAGCAGCATCGTCATCAAAGTCACCTTCACAACCGGTGGTCTTGCGTGCATGAAGAAATGCTCTCGAAGAACAAGGGCTCGGCCGAATTAGGGACGGTAGAGTCCACCCCGTGTGTGTGTTTCGGCTTTGTAGCTAGGGTGATGCGATATTGCGTAAGTCAGGGGTATAACGCGCGTCTCGGAACTCGGGTCCTGATGCGGGAATTAGAAGTGTGAAACTGACGGGAGAGATGTATCGGCCTGGTGATTGGGTTGGGTTGACCGACCTACGTACCCCCTTCATGTGAGCAGTGTTTGGCCTGGGACCGCTCACCTACTGATCGTCCTCCGACCTCATCAGCGTTGGCGGTACACTCGAATTCACTCCGCATAAATCGCCATAACGGGCTCGAGAGGGCTGTATACTACACAACCGGTACAGGTTAGGCCTGTATTTTTTTACGTCTTACCACGGATCTATGCCAAGGAATAGCAATCTGACTTCGCATTCTGAAGATGATGTGAAGCTTCCATGTGGGTGAGGGTGGGTGTGGAGTACTACCATGGCTGCATGGGTGGATGTGGTGCACTGCCATGGCTGTATGAGTAGGTGTAGAGCACTGCCATGGGGGGTTGCGTGGGGTTAGGGCCCTGCCATGACTGCATGGGTGGGAATGGGGCACAGCCATGGCTATATGGTGTGTGTGTGTGTGTGTGTGTGTGTGTGTGTGTGTGTGTGTGTAGGGGGGGGTGCACAGCCATGGCTATATGGTGGTGTGTGTGTGTGTGTGTGTGTGTGTGTGTGTGGTGTGGTGTGTGTGTAGGGGGGGGGGGTGCACCACTGCCATGGCTATATGTGGGTGGGGTGGTGGGTGGGTGGGTGGGTGTGGGGGGGGGTGGGGGCAGGGGGGGGGGGCCACTGCCATGGCTGTACTATGGGTGGGTGGGTGTGGGGTAACTACCATGGTGGTTGGATGTAGGTGGGTGTGGTGGGCACTGCAAAGGCTGTTTGGGTTTGGTTGGGGGAACTACATGAGTTAGGTGATGGTGTGTGTGGATGTGGCGGCGGGGGGGGGGGGGGGGGGAGGTGGGGGGGGGGGGGATGGGCGAGGGCGAGGGGGGAAGGTGAAGAATTGGGGGGGGGGAAACTTACGGCATGTTGGGTGGGTGGGGGGGGGGGGGGGGGGGGGGGAGGGGAAGGGGGGGGTAACCGAGAATTTTAATGGGTTGCGAATGCTCCCGTCACATAGACGCCAAGGGTAAGAGCTTCCAGGTCTGAATGGGGGAACCCTATATCTAGCTTGGGTGGGTGGAGTCTGGCATGAATTCGATTAAGCTTTTAATTAGGGGTAGTGCAATTTTTTAGGGTTGACAGCTTGGGTGGGTGGGGGCTGGCATGAAAGCGAGGGAGCTGTAAATTGGGGGTAGTGTAAGTTTTTAGGGTTTACAGCTTGGGTGGGTGGGGGCTGGTATGAATGAGAGTGAGCTTTTAATTAGGAAGCAAGGGGGGGAAAAAAGGTAGTGAAGTTTTTATGGGTGTGTTACAGCGGGGTGGGGTGGGAGGATGGCAATGAGATGCGAGTGACTGGTTAATTATGGGTATGGTACGTGTAAGTTTTTGGGGTTTTAAGCTAGGGTGGGGGGGCAGGCAGGCAGATGAATGCAGAGCAGTGTTAATTAGGGGTAGTGGTAGATTATAGGGTTGTCTTACAGCTTGGGTGGGGTGGGGGTGGCAAATGAAGGAGAGTATGAGAAGTTAATTAGGGGCTCGGAGCGTAGTCTCTGGATTTAAAGCTTTTAGATCTGGGGGAAATACAGGAATACAGGATGTGTGTTTGCTTTTCTTGGCCACTGTTATTTCAATTGACATGGGGCTAGGTTCTCCTCGGGTTTGTGGCTCAGTGTGCCTTGCCATTTCCTGGCTATTGAAGTTGGGTGTCCTTGAATGTGGAGTAGTCACACATAAGTGTTTTTGTGTCGTGGCAGAGAGGGGGTACCGTGTGAGTGTAAAAGTCGGCCGAGGCCACGACAAATCTTAACATTTCGTATAGTGGAGCGTCGGACCCAGAAGGCCTCTCATAGACAATAGATTTTGAGAAGTGAAGGGGTGCAGCGCAGGTAAATCAAAATTGCAAAGATAAAAAATCAGTTGGGGTAACAACTTTATGCAATGGAATGTCAGAACAGTTGGCGCCCCCCCTATCACACCCCCTCCTTCCCTTGCAACACGGCTGAGGGTAGGGAACACTTGTTTTGTGAAAAGATAATTGAGACTGCGCTTGGTTGTTAAAGATGAGAATGAGATTGTTCGTGAATCCTGAATCCTTTGAAGGATGGAAATGCCGTATCTGTAACAACTGATGACAAAAATGAGATGATAATAAATTATCGCTGAAGAAAAGAACATGGGGCACAGCCCATACAATTGGTTACGTCTTATCGCAAATGACCATGCTTGTGAGAAATGGATAGAGGTATACTTAAAAAATGTTGGGGTGTTGCAATCTACTAATCTAATTATCATGGAAGAGCTGGGTAGAACCCCGTTGTGTTTTGCTTGGCTTCTAACAAGCTTGCGCTTCTGGAACAAGACCATACATAAAGAACCGAGGATCTCATTATGAATGGCTCTTGAGGAATCTTTTGACTCCAACACTGGCTGGGTTCATAACCTACGTGTGGCTCTCCACAAGCTAGGATCCAGTAAAAACCTCAACATTTTGGAGGCCTTGTCGATGTCGAAGGTATTATGTCTGAAGTTTTTGAGTCATGGAGGTTTAAGTACCCAAGTGACACCAATGCAGTTAGAGACATTCCCTGATGAGAGAAGGGTTGGCTTTAAACGCCTCCGATACCCAAAAATGGTTCGCAGCCAACAGCAATGATGAGAATGGCTGATGTCCCTGTTACAGTCCGCCTACATAGCAGGATCAGATATTCGTTCTCTAGCCACCGTTTAGTAAGGGTTCCCATTGGCTGAACACAGAAAGAATGAGGGTGGTGGAATAAAGCACACATCCCTCGCTCAATGACGGCACTGTCAAATGTGTGGGTTCCAAAAACCTGAGGATGAAATGCATATGTTTGAGTGCCCTTTTTATAATGATATTCGCCTTCGCTACCAGACGCTGTTTACAGATTATTATAGCATGTCCATGAGGATACCGACTTACACCGTTATGGAATGTGGAATTCTGCGATTCCACATTCAGAACCTTTATGAATGGAAATGGCACTAAGTCTTTTGGAGCAACTAGCGACTATCTTTCTACTTGTAGAAGAGCAAGACAGGAAGCCCTGGACTGCTAGTGGCAACCGTAATTTATTATCCCTTTTTTTCTTCTTTGTGACTTCTCATTTGTTAGCTTCATACCTCCGCACTGTAAGTGGTTTGATCTGGGTCCTGCTCTAGGGGGTTTAATACCTACGCCACCAAAACGGTGGTTGGGAGTTGGTTTGTTTGGTCCTGACACACCCTGATGTAATGGGGTTTTTTGCTTTGTGGGTGCTTTTTCTTTTTGTTCAAAGCACAGAGTCTCATACACCCTCGCGGGTGTCAGTAAGACTTTAACTGTAATGGTAATGTAATGTAATGTAATGTAATGTAAGTAATGTAATGTAATGTAATGTAATGTAATGTAATGTAATGTAATGTAATGTAATGTAATGTAATGTAATGTAATGTCTCAGGTAGCAGAGCAGGGGGGCCTCCTGCAGGAACCTGGTCCCCATGTAATAATTAATACCGTGGTTCTGTGAATTAGCTTATGTAAAATGTAACGAAAACGCCTGGTAGGGCGTGGTAGTAGGGGAGCCCCGTCTTAGGGTGTTTCCACAGGACTTCATGGCCTTCCCGTGGATTAGGTTCCAGGTGTCGACCTGGCAGCTAAACTGAACCCAACTGAAAATCCCCGGAGAATCCCTAAGTCCTTGATTCGCCCGAAGGACTTCGGGATTCTCCGGGGAGTTTCGGTTGGGTTCAGTTGAGCTGACAGGTCAACTGCTGGACCCCAATCCACGGGACGCCCAAGCGACAGAACAAAAGAGAGAGCCGCTGTGAAGTAAAAGCTGAAGTTGTCACAACGCAAACAATGACACGCCTTGTCGATTTTGTGTGTCGACCCTGCGGCGATTCTCCTAGGATGATGATGTGCACTCCGGGAAATGCTGATGTGTACTCCGGGGAGACTCCAAAATCTCCAGGGGTGGGCGGCATGTTCCCCCGAAACTTTTCTCCTGGAAGTCGTTAATCGGCCGTTTTGTACATTTAACCGTATTGTTTCGTAAATATTTCGAAATATTCAAAAATACCCAGGGGTAAAGATTCGACGACCTGTCGCGAAGATTTGCCGACCTGGAACTCCGAGGAGACTCCGGGGAGACTCCGAGACTCAATAATATTTTCTCTACTCTTTCTCTACTTTACCTCGACGGCTAAATTTAGAGATGGGTATGTGTAGAAGGAGGAAGACGGGAGGGACTCTTACACAGACAATGATAGCAGACAAGTGGACAGTAGAAAAGCGAATGGCACACGCTAAATGTATGTTCTATCAAATGGCCAAGACAGTACTGTAACTAGCATCTCGCTCATGTGTTCAAACTGAATCGTCAATAAGTAACTTCGGAGTTGCTGCCTGTTAAACCTGAAGGATGGTGTAGGAAGTACTCAGAAACTTCGAACACAATCACTCGACACTACACACACTAAAAAACTGAGGATTCTTCGGATTCTCCAAACATGAGATGTTATCATGTTATGACCCAACATAAAGAAGGGTGGGAAACCATATCCCAAGCCACGCTTCAACTTCAAAACACATAGACTCTCCACTGTCAACCGCCATGGTAGCTTTGTCCAGGTTAAGTAGTAGGCCCGTTCCCTACCGCTGCAAGAAGGGGCTCCCTTAATACCCGCCCTACTAGGCGTTATCGTTACTTAGTTTGACCCTAAGTGCTTATAATTTAGAAAAGGTCAGCTATATTGCAATATTGGTTATTTTCACACAAGATCACATGTGACAAACATCAAGAAGGGTGGGAAACCATAATAATCCCGAGTCACGCTTCAACTTAAACCAAATATATTCTCGACCCTGAGCTCGGGCAACCTGATACTCTGCCTACATTGTAGACAACGCAGTGCAGGTCTACAATCGTGCTTGCCACGACAAAACTCCACCGGTGAAGGTGAGAAACATAGCCAAAACTCCACCCGCAAAGGTGAGAAACATAGCCAAGACTCCACCGGCAAGGTGGGAAGCCACGCCAAAACTCCACCAGCGAAGGTGAGAAACATAGCCCATGGTGCACTTCCATTCTGTGTCTGACCACTGTAGTCACTATCAGCAAAATAGTAAACTGACATGGTCCAGGCAGCAACAGGGCTGGTAGCTCAACCATCCAGGCAAAATGAAAGTGCTCCAGCTCCCCTACATGGGGGGGCAACAACCGGGCCACAGATGGGCTTGGCATATGCACTAACTACACCCAGAATGCCAGTAATGTCAACAATGCTGGCGGCTGCCAAAGCAGTATCTGCAATCTGCCAACCGTTTGCCGCGGCCATCTCCTTCATCTGGACGTCTGACCAGGCTTCCTTCAGAAACAGTGCGGTGGCAGGCACGAAGTAACTGTCCAGCATATTGTTGATCTCAACACTGGTTTGGGCGGCAAAGTCTTCTGCATATGCCCTGCGATAGTTTTGCATAGCCTGATATGTCTCCGACCCAACCTTTGATGTGAGAAGGACAACCTTGTAGGCCTTCCCAGTCCTGGCATGAATGATCCTTTTGACGATATTGGCGCCATTCTTCAGACCTCCGGGCTGGACACTTTGCAAAAGGTTAACAGCCCTAAGGAAGAATCTGCCAGCCTTTGTACTTGAAACAACGAACTTGTTGCCAACCCTGACTGCATTAGTGGTGCCTTCGACAGCAGTACTACCTGCCTTCGCGATGCCTAAAGTGAAAATATTTTCCGCAACGACAAGTAATGGGCGTTCCTGCTTCCCGGCCGATTTTGTGGATGCTTCTAAATTTGTGGAATCTTATGATTCAAATCAAAAGACCGTTTAGGCAAATTTCTTGATTTGTGAGTTTTTGCTGGATTTCTTCGAATCTTCTTATGTTTTTGAACATAAGATTGTTTCTAGTTTTTCGACAAAGAGACAATTCCTTTACTATCTTAGAATCATTTTATGTTTTTAAACATAAGATTGTTTTCTAGTTTTTGGAGAAAGAGACAATTCCTAGACAATTATTGAATCTTGTTACATAACTCATAACTCATAACTCATAAATCGTAACTAATAACCTCGCAATCTTTGAACTCTTACATCAAAACCTCATAAGTCATTACCTTGTAACTCATCATTCGTAACTCGTAACCTCGCAATCTCAGAACTCTTAACTCATTACCTCATAACTCATTACCTTGTAACTCATAACTCATAACCTCGCAATCTCCAAACCGTAAATCATAACCTCAAAACTCATTACCTTATAACTCATATACTTCCAACCTCACTGCCTCACAGCCCCATTCACGGTGGTGGTGGAGGACACACTTTTGGGTAGGTCCACATTGGTGCTGCAGCACTCTACGAGACCTCCACGCACTACACCACCACGACAAAACATTATCCTAGCACCTGAACACATCACCCTACTTCCTAACCTGACAACGTCTTAATCCCATTATTCACGTGCCCGCTTTACAACCTCATTCCCCCTCAGCCATGCTCTTCATCTGCTTCATCATTTTTCCAATGGTGATCAAGAGGGCCGATGGTTCGTCGATGAATGCCTGTGCTGTGGCGATGTCGGTGCACCTCTCAACTATCCTGCCCCCAATGGTCTTGAATTCCTCATCTGTCATAGTTGGAAAGAGCTTTGATCCGCTGTGATCTTTACGTAAGCCTTTCAGCTCGTCCCACACTCGGCCTAGCATGTCATCACTAGTCTTTGCAGGCATGAGGCTACTCAGCTCTTCCATGTCATCTTCAACGAGCTTGTGCACCAGATTCTTAGCTCTGGCGTCATCACCAGCCTCTTGCATGGCGGCGTGATGTTTGAGCAAGACTTTCTCCGTGGCATGAAACTTCTTCAAACGCCATGTAGCGACCCCAAGCCTCTGTGGGACTGACTCCAAACCGACGACGCTCCTACCCTGGAGCAACACATGATGGCCCCTTTTATGTTGCTGTTCAAGCTGGGGCTGGTTCCCCATGATGGGCAACCTCCAAATTTCGCGCAGTGCGTCGCACACAAGCGATTGTCGCCGAATTTGTCGGTGAGTGACACCCACTCATTGTCTTGATCAGAGGTAGGGCTCCAAATGTCAGCCTTCTTGTCAATGGATAGAGTACTAGAAGGGGGCTTTCCAGGACCTCCAGGGCAGTACGCCTCAGCTTTGCACAAGTCTGCTCCTTTCGAGACACAGAACTCCTTGGCTTGCTGCCAGCTGTAGGCTTTAAGATCTGTGTACACCTTTGAGCTTATGATCTCACCTGTGTGTGTGTGTGTGGGGGGGGGGGGGGAGGGGGGGGGGGGGGGGGGGCAAGAATAAATTTGTCAAAATAAAGTTGTCAGTTGCATGGATACTCCTCCTACCCCTACACAACACATTTTTGCAGACAGTATGAGTTTGTGAGTGTGTGTGTGTGTGTGTGTGTGTGTGGGGGGGGGCAAGAATAAAGTTGTCAGTTGCATGGAAAAACGACCCCCCCCCCCCCCCCCCCCCCCCCCCCCCCCCCCCCCCCCCCCCCCCCCCCCCCCACACACACAACCCGTATCTCGGACCCCCCTGGGTGTATCGATATGATTTTGACGGTATCGACATGTGCTCACAGTTCTCTATCCATATCTAACATGCAGTATTAAATATTTTTCTTGCCCCCCCCTCGGCAAGATCTGTTTACACCTTTGACCTGATGATCTCACCTGTGGGCAGATTGCTGATGATAGATATCTATTTACATGCTGGTCAGTTAATGTTGATGACCAATTCCTTAGAAAAAAACTTGGACTCAGGGGTGACTTTCCTGAACGGACATGTGAGAGTCAGACAGAGCACGCACGGTGTAATGCTACTCCCCCTACCCCTACGCCTACGCAACATACAGACAGGCACTTGGACAAAGGGGTGACGTTACTGAATGGACATGTGAGTGTCAGACAAAGCACACACGGTGTAATGCTACTCCCCCTACCCCTACGCCTACGCAACATACAGACAGGCACTTGGACAAAGGGGTGACGTTACTGAATGGACATGTGAGTGTCAGACAAAGCACACACGGTGTAATGCTACTCCCCCTACCCCTACGCCTACGCAACATACAGACAGCCACTTGGACAAAGGGATGACGTTACTGAATGGACATGTGAGTGCCAGACAAAGCACACACGGTGTAATGCTACTCCCCCTACCCCTACCCCTACGCAACATACAGACAGCCACTTGGACAAAGGGGTGACGTTACTGAATGGACATGTGAGTGCCAGACAAAGCACACACGGTGTAATGCTACTCCCCCTACCCCTACGCAACATACAGACAGGCACTTGGACAAAGGGGTGACGTTACTGAATGGACATGTGAGTGCCAGACAAAGCACACACGGTGTAATGCTACTCCCCCTACCCCTACGCAACATACAGACAGGCACTTGGACAAAGGGGTGACGTTACTGAACGGAGATGTGAGTGTCAGACAAAGCACACACAGTGTTATGCTACTCCTCCTACCCATACACAACACATTTTTGCAGACAGTTTGTGAGTGTGTGTGTGTGCACAAAACACCTCCCCCCCCCCTACACAACATACCTTTGCAGAGGCAGGGCTGGAACTCTGAGCAGAGGCAGTCCGCACGGCTGTTGACACCTGGATTCAATTGGATTGGATTGTTACATGGGTTTTCAGGAAACTATGGGCACGGACATTTAAACTTGGATTCAATTGGATTGGATTGTTACATGGGTTTTCAGGAAACTGTGGGCACGGCTGTTGACACCTGGATTCAATTGGATTTAATTGTTCCATGAGTTTTCAGGCAACTATGGGCTGCTCACCATCTTAAAATTTCAAATCCCCCGTGTGTTACCCATGGAAACCAGGGAGCCTAACAAGCAGAATAGACAGTTTAAATATTAATGCAGTGCTATTCAGGGCCAAATCCACATTCGATGCAATCAAGAAAACAAATCCAAATTCCAGTTAAAAATTCAAATTCAACTTAAAAATTCAAATTTAACTTAAAAATCAAAATTCAACTTGAAATTCAATGCAATGAAGCAAAGTGAAAGGTCAAGGTGGACAAATTCAGGGCTGTGAATATCCATGCTATGAAATTAAGTTCAGCTGCGGGATACAGTTACATTCTTACATTCTTAATTTAATTTAATTGTAACGAGGTTTTCCAGCCAACTCTGAGCTGCTCGCCATCTTAAAAAAAAAAAATGTGATACCCAGACTTCATTCACTTTTGTACTCATAGAGGGAAAGAATGTGACCAATTGTTTAGTATGAGATACGAGTCAGGACTGTGTCCGCGGCCGCTGTCAACCGCCATGGTAGCTTTGTCCAGGTAAAGTAGCTGCCCGTTCCCTACCGCCGTAAGACCTCCTATAATCCCACACCCCACCAGGCGCTATCATTACTGATGAGTCAGGAAAGCGATGGTTACATTAGGCCTTGTAGTAAAGTTAATCCTTGGTGCCGCTGATTCTTGTCAGGAAACCAACCTTCTAGGCAGGAGTAGCCCAGGCCTCACAATTTACAGTAAGGCCAATCGATTTTTTCTGATAATGGGGCTGTAATGGCATGTATCATGGCGATATTTATAGGCACTTTTCAGGTCATTCTTAGCAACTCATTTAGGGGGGGGGGGGGGGGGGGGGGGGGGGGGGGGGGGGGGTCAGCCCTCCTCAGGTTTTCTAGGCGTGGGGGGATTTTTTTCTTTTTTTACTTCTGCACCTAGGGTGAAATTCCTTTCATAAGTATAACAAAAAAAACTGGGATCCAAACTGGGATCCAAACTAGGCTTTCTGTCCCAACTGTGCACCCGCCCTACACTCAACCAATCTCCTAGGGTGAAATTCCAAAACTAACTAAGTAAAGAATAAAAACAAAAAGCACCTGGGATCCAATCTGGGGATTTTATCCCAATCTTGCACTGGCCCTTGTACTAAACCAAGCTCCAAAGGGTGAAATTCCTAAAAACAACTACACAACTATAAAACTATCTAACTAAAGAATTTTAAAATCAACGCACCTGGGATCCAATCTGGGGTTTTTGTCCCGACCTTGCACTGTCCCTTGTCATTACGGAAGGCATTGTTCCCGAATCTGATGGAGCAGCCATCGACTGTGTCAGGAAATCTCCCATAGGGACCCCAGACAAGAGGCCAGTAGTCTTTGTCCTCCAAGGCCTTCGTGCACTCATCGTCGTCGTATATGCTAGTAAGTCCCATGCTGTCCTCCACATACTCCGGACTTGATAACAGAGTAGACATCTGCAGGTTGGTTAACAAATGGTTAAGGTGGTTGAGGTTGGTTAAGGTGGTTAGAAATGTTTAAGGTTGGTTAAGGTTGGTTTTAAACAATGGTCAACCAGTTATAGGCCTGAAGCAATAGAAGAGGGGGAGCGCTCATTCACAAACCTTTTACTGCCATTCCCCCTACATTATATGATGATAGCCTCTCAGATGCAGGGTTGGGACTCAGAGCAGAGGCAGTCCTCACACACGTGCCCTTCGTGTTGAGAAATGCCGGGATATCATCATAAACAATTACTGCCAGTCTCCCTACCCTTTTATGATGATACGCCTTTAAGATGCAGGGTTGGGACTCAGAGCAGAGGCAACACCATCATTGGTCCAGGCTTAAAAACAACGCCTGGAGGGGCGTGGTGTTAAGGGGACCCTCCCATACGCCGCAGCTGGGGAAAATCACCATGGCAGACATAGTAGGTGTCACCCTCCAGTCCCCTACCTTATATGATGATAGCCTTTCAGATGCAGGGTTGGGACTCAGAGCAGAGGCAGTCCTTCACATACGTGCGCTTGGGGTTGGTGGGGACCAAAATCAGACCAAAATCGGACAAATCAAACCAAAAGCACAAGCTAATCGTCCAAAACCAACGCAGTGTGACGTACCCTTAACGGTTTTGAACAGCCGCATTATTACCTTTTACGATGATAGCCTTGCAGATGCAGGGCTGGGACTCAGAGCAGAGGCAGTCCTCCACACACGTGCCACTGGGGTTGAGAAATGCCGGGATAAGAGATAGGGCCCCTAGATAAGATCTCACAGAGCACCCATCCACCACACCGCTGCCCCCTTCATGAGGCCCCGAACTCATGGAGTAGGGAGTGGCGTCGATGGCCTTCACACACTCATCTTTATCGTAAATGCCAGCAAGACCCCAGTCTTCGCATGTTTTAGAGGTGGCGACCGAGTACGTTTCTGCAGGTTGTGGGGTAATGGGATTTTGTATTTGCACTGTAGCATGCGCGTATGGTTGGCATGCGTGTTTAGTTCTGCTTGCTTATATTATATTTATATAGGCCATTTTGGGCTATTTCAGGCTATTCCATTCCATTCTGCTTGCGTGTTAAGTTCTGCTTGTTGTTGAGCATAGTGTTGGTAAATGGTGCCGGCAGGTTGACTAGGCTAAAGTTACCATTTGGATACAGTATCATATAATGTGATTTGTATGATATCTATCATGTAATATCAATCTCACCTTTGGCCAACATTATATGATATGCCGGTCCCTAAATACAAGTGGGGGAGTGTTCCATGCAGTGCCCTAAAATTACCTCGCGTACGCCGCAGCTGGGGAAAGTCACCATAGCAGACATAGTCTACCTACAGTTTCCTGCCAGTGCCCTACCTATGGGGTGTATGCTGGAACAGGTGAAGGGTAGGCATGATCAGGGCTGGGTGTAGAGACGTTGGGGACTATTCATTGGTGGTGGTGGTGGTGGGTGGTGGTTGGGGTTTTGGGGGGGTGGGGTGGGTGGGGGGCCCGCGCAGTCGGATTTTAAAAGCTAGCGCGCGTGCCATGTGCTTCATCCACACACAATTTCTTGCCAGTGCCCTACCTATGGGGTATATGCTGGAGCACGTGAATCCAACCGCCACTCTGTGCCGAGAATAGGTACGATCCAACCTCACACCGTTGCAGTATTAGGGTTGTGTGAGATACCAGTGCAGCCTGCTGTAGCCCCACACTTCAGAAGGCAGCCCTCGAGGTTGATGGTAAACAACTTGAATGCAGTGGCCCTCAGTTCCAAGATAGAGCACGTCTCCAGTGTTCTTCTTGGTCTTGCAGGCCTGACCACTGACAGTGGCTGTGGCAGACATGAGAAGTAAGGGGTATATGATATTTAGTACCCGAGAAGAGAGTCATGTTCAGGTGTCCTTCATATTCAGTACCCTAGATAAAAAGTCACGTCTCCAGTGTTCTTCTTGATCTTGCAGGCCCTGACCCTATGACAGTGGCTGTGGCAGACATGAGAAGTAAGGGGGGTAATGATATTTAGTACCCGAGAATAGAGTCCATGTCTCGGTGTCCTTCATATTCAGTACCCTACGATAAGAGTCACGTTTCCAGTGTTCTTCTAATTCAAAACCAGAGATAAGAGCCACTGCTCCGGTGTTATACTTGGTCTATCAGGCTTGACCAATGGCAGTGGCTGTGGCAGACATACAAGTAGGGGATGGGCGAGGTGATGGGCATAGCAAGAGGCAAGGCAAGGCAAGGCAGAGGGCAAGGCAAAGGGCATAGTGATGGGCATAGCAGGGGGCAAGGCAAGGGGCATAGCAGGGGGCAAGGGGCATGGCGATGGGCATAGCAATTTGGCACAAGGGCCAGGCAATGGGCTAGCAGGGGCAAGGCACGGCAGGGGGCAGGGCAGGCAAGGGGCATGGCAATGGCAAGGGGGCATTGTAAGGAATGGCGGGCAAGGGGGAATTGCAAGGAAAGGCAAGGGGCACAGTGCAAGGAAAGGGGCCATCGCAGGCAAGGCAAGGGGCAAGGCAAGGGGCATTGCAAGGCAAGGCAAAGGGGCATGCAAGGCCAAGGAAGGGGCCATCGCAAGGCAAAGGGCAGTGCAGCAGGGGCATAGCCAAGGCAAGGCAAGGGGCATTGCAATGGCACGGCAAGGGGCATCGCCCAGGCAAGGCAAGGGGCATTCGCACTACAGCAAGGGGCATCGCAAGGCAGGCAAGGTGCAGTGCAAGGCAAAGGGCATCGCAGGCAAGGCAAGGGCATCGAAAGGCAAGGCAAAGGGGCATGCAAGGCAAGGCAATGGGCATAGCCCGGCATGCAAGGGGGCAGTGCAAGGCAAGGGCAAGGGGCATTGCAAGTGCAAGGAACGGGGCCTTGCAATGCCAAGGAAAGGGGCATTGCAAGGCAAGTCAAGGGGGGCAGCCATTGCAAATGGCAAGGGCCATTGCTAGGCAAGGCAAGGGGGCATTGCAAGGCAAGGCAAGGGGCAAGGCAAGGGGATTGCAAGGCAAGGCAAGGAGGCCATGCAAGGCAGGCAAGGGCAAGGAAAGGGGTATCGCAAGCAGGCATTAAGGCAAGGGGCAATTGTTAAGGCAAGCAAGGGGCAAGGCCAAGGGAAGGCATTAAGGGCAAGGGGCATCGCCAAGGGCAAGTCAAGGGGCAACGGCAAGGGGGCAATTGCAAGGCAAGTCAAGGGGCAAGGGCAAAGTCAAGGGGCAAGGCAAGGGGCATTGCAAGGCAGGGGCAAGGGACAGGGGGCAAGGTAAGGGGCATCGCAAGGCAAGTCAAGGGGCAAGGCAAGTCAAGGGGCAAGTCAAGGGGCATTGCAAGGCAAGTCAAGGGGCAAGGCAAGGCATTAAGGCCGGGGCATGCAAGGCAAGCTAAAGGGCAGGCAAGTCCAAGGGGGCAAGGCAGGGGCCATTGCAGGCAAGCAAGGGGCAAGGCAAGTCAAGGGGCAAGGCAAGGGGCATTGCAAGGCAAGTCAAGGGGCAAGGCAAGGGGCATTGCAAGGCAAGTCAAGGGGCAAGGCAAGTCAAGGGGCAAGTCAAGGGGCATTGCAAGGCAAGTGAAGGGGCAAGGCAAGTCAAGGCAAGGCAAGTCAAGGGGCAAGGCAAGGCAAGGGGCATTGCAAGGCAAGTCAAGGGGCAAGGCAAGTCAAGGGGCAAGTCAAGGGGCAAGGCAAGTCAAGGGGCAAGGCAAGTCAAGGAGCATTGCAAGGCAAGTCAAGGGGCAAGGCAAGGGGCATTGCAAGGCAAGTCAAGGGGCAAGGCAAGTCAAGGGGCAAGGCAAGGGGCAAGCAAGGTCAAGGGGCACGGCAAGTCAAGGGGGACAAGGGCAGGGGCATTGCAAGGCAAGTCAAGGGGCAAGCAGGCAAGGGGCAAGGGCAAGGGCATTGCAAGGCAAGTCAAGGGCAAGGCCAAGTAAGGCGGCCAAGCCAAAGGGCATGAAGGCAAGAGTCAAGGGCAAGGCAAGTCAAGGGGAAGTCAAGCGGGCAAGGCAAGTCAAGGGGTCAAGGCACTCAGGGCAAGCCAAGTCAAGGGGCCAAGTCCAAGGGGAAGCAGTCAAGGGCAAGGCAATCAAGGGGCAAGCAAGGCAAGGGCAAGTCAAGGGGCAAGGCAGTCAAGGGGCAAGGAAGTCACAGGGGCAAGGCAAGTCAAGGGGCAAGGCAAAGTCAAGGGGCATGCAGGCAAGTCAAGGGGCAAAGGAAAGCTCAAGGGGCAAGGCAATGTCCAAGGGGCAAGGCAAGGAAGAGTCAAGGGGAATTGCAACGTGAATGCCTTGAAGGCAAAGTCAGGGCAAGGCAAGGGTGCATTTGCAAGGCAAGTCAGGGGCAAAGGCAAGCAGGGCAAGTCAAAGGGGCCAGCAAGGTCAAGGGGCAAGGCAAAGTCAAGGGGCAAGCAGTAAAGGGGCCCCCCCCCCCCCCCCGGCAAGGGCCACGCAAGGCAAGGCAATGGGGCAAGTCAAGAGGCCATGCAAGGCAAGGGGCATCGCAAGGCAAGGCAAGGGATCTGACAAGGCAAGGCAAGGGGGCAAGGCAAGGGGCATCGGCAAGGCAAGGGGCATCGCAAGGCAAGGCAAGGGGCATTGCAAGGCAAAGGCAAGGGCATTACAAGGCAAGGCAAGGGGCAAGGCAAGGGCCATCGCAAGGCAAGGCAAGGGGCATCGCAAGGGGCATGGGAAGGGGCCAGGCAAGGGGCAAGGCAAGGGCCTCACAAGGCAAGGTAAGGGGCATTGCAAGGCAAGGGGCCAGGCATGGGGCTAGGCAAGAGGCATCGCAAGGCAAGGGACCAGGCAAGGGGCAAGGCAAGAGGCATCGCAACGGCAAAGGGGCAAGGCCAAGGGGTCATCGAACGCAGGGGCAGGCAAAGGAGAATCGCAAGCCAAGGGGCAAGGGCGAAGGGCCATCGCGAGGCCAAAAGGGGGGAAGGCAAGGGGCGTGGCAAGTGCCAGGTGAGGGTGCAAGGGAGGCATACAGCAAGGGGGGCATCACAAAAACGGCAAGGGGCATAGCAAGGCAAGTCGAGGGGCAAGGCAAGGGGCATCGCAAGGCAAGGGGCAAGGCAAGGGGCATCGCAGGGCAAGGCAAGGGGCAGGGGCAAGGCAAGGGGCAAGGCAAGGCAAGGGGCAAGGGGCATTGCAAGGCAAGGGGCAAGGCAAGGGGCAAGGGGCAAGGCAAGGAAAGGGGCAAGCAAGGGCAGGCAAGGGGCCATCGCAAGGGCAAGGTTAGGGGTTACAGAGCAACAGTGGGTCAGCCACTGACTGTCTTATATGATTGACCTGCCCTCCATGACCATACCCATCTACGGTCTCCAAACCACGGAAATCCCTACGAATCTCCTCAGATCTGGATTCTTCAACACTCCTTGATTATTGGATTTTCATCCGCTCGGCTCAAGCCCATATTTATGGCATATTCATAGCTCTCCCGCGGTCTCCCAGGTGGCAACGGACGGCGTATTGCCCCAATTTCGAAGCTTGTTCTAGGACCCTTTCCATATATGCGCGCTGTCCCAAGCCACCCACCGCGAAAAGCAGGTGCCTATCCCGCTAGACCCCTTAGGTATTCCCTCATGACCAGTCTAGTTCCTCCACTGGCCCCCCCCCCCCCCCCCCCCCCCCCCCCCCCCCCCGCCCCCCCCCCCCCCCCCCGCCCCCAACCCGGCACGATATTCCAGATGAACACAGCGCCATCCGCCATCATAATTGTCGTCCATCACATTGCCTGTATGTTGAATTGTCAGGAATTGGTGCTATCTTTAGCTGTGTCTAATCATCTCCATCCCTAACACCATGCCGAAGTGCGTTTCTCCGTCTTTCCTCCTGCCTCCCCGATGGAGGCGGACTTCCCATAGATTCGGTATGCGCCCAACTCGGGAGCATCAGTACACGTGCGCGGAGAAAGAGATACTAGCCGACTAACATAGCTTTGAAGCAGTATCATGTGGATTTGGAATGGAATCTCATGATCAGTTAGTGTCCTTCCCACCGCCCAACCCCGCACCGATGCCAGAATCCGGACTGATCTAGATAGCGATGCTACACCCTACCTCTCCCTCCTTCCCCGACCTCCATCAGGGTTGCCGTTCGCTAACGTTTCGGTTTCGATTTCGTATCGGTTTTAGAAGGTTGCGTTGGTTGCATTCGGCTGTGCTGTACCGGAAACTTTCAGGTTAAGGATACAATTTATATGACATTTTATAGGACATTATATCGTCGTGATTTAGTGCCATAGACCTTTGAATGCGGTTTGATCACTGTTTTTGAATCATGATTCAATTCAATCGCAGCTTATTCTATATTTCCTTTTGTTTTTTTTTTTTAAAAACCCCTATCAAGAGGTTTTGCCCCTTGAATCAGGTACTGAAACAGTTTGAATCAGTGATTCATTCAAAGCTATTCATTGATCAGATGGAAGTCATCCAAGACAATATCAAACGGACATTCAAGGTGTCGAAGATATTGCACTTCGAAATTTAGTCTAAGCTCCCAGAATGTATGGCCATGCGAGAGGTATGGAAGCTTTGAATCCGCGGCGGTGCGAGCGCAGCGATAACCGGCAACAATATCCGTATCCTTGTAGTACAATTAGTTTGTGCTTTCATTGCTAGAGCAAAAATGTAGGTGGGGTGTAGTGTCTAGCAAATTATGGCTTGTAGATCTCAAGTGTCCACACTGGTTGAACTTAAATCGGCTAGGACCAAGTTGAAGTCTGGGCTATGTAACCAAGTTGAAGTCTGGCTAGTAACAAGTTTGAATCTGCTATGTAACCAATTAAGTCGGTATTAAAGTTGAGTAATGTATGGAGTTTTGGAAACAAGCCAATCTGGTGTGTGTGCCGGGTGTTTAGAGTTAAGACTCTCCACTTTGGACAATGGGTAGGAAGAAACTTTCAAGAAAGGAACAAATATAATGCCAGAAAACCAATTGGTAATCATATATTTAATGTTTTCCTCCTGCTGAAGTGACGCTTAGCTGGCTCGAAGCACACAAAACCTAATATACAGAGAGACAGCCTAATGGAGCTGGCTGGAAGCTATCAACCTGGCACCAAAGTGAAAGTCCTTTATGGAGCTGGCTGAAGCTGTACAACCTAATGGAAGCTGGGTGAAGCTTTAACAACCTTCCAACAAGTGAAAGTCTAATGGAGCTGGCTGGAGCCTCTACAACCTAATGGAGCTGCTAGAAGCTGGTACAACCTAATGCAGCTGCTGGAAGCTGTAAAACCTATGGATCTGGCGAGAGCTGGTACAGACCTGTCACAAAAGTGAAAGTCTATTGAAGCTGGCTGGAATGTGTCTTCATACCTAAGAGAGCTAGCTGGAAGCTGTACAACCCATGGCTGGAAGCTGTACACCTAATGGAGCTGCTGGAAGTAGGTCTAATTCAGGAGTCGGGAAAGTATTCATCGTTGTGGGTACGCACATGATGAATACAATACAGTGCTCTCGTGGGTATCGCACAAGAGGCTGTATATTGTCAACTACCAGGCCCGGCTATTTATTGTTCCCACTGTCAGACGTCCGGTGTGGATGCAAACATGGCTGCTTCATGATCAGTAATGCATGTGCACTTCGGTGCTCCCACCGTAGTAACGTGGTCTAAGCCCCATCAAACTAGCCTTGCACTGTCCAACCCCCACCTACCATGCCCTGCCATTCATGCTTCATATGTTGTTTGGCTGCTGTAGTAAATGCTGATGCCAATGTTGTTCTGCTGCTGCCTCTGCAGACATTTCAGACACATGGTGAACAAGACAAGCCTGTCGCATAATGAAGGGTATGCGCTCGAACGTGGGGGCCAAGAGGACTCCGGTGGAAAGAAGCCTAACCTGGAAAAGTGCTTTTCATACTGCCACACATCTGACTGCAACCGGAGTTGAACACAACCCCACCAGCCGCGCTGCGAAAACTGGACCAGTCCTATTACGGACAACTGCCCCATTACTGCTATGACTGCTACATCAGAAAGCCCAGATTGGCCAAATATATCGTTTTCTCAGGTTTGTGAGCCAGGATTGTTTCCATTCGGTCCGAATGCACCAACATACTGTACGCCACTGCACTTGGGAAAATCACACTAAATATAATGTTATATGCCCCCTTACTGTTTATGTTTTGCCACAGCCATCGTCATTGGTCAAGCCTGAAGCAAAGAAGAACACACCGGAGACGTGGCAATACAAAAGGGGGGGTGCTTCACTGTGCCCCTTGCCTTGCCCCTTGCCTCGCCTTGTGATTCCATCTTTCCTTGCCCCTTGCCTTCCATGCCCCTTGCCTTGCTTCTTTTGCCTTGCGATGCCTTTTGGCCTGCCTCTTGCCTTGCCTTGCCCCGTGCCTTGGGTTGCCCTTGCTTGGGTTGCCCCTTGCCTTGCCCCAGGCCTTGCGATGCCCCTTGCCTATGGCCCCTAACCTTGCTTGCGATACCCTTGCGATGCCTCTTGCCTTGCGATGCCCCTTGCCTTGCCCTCTGCCTTGCCTTGCGATGCTCCTTGCCTTGCCCCTTGCCTTGTGGTCCCCTTGACTGCCTTGTGATGCCCCTTGCCTAGCGATCCCTTTGCCATAAACCCCTAACCTTGCCTTTGCGATGCTCCTTGCCTTGCCCTTGCCTTGTGGTGCCCCTTGACTTGCCTTGTGATGCCCGCCCTTGCCTAGCCATGCCCTTTGCCATACCCCTAAAGTTACCCTGCGACCCTGCCTTGCGATGCCTACAAAGTGAAACGTGGAGGGTGTGCTGCAACCCTGTCCACGCCTCTCCCGTCTCCCCTCCCCTCCCATCTCCCCTCCCATCTCACCTCATATGTTGTCTCCGGTCGGCTTGAAGGCTGTCAACATAGTCAAAGGCCTGTTGCTGCAAGGGAAAAATCCTGTAAGGAGCCATGGCCAAAGGAATCCCATCCACTTCACCATATCCCATAGTACGCTGCGACGCATTAGCCCCAGCTACCGCCAGGGCCTTGGCCTCTCGCACCACTTCCACAATGGAGAGTGCTGCGCTAGGGGTCTGGGCAGCAGCACCACCATCAACGACACTAACACAAACACCATCCGCACCACCCGCACCAGCACCACCATCCTTGGCCTCATGCACCACTTCCACGATGCTGGGTGAAGGGGGCTGAGGAGTAATGGGCGAAGTGTTGGATGCTGTGATAGGGGTCTTTTCAGCACCAAAACCACCAACACCAGCACCAGCACCAGCACCACCTCCAGCACCAGCACCAGCACCAGCACCAGCACCAGCACCAGCACCAGCACCAGCACCAGCACCAGCACCAGCACCAGCACCAGCACCAGCACCACCTCCAGCACCAGCACCAGCACCAGTGGCCTTTGCCTCATGCACCACTTTCACTGTGCTCAGTGCACACTCTGTTCCTCCCAGCTTTGCGCGTTTATCAGCTGGTGAGTCCAGGCCCCCCTCCTGCCCCCGCTGTTGCCGCCCACGGACTGAGCCATGTTTTGTAGCTGTGGCTGTAGCTTCTGCTGCTGCCAGGTTTGCTTGGTTATCAGCTGGGGAGATCAGGCCCCCTCCCTGCCCTTTTGGTTGCCGTGCACTGACAGAGGCATACAGTGCAGCTTTGGGTGTGGCTTCTGCTGCTGCCAGCCGCCCCGCTCGCATCATGGCTGTCACGGCAGCTTGGGCTTGTTGCTCTTGCTGTGGGGCGTAGAAGGCGGTTAAGGCAGGCAGCCTCGGGGGGGGAGCCATTGCCGGATGAGCTGGCGGCATTGGTGAGGAGGAGGGAGCGGAAGCTTTGGCATTGGAATTTGAGTTGCTGTTGGGCGGTGGCTTGGGGTGAGGTGGCTGGAGACGAGGAGCCTTTCCATGCGGCCTCTCTAAAGCAGGTGGAGTGGCTTGGCTTCGTTTCTTTTTCCTCTGAAGAATAATATCTGACAGGCTCAGGTTCTTATTGTTGGCTTGGCTTTGGCCTTGGGTGTGAGATTTGTTGCCTGGGGTTTCAGGTGTGGTCTTCTTCCTTGGTACTGACGACATTGTAGATGCTGAAAACACTAGATTTTGCCTCGCACTCTAACGACAGAAATAAGAGACCAGGTGGCTTGACTTAGGGAATGGGGAAATCTGGCCTCAATGAGCCTGCTGATGGGAAAGTGTAGATCAGGCTGCCTGTACAACTCTTTAGTGCTCCTTGCCTCGGAATTCCAGGTGAAGAGAAGAAATCAGTATCCGGGGGGGCGCAGGAGCCCAGCTTGAGAATCTGGGCTAAGTGAAACTGCAGTGCAGTCTTCCAGTACAACGCTAAGCACTTCTTTGCCTCGGACTCCCTGATGAAGGAGGAAGAAAGAACTCACAAGCACTCAAGGATGCTAGACTTGATGAGTTGGGCAGGACTGGTGGGAGCAGCGGTAGGCTTTATAATCGGTCAGAAGCCAGCCTTAAGGCTGTAGCCATGTAACCAAGTTGAAGTCCCTGAGGGGCAGGGCTGAGTGAACCAGCTGGACTAGGGGGGGAGGGTGAAGGGGGCTGCCTGGTGTGTCTCGCCTCGTGAGGTTGCAACGCCCAGACTGCGCACGAGTCTTCTAAATCTGATCAGAAGGGACTCCGTTAGCTCCCTTTATTTAGCGATCTCAAGCGGGGTAGGTGTTGCGAGTGCATGGTTATCGCTATTTTTCGCAACTCGCAGGGTCTGTGCGTCCGGCCTGAGAAAGTAGCTCGTGTTTCTAAGGGCTTCCCCTGAAGAGGTGGGTTGTGTGCTTATCAGTCGGAAATGGAAACCTAGAAATCGCGGATCCGAATATGCACGAGGAAGGCGCAGCCGAACATGAAGCTGCTCTGACTCTTTCGGAAGCGACCTCGGGCTGAGGTGACATACGCAGAAATCAAATCGGAATTTGAATATTTGAATTATAGTTACGTGACCGGAACTCAGCATCCTGTCTTGGGCTTGGCATGCACCCTCTGGCATGCACGTGGCCCGACGTGGCCCTCTGCTGCATTAAATATGGCTGGTATAAGGAGGGCGCAATCCGGGCGCAATTATCATAAAATAACTTTTCCGGCACTCCCGGTACGTGGCGTGGGGTTGCGGGGCATCCGTTCGCTCGCACTGGGGTCAACCACCTATGTATGCATGGTTACAGTCCAGGTGTGTTTCGGATAGTCTATGTAATATGTATGCATTGATCCAGGTGAGGGGTGTTTCGGATTATAACCATGCTGTGGCATGTGGTAGAGATGCGCTCATAGTTCCCATCACACGACCCATTTTGAGAGTCTTAAGTTCTTATATTTTTGCTGTTATAGCGCTTGAGTGTTTGCCATTGCTGTCAGCCGCCATGGTAGCTTTGTCCAGGTAAAGTAGCAGCCCGTTCCCTACCGCCGTAAGAATGGTAAGATGGGGCTCCCTTAATACCACGTCCTACCAGGCGTTTTAATAACGTTGCTGGTGTTTTGGTCTTTTGGATAGTATTTCTAACTATGATATGGCCTGCGGTAGAGATTTGCTAATTCCGATAATAGGAATCCTATCACATAACCCATCCTAAGTGTCTATGGTTCCTATATTTTTGCTGGTGTTTCGGATAGTATTATACATTTATAATTAAGTTATGCTGTAGCCTGTGATATATATTTGATGATAGTTCGCATCACACGATCGGACGACCCTCCATGAGTGTGTCTGGTTCCTATATTTCATATTTGTACTGGTGCTTCAGATAGTTTTTTTGAATTTAACGCGAACCCTGCACTACAAATCCGAGGACGCCATTTTGTACGCCATATTGCACCCGCCCCCTAATCCATATAAACGTCTGTCTCAGGGGTATTTATATTTAAGAGGGGGGGGCAGCCCAACTCAGGTTTTGTAGGCTCGACCGCCTCGACGTTCGCAGTTTTTTAAACTCCCGGGGAAGTGCGTGATTTCATTTGCCAGGGAAGTGCGTGACAACAACACACATTTGGGAGGGTGGGATGGGGGGCTGTACCACGTATACTATCAGAGGGCTTTAAGCAACCTACCTTGTGCATGAGTGTTCGGAACTTCGGATAGTGTGTGGATGCACTGTTACAGTTCAGGGATGACCGGACAGTGTGTGTATGCATGGTTACAGTCCAGGGGTGTCCGGACAGTGTGTGTATGCATCGTTACAGTCCATGGGTGTCCGGATATTGTGTGCATGCATTGTTACAGTCCGGGGGTGTCCGGATAGTGTGTTTATGCGTGGTTACAGTCCATGGGTGTCCGGATATTGCTTGTTGGCTTTATTGCATTGTTACAGTCCAGGGGTGTCCGGTTAGTGTGTTTATGCATTGTCATAGCCCAGGGGCGTTTCAGATAGTATAAGCACTATTCTGTGGTAGATGTTTGATGACAGTTTCCATTACAGGCCCGCACGACCCATCCTGAGGGTTTTCTTTCTAACACGATAAAAGTATCGTTCTTTACTGTGTCTGACATGGGTTCCTTTCAGCAGACATGCGGAGGAATCGGGTCGTTGGTATCAAATATGACTCGTGCCACATCAGGCACGAGGCAAGCTGTGCATCTTGCCACACCCACAAGCAGGGTATGTTGTCATAGTCCAGGGGGTAGCCAAATAGGCTAAAAGTGCGCCTACTCTTTTGTAGGGATTCGAACTGAATCCTCGCTGGTTTGTGTCAGACCCACCTCCTGGGGTGAAATACCTTTTTACAGCAACTTGTATATGGGACCATTGACCTACATGTTGCGATGCTTGACTGCCTGAGAAATTTCTGCGCGGCTACTAAGATGACTGTGAATATAAAGAAAACTGAGATTGTCGTTTTCAACAATCAATTCTGTGATGAGGCCCGTATGGATCCTGATTACAAATTTGTCTACGATGGAGCAAAGCTTTCTACAAAGTTATCTTTTATCTACCTGAGATCCCTCTTTGTGGATGGTGACTCAAGCAATCGTGCAAAAGCTGCTTTTTCTAGGATGCTCAGTTGCTCACTAAGGCCCAAAAGGCACACCACATGCTCCGTAGGCGATGCCATACTATGGAGATATACAATATTGATATTCTCACCCACCTGTTTGATTCTCTTGTACAACCTATCCTGAATTTTGGCTGTGAGGTGTGGGCTCCTTCTATTCTGAACAACACACTTATCTCAAATGACCATGCTTGTGAGAAATGGCATAGAGGTATACTTAAACAAATGTTGGGTGTTTGCCAATCTACTACATCTAATATTATCATGGAAGTGCTGGGTAGAACCCCGTTGTGTTTTGCTTGGCTTAAACAAGCTTTGCGCTTTTGGAACAAGACCATAGATAAAGAACCTGAGGATCTCATTAGAATGGCTCTTGAGGAATCTTTTGATTCCAACACTGGCTGGGTTCATGACTTACGTTGTGCTCTCCACAAGCTAGGATCCAGTAAAAAACTCAACATTTTGGAGGCTGTCGATGTCGAAGGTATTATATCTGAAGTTTTTGAGTCATGGAGGTTTAAGTACCCAAGTGACACCAATGCAGTCAGAGACATACCTGATGAGAGAAGGGTTGGCTTTAAACGCCTCCGATACCAGAAATGGTTCGCAGCCAACAGCAATGATGAGAATGGCTTGATTCCCTTTACATCTGCTTTACATAAGCAGGATCAGATTCGTTCTATAGCACAGTTTAGAATGGGTTCCCATTGGCTGAACACAGAAAGAATGAGGGTGGTGGATAGAGCACACATCCCTCGTTCAATGAGACACAGTCAAATGTGTGGGTTCCAGAAAACCTGTAATTCGAAATGTATACGTTGTAGTGCCCTTTTATAATGATATTCGCCTCCGCTACCACAAGCTGTTTACAGATATTTATAGGCATGTCCATGAGGATACCGACTTAACCGTATGGAATGTGGAATTCTGCGATTCCACATTCAGAACCTATATGAATGGAAATGGCACTAAGACTTTCTGGAGCAACCTAGCCGACTATCTTTCTACTTGTAGAAGAGCAAGACAGGAAGCCCTGGACTGCTTAGTGGCACCATAATTTGTTATCCCTTTTTCTTCTTCTTGTGACCTCTCATTTGTTACCTTCTTACCTCCGCCACTGTAAGTGGTTGAGATCTGGGTCCTGCTCTAGGGGGTTTAATACCTACGCCACCAAAACGGTGGTCGGGAGTTTGGTTTGTTTGTCCTCGACACACCCCTGATGTAATGGTTTTTTTTGCTGTGTGGGTGCTTTTTCTTTTTGTTTAAAGCACAGAGTCTCATACAACCTCGCGGTGTCAAGTAGACTTCAACATGTAATGTAATGTTATGTTGTTGCGACTGATTGTAAGTACACACAGCGGCCCAGGTAAAGCGGAGAGGAAAGGGAACGTGCATAGACAAAAACGTCCTTACAGAATAGCAGTTACACTTGAAACAATAACAGTCTACTCGGTGGGCATGGACTTGATGATGTCGGAGTCTCCTGCAATGGAGAAAGCAGTCCGGTAGGAGTAAGAGTGAGTTCATATTATTAAATTTGAGAGTGTGTTTAGTGGAGTTTAATGAAGCCACTGAAAAGAAGGTATTGATATCTACCTTGCTTAACCCATCTTTTGGGGGGGCAGGGGGGTGAACTGGGTATTTTAAGGTTAGTAAGTAATTAGAGACATTAGTAGTGTGCATGTACAGCCCAGAGATAGCCAAACAGGTTTAAGGGACTTGTGTACGAAGTCAAAAGCAGGCCAGTTATTTTATAAGAGGGATTGGATAAATATGTATGTTTTGATAATAATGCTTAGCTTCTTATCTATTTTGTTGCCGTTTAAGACGGTGAGCTGCCTTTCAGGCTGGAGCCATGTAACCCAATAAATCTGATCTGCTTAGTGTGTTTCCTAGTTCCTCTGCGTATCGCACGGGGGGAATCAGAAAACAGCCCAGAATTGTCTGAAAAACCATGTACCAATTCGAATATACCAGAGAAGCTGGTCCATCAATCACCCGAATGAAAAAATCACAAGATTGTTTAGAATGAGGGACTACCCAATTGAAATGTCTGTTAGTAAGTTTGTCAGTCTATCACAAAACAACATTTTCAGGTTTCATGAAAAACAACAAAACTTGAACATTCTATACCTGATAACAAGTATAAGGCTTATTTATACCGGACAGATCCACTTACCGGGGTCAGTGATGGCCAGGACGGAAACCCTGTAGTACCTTCCGCATGCGGTGCCCAGGTCAACGTTGTCTGTGGCAGTGCGATAGGGCAAGGTTAGTGTTTGTCCTGGGTGGCCGTGTATTATCGGTAATACAAAAAAACGATTCGGCCTAAGTGGAATAAAAGGGCCACATCTTTCTCAAATTGCATGTTTTTTTTCCACCTTTCGACTTAAATAGTAGTAGAACACACATGTATTGTCCAATAAGCCATAGCAGGTTTAGGCAGTTGTAGTAATAATGGTTCAATGTTTCGTTTCAGGCTTCCAAACCAATGTTGTCTGTGGCTCTACGGCAGGGCATTCACACTGCGTGCTGCACGTGCTCCATTTTTGAGTGTTGGTTCAAACAATCTCACACACCATGCACAGAGACCCACCCACCTCTCCACCGGACATATAGACAGGTCACGGCGGGCAATAACAATAAGGGAAGGATGCAAAGGCCACCGTAGTGATGCACACCAGTCTTGACAGGCGTGGTTTGGCAGCCAATCGTCCACCCATCCAGACATATATAGGGACCGGCTAATCATACGATTGATGATGAGCAAATTGCAGCATCTGATGTCGTATATTTATGGTAGTCTCGTCAGTCTGCCGGCATCACATGATGTCATATGATGACATGGTATCATATTGCCATTCCCTAGACATATATAAAGGTCAATGAGGGCAATAGCAACAAGGGAAGGGATCCGAAGGTATACATAATCACCTCCAGTGTAGTGATGCACACCAGTCTTAGCAAGCATGGCATAGTACTCAATATCTGACTTGTATATTTATCTTCCAGAGCATTTTCGATTCAGTGCAAGACAAACAAACAAGTGCACACACGTGTGGAAGGACAAATTGACAGCAAGGCGTGCATGGCCCAGTTGACCCCCCCCCCCCCCCCCCCCTGAAAAGACACTTACTTCCAGTGTAATGGTGAACACCAGTCTTGGCGAGCATGGCATAGTACTCAATCTCAGACTTGCGCACATGGGGGCAGTTGCTGCTGATGATAACCAGCTTGGCTGCAAGGCAGACAGAAGCAAGCTTTATGCAGAGTGGTATATAAATAGGGAACTGCAATAAGATATGATGTTGACCAAAGGCGGGTGTGATATCATACAAATGTTATCATATGATATTGTATATAAATAGTAACTTTAGCCTAGTCAGACAGTGCGAATCATGTGACGAGACCCCCCCATGACTTCACACTTTAACTTGGAAACACGCTCCAGCCTGTAAGCCTGCCTGGCGTCTACTGCAATTAAAGCAGCATATTCTAGGGAATATTTGTCATAAATCCACTGGTAGCCAAATAACCTAGTGAGACCCGGTGTCTCAAACTGCGTGATCTGGCGGGCAAGGCAAATGACTGCATCCTTCCAGGAGTATGAACTTGATCTTGGGAAGATGGCTCCAGCTTTTCAGGCTACCAATGAGGAGCTGTCCCAATGTACACAGCTGCCTGGCAGAACCAATCGAGTACAACTTGAACTTGGTTACATGGCTCCAGCTTGCAAGGCAGCCTGCTGCTGAGGAGCTTTCCGAAGGACACGACTACCCGAGCCCCCATACAGAGATGAGTATGTTCGGAGGAGCGCGCATACGACGGAATCTGATTGCGCAATCGTCCTCGCCTTTCCAGAAGGCCAGTCAGGGGTTGATAGATATTCGAGAAATTGCCTCTGCTACTGAACTGACCGGGAAATTCGGGAATTCTCTAATCCTATTCCTCGCGCACTCACCCTTTCCGTTCCTCAGAGTCTTCAGGCAAGTCTTGTAGCCCAGAGTGTACTTTCCGGACTTCATCACCAGCGCCAAGCGGGAGTTGATGTTCTCCTGGGACTTCTTTGCCTTCTTGGCATTAGTCTTGGGGTTAGCAACTCCGACTGGTGCTACTGCTGCTGGTGGGGGGGCTGCGGGTGCCATTGTGTGTCTAAACTCTTTCTCAGCCTGGGTGGAAAAATAGAGGGTGCGGCAATTGCCGATCAGTCACAGCCATTAGGCGCATCATGATTCCCACTAAAATTATCCACCTTTAGCTCCGGAGTGGTGTTCAATTCAAAGAGATAGAGGCAGGGGGGGGTGGCGAGTAAGTAGCTAGCTGCAGGCGGCGACCGTCAGCTACAGTATCAGCTACAATGACAGGAGGGACAAGCTTCTCAAGCATAGCTACAATGACAGTCTGGAAGGAATAGTCTGAAGGTGGCTTGGCCCCATCTGGGGAAACTCTTTGCCAGTTGGCCGGTGCCAGTTGGCGTGCCCCTTCGGCCGATTACAAAATCCGAGAGGCTAGGCTGCGAGTAAGGGCACACATCTTCTAGCAGTAGCGAGGCGCAGCTCCAGGCAGATTTCGCAACCAACTAGCGTAGCCTTGGATAAATGACCAACGACGCATACACTCTCCTTTCAGTTTCCAGTATTGTAGCTAGCAGGCGAGCAAGCAATTTCGTCGAACATTTCGAATAGCGCACAGCGGAATATAATTAGTCCTGGAAGCAGGATTACCAGGTACGAATTCAGCCAAAGGCGCGTGCCCGGTACACATGTCTTCGCCGAACACTCCAGTCCCGGAACTTCCAGCGACCCAAACATTCTCCATCCCCTCTGAATTTCGACCCTTCATGTTTAATACATCCACCCTCATGCTCTCTCTCACACCTCCCAACGAGCACCTCTCTAGCTTACCTGTCCACACCTGCCATGGCACCCTAACCCCCTGCCCTTCCCATACACTACACCCACCCGAAATCAATCCCTCATCCCCTCTAACTTAACACCCTTCATGCACTACACATCCACCCTCCGCTCTCTCTTGCACCTCCAACCGAACATCCCACCTGCCCTGTTGGCATCCCTGGGCCTGTTTGGAACACCCATGCCCTATCCATCATCCAGGGCTCTACATTCTGCCAGTTTGGGTCACGTGATTTTGAGTAACGTGATTTGGGTCACGAGATTTTGGGAAGTGTGAAAAACATTTATGGGGGTCTTCAAGTGACGTGCTGGCAGTGCCTGGCACGTAACTTTGGGTCCCCAGGCTTAACGTGTTTCTTTTTTCGAATCACGTAGATGGGATCCAAACGCTGACGTGCTGTCACATAGAAAAAGTACTATTTGTAGTACCCTGGTTTGAAATTACATTAAGAATTTGAATCGTTTCACGGTTTTCTAGCAAACCCCGGGCTGCTCACCGCAGAAACATACGTTTTGTATTACCCTGCTATCATCCATCATCAGCATACTTCAATTCCTTATTCCTTCAAGTAACAAATCCAGAAAACACCATAGAAACATACATTTTGTAGAGCACCGCTATCATCGATAACCAGCACACTACAATTCCTTATTTGTTCACGAAACAAATCCAGAAAACACCGAAGAAACATATGTTTTGTAGTACACCGCTATCATCCATAACCATCACACTATAATTCATTATTCCTTTGAGTAACAAATCCAGAGAAACACCATACAAACATGCGTTTTGTAGTTACCCGCTATCATTGATTATCATAGCACTATAATTCCTTCTTTGTTTAAGTTACAAATCCAGAGAAACACCATACAAACATGCGTTTTGTAGTTACCCGCTATCATTGATTATCATAGCACTATAATTCCTTCTTTGTTCAAGTTGCAAATCCAGAGAAACACCATACAAACATGCGTTTTGTAGTTACCCGCTATCATTGATTATCATAGCACTATAATTCCTTCTTTGTTTAAGTTACAAATCCAGAGAAACACCATACAAACATGCGTTTTGTAGTTACCCGCTATCATTGATTATCATAGCACTATAATTCCTTCTTTGTTTAAGTTACAAATCCAGAGAAACACCATACAAACATACGTTTTGTAGTTCCCCTCAATCATTGATTATCAGAACACTATAATTCCTTATTCGTTTGAGTCACAAATCCAGAAAACACCATACAAACATACGTTTTGTAGTTCCTCTCAATCATTGATTATCAGAACACTATAATTCCTTCTTCGTTCAAGTAACAAATCCAGAAACAGCGTAGAAACATACGTTCTGTAATACCCCGTTATCATCCATAGTCAGCACACCATAATTCCTTATTCCTTGAAGTAAAAAAAAAAACAGAAACTTGACAGTCATCCATTTCCATTTGTCATGGCCGTGCCCATGCCCCTGCCCACACCACCAGGGTTGTTCAAAGCCCTCTGAGAGTTTACGTGGCACACACAGAGGCCCCCCCCAAAATGTGTGTGTGCACACATGTAACCCTGTATGTATGTTACAGTCCAGGGGTAGGCCAAATAGGCTAAAGGGACTTGCCCAACCGTATAGAAAGGGCTTAAAAAGAAAAAGCACCGATGAACTGAATCCCAAACAATCGTTTAACAGACAGGGGCCGATGTGACCTGTAAAAAATCCCGTGAGATCCTATCAAATCCAAGGAAAATACACACGTCCAAGCCAAAATCTGAACAAGTTCTAAGCAGCGTCGCCTGCGACGCTAAAAAATGGCGGAGAGTGATCGCGAGGGAGCGACAGGTGGCAACGGAAGCAAGTTCGTTACGAGACCGTTGGCTGACGTGTCGGGCTTCATCACGGTCAGCGGTCAGACGGACGAAAGGACAAATGGGTAACACTGGGGGCTCCCGCCCCCCAGAAGGGGGGGCTCCGCCAAAACTCTGACACAAATGTGTGTGGAAGCACGCACTTCCCAGTGAAAGTGTGCGTGGAAACATGCACTCACCCCTGTGGAGTGTGCGTGTTGATACACAGACATATACGTGTTGAACTACCCTGGTCACCACCCTTCCCCTAACCTTCCCCTACCCAGACCCTCTCCCTACATCTGACCTACCCCCTGCCAACCTACCCCCTTCCCTACAACTACCCCTAACAAACCTACCAACCTACCAACCTGCCAACCTACCCCCTGCCCCTACCCCCACCCACGCCCCTTACCCATACCCCCTACCAACCTCAACCTACGCCCCCTTCCTCCCCTACCCATACCCTACCACCTCCCCCATGCCCCTGCCACTACCCCCACCCCTAACCCTACCAATCACCTACCAACCGACCAACCATCCCCCTGCCCCTACCCTACCCCCTACCAACCTACCCCCTGCCCTACCTACCCCCTACCCCTAACCCCTACCAACTCCCACTGCCCTACCCATACCCCCAACACCTACCACCCACCAACGTACAACGTACCAACCCCTGCCCTACCATTGCACACTTACATCGGATCTGCCCTCCCCTACTCCTACCCCCTACCCCCTACCAACCTACCATCCGAACCCCCTGGCCCCGACTACTCCTACCAACCCCTACTCCAAACACCTACCATCCTACAAACCTACCCCCTCCCCTACCAAGCCAACTCCCCCCTTCCTCCCCTACCCCTACCAACCTACCCAACCTACCCCCGTGCCCCGACCCCATACCCCCTACCAAACCTACCCCCTACCAACCTACCCTCTACCAAACCTACCCCCTGCCCCTACCCATACCCCCTACCAACCTACCCCCTGCCCCTTACCCATACCCATACCTACTTCTGACCTGCCCCTACCCCCCTACCAGCCTACCAACCTACCAACCTACCAACCTACCCCCTGCCCCTACACATAACCCCTACCAACCTATCCCCTGCCCCTTACCCATACCCCCTACCTACATCTGACCTGCCCCTACCCCCTACCAGCCTACCAACCTATCAACCAACCCCCTGCCCCTACCCCTACCCCCCTACCAACTACCCCCCTACCCCCTGCCCCTACCCATACCCCCTACCAACCTATCCCTGCCCTTTACCCATACCCCCTACCTACATCTGACCTGCCCCCAACCCCTACCAGCCTACCAACCTACCCCATGCCCCTACCCATACCCCCTACCTATATCTGACTTGCCCTGCCTCAACCCAGAACCCCTACCTACATCTGCCCCTGCCCCCTATCCATACCCCCTACCCATGCCTCCTATCTACATGACCCGCCCCTACCCCCTACCCCTTACCACCTACCAACCTACCCCCTGCCCCTACCAACCTACCCCCTACCAACCTATCAACCTACCAACCTACCCCCTGCCCCTACCAACCTAACCCCTTACCAACCTACCCCCTACCAACCTACCCCCTACCAACCTCCCCCCTACCAACCTACCAACCTACCCCCTGCCCCTACCAACCTACCCCCTACCAACCTACCAACCTACCCCCTACCAACCTACCCCCTGCCCCTACCAACCTACCCCCTACCAACCTACCAACCTATCAACCTACCCCCTACCAACCTACCAACCTACCCCCCTGCCCCTACCAACCTACCCCCTACCAACCCACCAACCTAACCCCTGCCCCTACCAACCTACCAACCTACCCCCTGCCAACCTAACCCCTGCCCCTGCCAAACCTACCCCCCTACCAACCTACCCCTGCCCTACCAACCTACCAACCTACCCTTTGCCCGACCAACCTCCACCTACCCCCCTGCCCTAACCCCTAACCTATACCCCCTACCAACATCTGACCTGCCCCTACCCCTACCCCCTACCCACCTACATCTGACCTGACCATACAATTCAGGTTTAAGAACAACATTACATCCCTGGAAGGGCAAGGAAGCGAAGCAAGCTGTCTCCGAGCATTGTCCATTTCAGTGTCTCGGAGCCTTAGGTACTTTGCTGAAGGTGGGATGGCTCTGTGTGCGTGCATGTGAGCGTATATGTGATTGTGATTTTTTTGAAGGGCCAGGAAGCAAAGCAAGCTGCCTCCGAGCATTGTCTCATAGCCTTAGGTACTAATCATAGCCTTAGGTACTTATCATAGCCTTAGTTACTAATCATAGCCTTAGGTACTCATCATAGCCTTAGGTGCTTATCATAGCCTTAGGTACTTATCATAGCCTTAGGTACTTATCATAGCCTTAGGTACTTATCATAGCCTTAGGTACTCATCATAGCCTTAGGTACTTATCATAGCCTTAGGTACCTATCATACCTTATTTAGGTACTTTCAAGCCCTTAGGTACTAATCATAGCCTTAGGGTACTCATCATAGCCTTAGAGGTACTTCATCATAGCCTTAGGTCTATATCAAGTAGCCATTAGGTGAACTCATCATAGCCTTAGGTAGCTTTATAATAGGCCTTAGGTTACTCCTCATAGCCTTAGGTACTCATCATCAGCCTTAGGTACTCTCATAGCCTTAGTTAGCTCCTCCTAGCCTTAGGTTGCACTAATCATAGCCTTAGGTACTCATCATAGCCTTAGGTACTAATCATAGCCTTAGGTACTCATCATAGCCTTAGGTACTAATCATAGCCTTAGGTACTCATCATAGCCTTAGGTACTCATCATAGCCTTAGGTACTAATCATAGCCTTAGGTACTCATCATAGCCTTAGGTACTAATCATAGCCTTAGGTACTAATCATAGCCTTAGGTACTAATCATAGCCTTAGGTACTAATCATAGCCTTAGGTACTTATCATAGCCTTAGGTACTTATCATAGCCTTAGGTACTTATCATAGCCTTAGGTACGTAGCATTGTCTCTTGCAGTGTCTTGGGGCCTTAGGTACTTTGCTGGAGGTGGGAGGGCTCTGTGTGTGTGCGTGTGTGTTGTGCATGTCCATGTGTGTGTGAGTGCATGTGTGTTGTGCATGTGCGTGTGTGCAACTGTGCATGTGTGTTGTGCATGTGCATGTGTGTTGTGCATGTATGTATGTGCGGGTGTGTATGTGTCATTATATGTTCTAAAGTGCATGTGTTTGTGTGCGTGTGTGTGTGCGTGTGTGTCTGTGTGGGTGCATGTGAGCGTATGTGTGATTGAGCTTTTTTGCATAAGACAGTATGACTGTGGTTGTATGTGTCTTTGAGTTTTGCTGCCCTTACATTAACATGGGCGAGTGTATGTGTTTTTGAGGGCTTGTGCACGTTTGCGTATAAGCTTGTGTGTGCATGTATGTTCTAGGGGTTGTGCCTGCATGCATATATAATATATGTGTGGTTGAATGTGATTTAAGGGCTTGTGCACGTTTGCGTATAAGCTTGTGTGTGTGCATTTATGTTATAGGGGTTGTGCTTGCGTGCATATGCGTGTGGTTGAATGTGGTTTAAGGGCTTGTGCACATTTGCATATAAGATTGTGTGTGCATGTATGTTGGAGGAGTTGTGCTTGCGTGCATACACATGTGGTTGAATGTGGTTTGAGGGCTTGTGCACATTTGCATATACGCTTGTGTGTGTGCATGTATGTTAGAGGGGTTGTGCTTGAGTGCACATACGTGTGGTTGAATGTGATTGAAGGGCTTGCACACATTTGCGTATAAGCTTGTGTGTGCACGTATGTTAGAAGGGTTGTGCCTGCATGTGTATACATGTGGTTGTACGTGGCTTAAGGGCTTGTGCACGTTTGCGTATAAGCTTGTGTGTGCATGTATGTTAGAAGGGTTGTGCCTGCATGCGTATACATGTGGTTGAATGTGATTTAAGGGATTGCACACATTTGCGTATAAGCTTGTGTGTGCATGTATGTTAGAGGAGTTGTGCTTGCGTGCATACACATGTGGTTGGATGTGGTTTGAGGGCTTGTGCACATTTGCATATAAGCTTGTGTGTGTGCATGTATGTTAGAGGGGTTGTGCCTGAGTGCACATACGTGTGGTTGTACGTGGTTTAAGAGCTTGTGCACGTTTGCGTATAAGCTTGCTTGTGTGCATTTATGTTAGAGGGGTTGTGCTTGAGTGCACATATGTGTGGTTGTACGTGGTTTAAGGGCTTGTGCACGTTTGCGTATAAGCTTGTGTGTGTGCATTTATGTTATAGGGGTTGTGCTTGCGTGCATATGCATGTGGTTGAATGTGGTTTAAGGGCTTGTGCACATTAGCGTATAAGCTTGTATGTGCATGTATGTTAGAGGGGTTGTGCTTGAGTGCACATACGTGTGGTTGTACGTGGTTTAAGGGCTTGTGCACATTTGGATATAAGCTTGTGTGTGCATGTATGTTAGAGGGGTTGTGCTTGAGTGCACATATGTGTGGTTGTACGTGGTTTAAGGGCTTGAGCACATTTGCATATAACCTTGTGTGTGCATGTATGTTAGAGGGGTTGTGCTTGAGTGCACATACGTGTGGTTTTACGTGGTTTAAGGGCTTGTGCACATTTGCATATAAGCTTGTGTGTGCATGTATGTTAGAGGGGTTGTGCTTGCGTGCATATGCGTGTGGTTGAATGTGATTTAAGGGCTTGTTACATGTTTGCGTATAAGCTTATGTGTGTGTGCATGTATGTTAGAGGGGTTGTGCTTGAGTGCACATACGTGTGGTTGAATGTGGTTTAAGGGCTTGTGCACGTTTGTGTATAAGCTTGTGTGTGTGTGCATGTATGTTAGAGGGGTTGTGCCTGAGTGCATACACATGTGGTTGTACGTGGTTTAAGGGCTTGTGCATGTTTGGATATAAGCTTGTGTGTGCATGTATGTTAGAGGGGATGTGCTTGCGTGCATATGCGTGTGGTTGAATGTGATTTAAGGGCTTGTTACACGTTTGCGTATAAGCTTGTGTGTGTGCATGTATGTTAGAGGGGTTGTGCTTGCGTGCATATGCGTGTGGTTGAATGTGGTTGAAGGTCTTGTGCACGTTTGCGTATAAGCTTGTGTGTGTGCATGTATGTTAGAGGGGTTGTGCTTGCGTGCATATGCGTGTGGTTGAATGTGGTTTAAGGGCTTGTGCACGTTTGCGTATAAGCTTGTGTGTGTGCATGTATGTTAGAGGGGTTGTGCCTGAGTGCATACACATGTGGTTGTACGTGGTTTAAGGGCTTGTGCATGTTTGCGTATAAGCTCGTGTGTATTTCAGGGTTTTTGCTTTTCCACGTGTTAATGTATGTAAGTGTGTTTCAGGGCTAGTGTACGTATGCGCATGAGTGTGTGTGGTGTGTGCATGTATGTTAGAGGGTTTGTGCCTGCGTGCATATACGTGTGGTTGAAGGGGATTCAAGGACTTATGCACGTTTGTGTGTAAGCTTGTGTTTGTACATGTGTGTTTTGTAGGGTTGGGCCGACGTATGAACGTAAACTCATACGTTTATAAGCTCATACGTATATATACGCCGTATATTTTTTCTCGAAACGTATGAGTATAAACGTATAAAAACGTATGAGTTGTACTTCGAAAAGTTCCCGGCACATAACTCTCTCGCTTTTCATTCAATTTATCACTTAGATAGCTCATCGGAAAGCTGTCGACCTTCTCTATCACAATATGCAATACAATTTATCTTTCACACGTACCTTTTTATTTAAATGTGGCCTACAGTTTGATTTAGATAACCAGGATGGCACATATATCAGAGCGCCATCTAGCCTTCCGTTCCACAAGCTGTGCTCCTACGTGGGCTTGAATGATTGATGTTGCAAGCCTAGTGCAATGTGAAGATGGGCAATATTGCAATATAGTTATATACTTATATTATTTCGACCTGTAGCTGTTTCACAGAGCTGCCTAGAAGCTGCTGCACACTTGGTCTGAAACCTGTAGCTGAATCACAGAGCTGCCACAAAGCTGCTGCACACTTGGTCTGAAACCAGTGGCTGACTTAGGGAGCTGCATTTAAAGGATGATGTGAACGTGGAAAATATTCATGTATGATTGGCATTGATTGGATCCCTTAGATTGGCACCGCGCTTCTTGGTCGACGCGCTTTCTGGCCGAGTTTTATTTTTCTGAGATATGGACAACCTAAAATTAAAATTAATAATTAATTAAAATTAATAATTAATTAATTAAAATTGCCAGAATATTTTTTTCAGAGTTGATACGAGAACCCAATGAAATTAGCAACACGGCAATACCTTTAAACCCATGTAAAAATATTTTCCCAAGAAGTGCAATAATTACTCATACGTTTTTATACGTTTATATGCATACGTTTATACGTTCATACGTTTATACGGCATATAAAACTGAAAATATACGTTTGCTTCCCAACCCTAGTGTTTTGGGGTGTGGGCTTGTGTGTGTATGAACGTGTGTACGTGTGTGTTTGAGGCTTGGTGCACGTGTGCATACAAGTGTGCGATGTGAGCGTGTATGTTTGCTAATATGCCAATATGTGCTAACAAAAACGTCAATATGTGTGTCTACGAATATGTCAACGATTCAATATATGTATTCGCCAATACGCCCACCCCCCCCCCCCCCCCCCCCCCCCCCCCCCCCCCCGGAATCTCTCAACGATTCAGTATATGTATTTGCGAAATAGCCCCCCCCCCCCCCCCCCCCCCCCCCCCCCCCCCCCCCCCCCCCGAACCCCCTTGTCTCACTCACTGCCTCCCTGCCCCCGTCCCCTGTCACACCCAGGTGTGATCAACAACCATGTCAGCAGCTCCACCCAAGCCTCCAGCTCCCGCTCCGAAACCTGCAGCCCCCCTGGTGCCCCCCCTCCCAGCCTTGCTGGTCCCATTGGCGGCCCACCCAAGCCTGGCCCCCCTCCCCCAGGCCTCCCTAGAGCAGTACGGCAATCTGGCACACCACCCAGGGGACCCACACATACCACACCACCACCGGGAGCACTCGACCCCCTCCGCAAACCTCCAGTACCAGGAAAACCCATCACCCCACCCCCTGTGCCGGGTAACCCCCCAGTCACCCCAACCAAAGCCTTGCCCCCTCTGGCCCCTGGGGCCGTCACCAATTCACCCCTCCCCCCAACATCAAATCCTGCCACCCTCCCCACACCCACTGCTCCCGCAAATAAGGGGGGCCTGCCTCCGATGGCATGGACCAACGGGGGGGCTGCACCCCCCCCGAGAACTATACCCCCTGCCAAGCCAAATCCCTCCCCAGCTCCAAAGCCAGCACCGCTCCCCGCCCCAGCTCCAAAACCACCAGTCCCTGCTCCAGTTCCAGCCCCAGTTCCGAAACCCTTGCCCAAGGCCCCCGCCCCCGAGACCACACCCCCACCCAGTGTCTCCTCCCCCGCCCCCATTAAAAACCAGGCCAGTGGTATAAAACCCTGGAACCCGATCTCAGAGAGCGGCGGCCACTGGGACATGAGGCCGGCTGATGCGGCCGAAGAACAGGACGAGCTTGAATCCGTAAGCAGCCTAGGCGACCATCACGGATTCAGCATGGAAACCAGCAGCACTATGTCGTACCCCAAGAACCCACCGGCCGATGCGAACCGTCTGGCCCATGCCGCCGCTGCAGGAGACAATGAGATGGTCACCCACCTGCTTGCCTCGGGCAGCCACGAGAACACCCCACTCACAAAAGACATGCGTGGTGAGACACCCCCACCCCACCCCACCCCCCACACACACTCACTCACTCACACACACACACACACACACACACACACACACAGATACACACTCACAAAGGACAAGTGTGGTGAGACCCCCCCTCCCCCCCACCACCACCACCACCACCACACCACCACACACACTCACTCACACACAGATACACACTCACACACACACGCACATACACACACACACAGATACACACTCACACACACACGCACATACACAAACACACAGAGCCTACCCCCCCCTTCACCCCCCACCCTCACTCACTCGCCGTGGAAGACAACGAGATGGTCGCGCCGCTTGCTCGCTTCGGCAGCGCACAGAGAACACCCCACTCACGAAATAAATGTGTGGTGAAGACCCCCCCCCCCCCCCCCCCCCCCCCCCCCCCCCCACACACACACGACCACACACACCCACATCCCACCCCAGCCCAGACCTCAACTCCCTGACCTCCCACTCACTCACCGCACGAAGGCAACACCTCCCTCACATTACGGCCACTCACCCCACCCTCCCAGACCCCAACCACCCCTGACCCCCCACTCACCCCCGCACAAAGGCATCACCGCCCCCCACCCCACCCCACCCCACCCTCCCAAACCCCAACCTCCTGACCCCCCACTCACCCCCACCTCACCCCACCCTCCCAGACCCCACCCCTGTGACCCTCTACTCGCCCCCCCCCAGCACGAAGGCAACACGCCCTCCATTACCCCACTCCCCCCCCCCCCCCCCCCCCACACACACACCACCTCACCCCCCCCCCACACACACACCACCCACCACCACCACACACACACACATTCCCTCCCAACACGAAGGCAATGCCGCCCTCTATTATCCCACCCACCCACCCACCCCACCCCACCCTCCCAGACCCCAACCCCCTGACCCTCACTCACCCCCCGCACGAAGGCAACACGGCCCTCCATTACACCCCTCCTCCCCCCCCCCCCCCCCCCCCCCCACCACACACACACACACAAAAGCAATACCGCCTTCCATTACGCCCAGAGTAAGGGGCAACGTCCAGACACTGGAGCTAAAAAACAAAAACTCACCCCCACCCTCACTCACTCCCCCCCCACCTTCACTCACCCTTTACTCCCCCCCTAATCCCCCCCTACCCCCCCCCCCCCTACCCCCGCACAAAGGTAACACGGCTCTCCATTACGCCGCAGCGAGGGGCAACGTCCAGACCCTGGAGCTGCTTCTCAACCAGCCTGGCACCGACATTGCACAGTGCATCGACTGCACCACTGTCGACCAAGCCACGCCACTCCACTACGCAGTCTACCACGGCCAGACCGAGATAGTCCAGTACCTCCTCCAGAAGGGCGCCGACCCTTCCAAGACCAACGAGCTGGGAGAAAACGGGCTTCACCTGGCCAGCATACAACTGAACATAGAGTTAGTGACGATGATGCTGGCCAACCCCAACATCAACCCCTCCAGTGCCGCCATGAATGGCCGACAGGCTTTGCACTACGCAGCCATCAGGGGCAACGTCCCCATCGTCGAGGCTCTACTCGCCCGCAACTGCGACCCCACCATAATCGATGCATGTGGCGCCACTGCAATCAACCTCGCCTACGACGCCAAGAACATGGAGGTGTGTGTGTGTTCAAACCTACACCCTAAACCCCAAACCCTAAACCCTGCACCCTAACTCCAAAACTCCTAACCACCACAATCGACAATTGTGGCGTCACCGCAATCAACCTCGCCTACGACGCCAAGAACATGGAGGTGTGTGTGTGTGTATTCAACCCTAAACCCTAAACCCTAAACCACAATAATCGATGCTTGTGGCGTCACCGCAATCAACCTCGCCTATGACGCCAAGAACATGGAGGTGTGTGTGTGCGTTCAACCCTACATCCTAAATCCTACACCCCAAACCCTCAACCCTAAACCCCAAACTCTTAACCACAATAATTGACCCATGAAGCGTCACCGCAATCAACCTCGCCTATGACGCAAAGAGCATGGAGGTGTGTAAAAACATGACTAAATGTCGGATGTGCACTACCACAAACGGGCCACAGCCTTCTTTTTTTTTTTTTTTTTTGCTTTTTTGCTTTTTTTTCTTTGTTTGTCTTTTTTTGTGCCTTGTTTTGCTTTTTTTGTCTTTGTTTGTCTTTTTTTGTGTGCTTTTTTTGCTTTTTTTGTCTTTGTTTGTCTTTTTTTGTGTGCTTTTTTTTGCTTTTTTTGTCTTTGTTTGTCTTTTTTTGCTATATATGATTAAACTTCACTTTTATCATCACGCATTTACAGGTGCTGAAGCTAATGATGGATCACACCCCTCCTGAAGATGCTTCAGATGTGCGCGACCACAAAGGGGCCACGGCCTACACCAGAGCTGTCCGTCTCAGTCCAGATAAACCACCGTTGCGTAAGCTGAATTGGCGTAGATGACTGGCATCGTACGTGATTGGGACACAAAACGGGAAGTTGACGCCGTACCTAGCCGCCATGCATGCTGGGCATAAGGAGATACAGGACCTGCTGAAGGCCAGGTAGTGCGGGTGTGGGGTGGGGGTAGGGGTAGGATGGGTCAGGTTGGGGGGGTTGGGTTAGGGTGGGGTGGGGCGTTAGATTCGGTAACGTGATGGCTGACACAAACGGATTGACGCCTTACCTGTCCGCCATGCAATGCTGGCATAATGAATACCAGGACCTGCTGAAGGCCATGTAGTGCGGGTGGGGTGGAGGGTTATGGTGTGGGGGTCGCAAAGGGAGGATTGGGGTTTGGTTGGGGTGGGGGTGGGGGTGGGGGTTGGGGTGGGCGGGGGTTGGAGTTGGGTGTGGGGGTGTTCGGGCGACAGAGGAGGTGAGTATGGGTGTCGGGTTGGGGAGGTTTGTAATGAAGGTGTATGCTATACCCCTCACTGGTCCAAGAGCCATTCTTGAACTTGTTTTGCCGCAACGATTGTGTGCTGTCTAACCTCTTCGTTGGCACGCTCACACGAGATCCCTTGTTCAAGGCCCTTTCACGATAAAGTCAATGTCATCTAACCTTACCCCCAAACCTCAACCCCAAACCTCGTTTCAGGTGTATGCCTATACCACCTCACGCATTCAAGTCGCCTTTCTAGAACTTTTCTGACGCAACAGTTGTGTGCTCCCTAACCTCTTTGTTGGCACGCTCACACGAGATTATGTGTTCAGGGTCCTCTAATGATAAATTCAACCTCATCCTACCTTACCCTCAAACCTTGGTGCAGGTGTATGCCTATACTACCTAGCCTGTCCATGTCCCCATTATACAACTTTTATGCAGCAATGATTGCGTGCTCCCTAACCTCTGTGTTAGCACTCTCACACGAGATTCCGTGTTCAAGGCCCTCTCGCGATAAAGTCAACGTCAGCTAACCTTGCCCTAACCCTCAACTCCAAACCTTGGTGCAGGTGTATGCCTATACCACCTCACCTGTCCAAGTCGCCATTCTTGAACTGTTTTGCCGCAACGATTGTGTGCTGCCTAACCTCTTTGTTGGCACGCTCACACGAGAATCTGTGTTCAAGGCCCTGGCCTCTGGCATTGATGCGGACGAGATTGTGGCTTACCTCAGGTCGCATGCACACCCCCAAGTGGCCAAGAGAAATCCAGTGGTGCCCGAGGTAAGGGGGGCGCGAGCAGGGATGAGAGCAGGGGATGAAGGGTGGACGAAGCAGGATGAAGGGGTGGAGGAGGAGGAGTGTATGTGCCTGTTTGTTTGTGGCGTATCTCAGGGCGCATGCACACCCCCAAGTGGCCAAGAGAAATCCAGTGGTGCCTGAGGTAAGGGGGGAGCGAGCAGGGGATGAAGGGTGGAGGGAAGCAGGCGGGGGAAGGGGGGGGAGGAGGAGCAGTGTAGGAGTGTATGTGCCTGTTGTTTGTGGAGATAGCAGGGCGGATGAACACCCCAGTGGCCAAGAGAAATCCAGTGGTGCCTGAGGTAAGGGGGGAGCGAGCAGGGGTATGAAGGTGGGGGTAGGAGGGGGGGGAGGAGGGAGCAGGAGTGTATGCGCCTGTTTGTTTGTGGCATATCTCAGGGCGCACGCACACCCCCAAGTGGCCAAGAGGAATACCAGTGGTGCCTGATTGGTAGAGGGGTGAGGGAGAGGGGGGGGGGGGAAGGGAATGGGGAGGGAAAGGGGAGAGGAGGTGGGAGGGGGGGAGGGGGCGGGGGGGGGGGTGGGGAAAGGCAGGAGGTGGGGAGGGGGGGAGGGGCATTGTGCAGATGAGATTGTTGGCGTACTCAGTTCGCATGACACACCCAAGGAGCCAAGGGAATCCACAGTGGGGCCTAATGGAGGGTTTGTTTATGAGTTTGTTGGGTGGGTGGGGGGTGGTGGAGGGGGGATGGAGGGATGGAGAGGGGGGAGGGGCATTGATGCAGATGAGATTGTGGCGTACCTCAGGTCGCATGCACACCCCCAAGTAGCCAAGAGGGAATCCGGGGGTGGTGCTGAGGTGAGGGGGGGGGGAGGGGACAGGGTTGGAGGGGGTGGAGGGGGAGGGAAGGGAGGAGGGAGGGGGGAGGGGGAAGGAGGGGCGAAGGGGGGGGGAGGGGCATTGATGGGAATTGAGATCAGTGATACTTCAGGTCCACATTACATATCCCCAAGTATCCAAGAGGAATCCATGTGGTTCTAAGGTTTTTAGGTGAGGGGGGGGGGGGGGACGAGAGGAGGGGATGGAAGTTGGAGGGGGGAGGGGAGAGAAGGGGAGAGGAGGAAGTGTGGGTGTGTTATGTTTGTTATTGTTGGACACCTCCGAACAACTGAACACCCCCAAGTAGCCAGAGAGGAATCAGGTGCCTTAGGTTGAGGGGGGAGTGGTGAGGGGGAGGGAGGGGAAGGGGGAAGGGGGCGGAGGGTGTAGGGGGGAGGAGGGGAGGAGGAGTGTGTGGGTATGTTTGTGTGTGGCGTACAATCCTGTCGGCCATGCACACCCCAAAGTATCCCAAGAGAAAATCCAGTGGTGCCTGAGGGGAGGGGGGGTGGGAGCGATGGGGAAGCGATTGAGGTGATGGTGGGGGGTAGGTAAGGTAGGACGGGGGAGGGAGGAGAAGGGGGAGGGGGGGAAGGAGGAGGAGGAGGAGTTGTTCTGTTTGTTTGTGGCGTAGGTGAGAGGGGGGGTAGGGAGAGGGGGGGATAGGGGGGGGGAGGGGGGAGGGAAGGGGGGGGAAAGGGGGTGGAGGTGGAGAAGGGGGGGAGGGAAGGGGGGAGGGAGGGTGTGGGAGGAGGGGGGAAGGGATAAAGGGGTGAGGGGGGGAAGGGGTTGAGGGGGGGGAAGGGTTGTAGGGGGAGGCGGGGGGAGGGCGTTGATTGCGGATGAGATTGCGGCGTACCTGAGGTTGCATGCACCGCCCAAGTAGCCAAGATAAATCCTGGTGGTACTGAGGTTAGGGGGAGAGGGCAGTGGGAAGAGTGGGAAAGGATGGAGGGGTGGGAGGAGATGGGAAGGGTGAAGGGGGGAGGGAGAGAGGGAGGAGGGGGAGAGGGGAGGGGGGAGGGGATGGAGGGAGGAGGGGGGGATGGCGGAGGAGGAGTGTGTGTTCCTGTTTGTTTGTGGCATACCTCCGATTGCATGCACACACCCAAGTAGCCAAGAGGAATCCAGTGGTGCCTGCAGTGAGGGTTTGTTTATGAGTTTTGTGTGTTGAGCTGGGGGCGGGGGGGGGGGGGGAGGAGGGAGGGGGGAAGGGGAGGGGGGAAGGGGGGGAGGAGGAAGTGAGGAGTGTGTGGTGCCTGAGTTTTGTGGCATACCTCCAATCGCATGTTACACCCCCAAGTAGAGAGGAAAACTCCAGTGCTGCCGGAGGTGAGGTTGTTAATGGTTTGGGTGGGTGAGTGGGGGGGAGGGAGGAGAAAGGGGGAAGGATGGAGGGGGTTGGTTAAGGGTGGATGGGAGGGGTGATGAAGTGTGGGAGGGGGGGGAGTGGGGGGGGGAGGGGGGAAGGAGGGGGATGGGCATCATTGATGCGGTGAGATTGTGGGAGTACACTAGGCAGCATGCCACACCCCAAGTAGCCAAGAGGAACTCCCAGTGTGCCCTGAGGTAAGGGGGGGAGGAGGGGATAGGGGGGAGGGTGAGGGGGGGGAAGGGGAGGAAGGGGGGGGGAGGGGGAGGAGGGGCGAGGATATGGGTAGGGGCATTGTGATGCGGATGAGAAGTGGCATACCTAAGGTCGCATGCACACCACCACAGTAGCCAAGTTAAATCCAGTGGTTGACTGACGTGAGGGGTGCGTTTTTATAAGTTTGGTGTGTGATGTGGGGGGGAGGGGGAGGAAGGGTGTCTGAGTGTGGGTGTGTGAGTGGTGGTTGGGGGGGTTGGTGGTGGTGGTTGGTGGTGGTGGTGGGGGGAGGTGGGGGAAAGGGGGGAAAGGGTGGAGAGGTTGGAGAGGGGGGGGGGGGGGGGGGGGGGGGGGGGTGGGGGTAGAGGGGCGGGGGGGGGGGGCGGGGGGGGGGGGGGGGGAGGGGGCATTGATGCAAATGAGACGTGTGGCGTTCCTCCGATTCGAATGCACACCCACAAAGTAGCCAAGATAAATCCAGTGGTGCCTGAGGTGGGGGTTGTTTATGAGTTTGGGTGTGTGAGTGGGGGGAAGTACGTGGGGGCGTGAGAGGGGGAGGAGGGAAGGAGGTGGAGGAGGGGGAAGGGGCATGATGCGATGGATGTGGCCATACCTGAGCGTTGTGATGGATCAAATTCGATTTTGGAGGCAGAGACACTACGTCTGCGTTGCGATGCATGTATGTGCTGTACTATCCGGTTGTGACAGCTAAATCCCACAATCCCATTACCCCAAACCTCTACCTCCCTAACCCACAACCCCAACACCCAACCCCTTTACCCCTCTGCCACCCCACCAGGTTTGATGGATCAAATTCGATTATGGGAGGCAGAGACACAACGTCTGCGTTGCGATGCATGTATGTGCTGTACTATCCGGTTGTGACAGCCAACCCCCACAATCCTATTACCCCAAACCTCTACCTCCCTAACCCACAACCCCAACACCTCAACCCCTCTACCCCTCTACCACCCCACCAGGTTGTGATGGATCAGATTCGATTTGTGGGAAGGCCAGAGACACAAGTCTGCCGTTTGCGATTTGCATGCTGCGTGCTGTAATATCCGGTTGTGACAGCTTAACCCCACTATTCCAACACAAGAAATCCTCTACTCCTTTAACCCACAACCCAAACACCCCAAACCCTTTACCCCTCATACCCCTAACCCACAACCCCTTTACCCCTCTACCCCTTTACCGCCCAACCAGGTTGTAATTGATCAGATTCGATTATGGGAGGCAGAGACACTAAGCCTGAGTTGCGATTATGTATGTGCTGTACTATCCGGTTGTGACAACTAAACTCCACAATTTCATACCCAACCCTCTACCTCTCCCCCCCCCCCCCCCCCAACACACAACCCTTTACCACCCCACCAGGTTGTGATGGATCAGATTCGATTGTGGGAGGCAGAGACGCTACGTCTGCGTTGCGATGCATGTATACTGTACGATGGGTTCGAGACGCCTGACCTGTACGAGGGGGCGGTGGAGTACGCTCGGAGCATTGGTGTACTTGCGTTGTGGTTTGCCAAACCTCTGCCCTTTTTACTTGCTGCCAAGGAAGAAGGTTGAGGAGGAAACTGTATGCTGTGGTTGCATTGGTTATTTGCTTGTTACATTGGGATGCTGCCGTGTCGCAATAGTGATACTGCTGTGTGGTTGTGTATTGGTGTACTTCCGTTGATTGCATTGGTTTGTGACAGTCTGTGGTTGTATTGGTGTTGCTGTATGCTGTGTTGCATTGGTGTACGCTATGGTGATGGTGTTGTTACTGCTTGTGTCTTTTGTTTGGTGTAATTACGCGCTATGGTGCATTGGTGTACTGCTATGGTGTATTGGTGTACTGCTATGGTGTAGTGGTGTATGGCTGTGTTGCCTTGTTGTACGTGCATAAATGGTGTATTTTTTTCCCTGCTGTGTTGCACAAAAAAGAACAAAAAAAAAAAATTGGGTGTACTGACTGTGTTGCCGTGGTGGTCCCACTGTGTTGTATTGTGTTTTACTTCTAATGTGTTTTGGTGTACTGCTGTGGTGCATTGGTGTACTCCTATTTTTGTATTGGTGTTAGCTTCTAATTGTGTAGTTTTTGTAAGGCTGTGTGCTTGGTGGTACGCTAGTGTCTTGGTGTACTGCTGTGTTGCATTGGTGTACTGCTGTGTTGCGTTGGTGTACCGCTGTGGTGTATTGGTGTACTGGGGTATTGAATTGGTGTACTACTGTGTTGCATTGGTGTACTGCTGTGTCGCATTGGTGTACTGCTGTGTTGCATTGGTGTACTGCTGTGTTGCGTTGGTGTACTGCTGTGGTGAAAGCCTCTGCCTACCTCTTTGTTGCCAAGGATTGAGGTGGAGGGAAACTGTACTGCCGTACTGCATTGGTGTACTGCTGTGGTGAAAGCCCTCTGCCTACCTCTTTGTTGCCAAGGATTGAGGTGGAGGGAAACTGTACTGTTTAGGTTGTTTCAATATCTCGTTTTGACAATTGGCTCAATGGTTAAGTTCGTTGAAATCAGGTAGAAGTTGTGGGTTTCGAATCCCTACAGGTACGCCTTAGTGTTCGCAGTTGCTGTCAACCGCCATGGTAGCACTGTACGGTTAAAGAAGCAGCCCGTTTTCTTTAACCAAGCCATACTACATGCTTCTTTTTCCTTAATCCCTGCCCCAGGCATGTGTTATCATCAGCTAGTAGATTCGTGTCACCTGATGAAGTAGCCTCAGATAAAGAAACCGAATAGCGTGTTTCCTTTTATATTTGGCAGAGCCCCCCCCTCTGGGGGACGGGAGCCCCCCCATGGTTCCCCCTTGTTTCCGTCCTAATCTCCACCACCAAAAAATGAAGTCCAACACTTCAGCCTGATGCCTCAATCAATACTAACTGGCTTTGTCTGCCTCCATTTGTTGGCCGACAAGCTTACTTTTCTTCTTAGCCGACGCGATGCGCGATAGCACAGGCCGTTGCCACCACACTCGCCAATTTTCTCTGTGTCCTTTTCGACACTGCATAGGACATTCGTTATTCGTTTTATAGTAGATTTGATTAGTTATATTTAGAATCACCGATATATTACTTAATGTATTTTTTGTCTTTCTTCCACAAATAACGTAAAAGGTAGTTTTTAAAAATTGATTCCGAAAAAGCCTACTGCTGGGTCAGTATTGAGCTCTGTATTCAGGGGAATACACTTTGCTTGGTGGTTCGACCCCCCTTCCTCTCTCTCTCTTCTCTCTATCTCTCTCTCCCCTCATTCTCTCTCTCTCTCTCTCTCTCTCTACTCTCTCTCTCTCTCCTTATTTTTTCTGTACCGTCCACCTCACAATCATTGCCGTGCCAACGTACAGCATCACAGCCTGCCTACGCAACACACTTTACACAAAAACATCTGGGTACTCAGTACGCCCTATTTTTCTATCTACCCCCCCCCCCCCCCCCACTTTTTTTTTTTCTGTACCCAAACACTCGCTTATTCTGCAGCCTTTAGCTGCCTAAATACTCTTGGCAAAGTGGGCCCCCCTTAGGGGGCCACTTGGACCCCCCAAAGGGGGGCGGTACCCGCGAGTATTAGGCAGCTTTTCTTGTAGCTGCCTAATACTTGTATAACGGGGAGCATGAGGGTTTTTGAGGCACCCCCACAAACCTAGAAAACAAACTAGGAAAAATAAAAAAATTAATGCAAGTAAAATTCATAAAAATAGTCTGAAAGGGGGATTTTTTTCCCAAGCAACTCATCCCTGTCACCAATCCCTAAAACAACAATGAGGTGGGCCTGACAAAAAATGCTAAAGACAACCAAGGGCACGCGCTAAGAGCACCTTAAATTTATGATACTCTTTTGTTTCTTTTTTTTAATTATGTAGCTTCTTTCACGCAGAAAGAGAAAAAGAAAGCTGACTTTTTGACTATGCTTTCTCCTACCAGAATACGGCGTCTAAGGTAATGGGTCACACCTTGTTACCACGTCTATTCCCGGGATGCTTCTTTTTACTCCTACCTGCAACGCCAAGAGCGACCGGAGTGGGAGTCAAACCCCCGACTCTTCATCCTCAAGCGATCTGGTCTACCACTAGACCAAGAGCACCTTAATATAGCACAACCATCTTGCAGAAATGGGCCGGAGTGCCTAGTAGAGAGAGGATATGCAACATAACTCAGCAAATCACTGCCGAGACAGGACAGCAGCACAGCCTGCCAACCATCCAATTTTATAACAGGAAGCACGAGGGTTTTGAAGGCACCCCCACCAACCTGAAAAACAAACTAGGTCAAGTCCAATGGAGGAAACAAAGTGCCTAGTATTAAAACCAAGCAAGACAATGGGCTGGCCCTCTCAACCTCACGCCTCGTAATAAAGGGCACCATTTATGTATTCCCCTACGAAGCTCTGGCAGTATGGTTCAGTAGAATCCAGCGAGACAGGTCTATGGTTTACACATTGCCAGGTCCCAAATTTTGTGCCAGGTAACCAAAAAAACCAAACCTATTAACTCGATCCTCCCAGTATGTACGGTGAATGCAACTGGGAGGGTTCCTTCAAAACTCGGAAACAGGAAACGGTCGCTGAGAGGGGCTAGGGTACCAGGTTAACCCATAGAAAGGTCAAACGGCTATGCGTCGGTGCGGGGCATTGGTGGACTAAGTATACAATTCCCAGTTTTTCTGCTGTGCGGTGGTAGCACCCCACTCGGTTCATGGGGGGGTTGGCTGGGGGTGGTGTGGCGGGAGCCCCAAATTCACCCATTGTCTCTCGTCGTAGGCGGATGCCTTGATAGGGAGGGCGTGGGGCGGGGGGGGGAGAGGGAGAGGAGAGGGGCGTGTTCGTGTTGATGAAGGCTTCGTCTGTGGGGGGTGGGGGTGGGGGGGGGGGGGGAGGGGTGTGGGGGGGGGTAGGGGGGGCCCCCGCGCGCCCACTCTGGTGTGTGTCCGCGTCGCAAACTTTGAGGAGAGGGGGTGAGGTCCGTGACGCTCTAAGGCGGTTGCTTCGGTGTCGCGGTGTCCATTCCCATGCCACCGGTCGTTCCGATAGGGGCTGTGCATGGACACTCTTCATTCACCACTTTTCCGCGGTCGCGATGTGTGTGCGACGCGTTGGCGGCTAGGACGTTGTCAATTGTGGGTGTGGGACGGTGTGGGGTATGTGTTGCGCTATATGCAGTGACAGGGTAGGTCTTGGGGAGCAGAGCGCTGGATTTTGCAAACGCGTTTTTTATCCCACGGTGGTGGGGGCGCGTTGTTGCGCATTTTTGTTCAAAACCCGAGGTAGCGATGGTGTGGTGGGTGGGGCTGGGACGCAGCGTGCATTTTGGATTGGCAGGGGGCTGGTGTGATGGTGCTGGGGAACGGGTGACTACACTGGACAGTGTGTCGGTTGGGCAGGGCTTGCTGTACTTATTGCGCTTTAGGGCCTGACCAATTTGGGAAAATCAGTACCTCTATGCTGACCTCTGCATCCCATCAGGCATCAGCACAGGAAGACCGCTGACTCCAGCACAACTCACCTACCCACCCTACCCCAACACCCACCCTCCCACCAATCCGTGTGGGGGGCCCACTGGTGGGTGTGGGGGTTGAGACGGGGGGCTCCGTCCTGTACGTGTGGCCAACCTAAGGATTGTGTGTATTTACCCCTATGCTGACGTTCTGTATCATGTGGGCACAGACATCCCATCCGGTGCGGTGGTGGGGGGGGGTGAGAAAAGACGTCCCGCTGACGAGTGTCAACACAGCCCAACTCACCCCCACCTCTACCCTAACACCCCCTCCTTCCCGACCCTTTCCCTGGCCCCACCACTCCCCACCCAGTGAAGTGTTGCGGGGGTGTGGTGTGGTCCCAACACCGCACGGGCCGTAGGGGGGGGGGTGTTGGGGCCCACGTGGCGCCCAAAACCCCCGACACACTCGCCCTACCTTACCGGGCGGGGGTGGCAAACTAGCGGGACGGACATTTCATGAGTGGCTGGTGTTAAAGGTGACAAAATCAAGCTTTGTTTTCAATCATCCAACCTAGGGTCTGACGCTGTGAAGAAGGGCAGTTACAAGGGCCCGTAATGCATTTTCCCAACTTATATCAACTTTTCGCGATCCCTAGTAATTTATCCACACCTCCTACTAGGTGCCAAGTCTGTACTGCCTAACCTAGGTCATGAGCTGGTGAATGGCAAGTCAATAACATCAAGGCGAGCTTTCAAATTTCATTAATGTCCTGTTGATTGCCACACCTCTACTGACCCATCACAACACACCCTGGTAATCTCTAACATAGGTCATGACGCTGTGAAGGGGCAGTTCAAGGGCCTATGCGTTTCCAAATTTCATGATTCGTGTCCCTGTACATCTCTAACCCCTCACTACTCTGGACCTCTGTAATCTCTCCCTACCCAACTACAGCATTCCCAATCGAGACGCTGTGAAGGGGCATTCAAATGGGCGTCTGATTTTTTCAACACATTTCTGTTGTTTACGCCTCCCGTATTCAGTCTATCCCCTACTGCGACCTCTGTATCTCCTAACATAGGTCATGACGCTGTGAAGGGGCAGTTCAAGGGCCTATGCGTTTCCAAATTTCATTTTGTGTACGCCATCGGGCCAATTACCACCACCCTCTCTCCACACACCTACTGACATCCCTGTACTCCGAACATAGGTCATGGACGCGTGAAGGGGCCGTTCAAGGGCGTCTAGCATTTTGTTCCAATTGTCATCTCTTGTGGCACCTGTAATTCACACCTCCACTGACCTCCGGTCATCTCACACCATACGGTCATGACGCTGTGAAGGGGCAGTTCAAGGGCCTATGCGTTTCCAAATTTCATTTTGTGTCCTGTAATTACCCTCTACTGACCTCTGTATCTCCTAACATAGGTCATGACGCTGTGAAGGGGCAGTTCAAGGGCATATGATTTTTCAAATTTCATTTTGTGTACCGTATTTACCCTGTGCTGACCTTTGTATCTCCTAACATAGGTCATGACGCTGTGAAGGGGCAGTTCAAGGGCGTATGCTTTTCCAAATTTCATTTTGTGTCCTGTAATTACCCTCTACTGACGGCCCACACCTGTAATCTCCTAACATAGGTTCATGACGCTTGAAGGGCAGTTAAGGGCGTATGTTTTCCAATTTCATTTTGTGTCCCTGTAATTTACCTCTACTGACCTCCATGTATCTCCTAACATGGTCATGACCTGTGAAGCGCAAGGGCAGTTCAAGGGCGTACTTGATTTTTTCAAATTTCAGCTTTTGTGGAGCCGTTTTCACCCTATGCTTGACCTGCCTGTCATCTCCGAACATGTGTCCTGTGGAGTCGGCTGAAGGGACAGTTCTCACAGGGCGATGCAATTTCCAAAAATCATTTTCTGTGGGTACCCGTCCTTGTCCGTAATTTACCGTACCCCTATGACTACCTCTGTATCCCAACTATTTTGTGATGCGCGAAAGGGACAGATCCCAGTATGTACAATGCATTCTCCAGCATGTACAGTGCGTGCGAATGGGAGGGTTTGGCTTCAAACACATCACCTTAACCCACGTGGCAGGGTATGTATGAATTACTCCAACTGACACTTGTATGTTATTCAACCCTATTCTAACACTCTGTATCTACCTAACATAGGTCGATTGAAATGCTGTGAGGGACGATCCAACGTAATGGTTACGGTGCATTCTCCAGTATGTACGGTGCATTCTCCAGTATGTACGGTGCATTCTCCAGCATGATCACGTGCATTCCTCGGCTAGCTATGTACCGTGCGGCCAATCCTCTTCCGTATTACGGTGCATTCTCTCCAGTATGCAACGTGAAGGGTCCTTCACCTACGCCCCGTGGCAGGGCATATGAACTTCCAATTTTCAAGTTGTGTATTTACCCTATGCTGACCTCTGTATCTCTCTAACATAGGTCATGACGCTGTGAAGGGACAGATCAAGGAACTGAAACAGTCTGCTGCCGGCTTGAGATGAGATATGAGAACTTGGAGTTTGACTTGGCTTGGCTTGGCTCGGCTCGGCTTGGCTGGCTGGCCTGGCTTGAGATGAGATATGAGTATGGCTTGGCTTGGCTTGGCTCGGCTTGGCTTGGTTGCCTGGCCTGGCTTGAGATGAGATATGAAAGCTTGGAGTTTGGCTTGGCTTGGCTCGGCTTGGCTGGCTGGCCTGGCTTGAGATGAGATATGAGAGCTTGGAGTATGGCTTGGCTTGGCTTGGCTTGGCTTGGCTCGGCTTGGCTTGGCTGGCTGGCCTGGCTTGAGATGAGATATGAGAGTTTGGAGTGTGGGTATCAGGAGCTTTTCAGTGCATCAATGCTTTTTCATTTTTAGCCCTTCATATCACGGTTGGAATAGTCCCTTCAGCCTATTTAGCCTACCCCTGGACTGTACCTCACATGCAGGAGCTTTTGGAAGGATATTGTTACGTACTCAGCAAAAAACAATGCCGAGACCGTACAGCCCCGGAGCAGCTGGACAGTTTTAGAACAGTGAGGGTTTGGGGGAAATACCTGTACCTCAGAACCTGGGCCAGGAGGAAACCTCAAAAAAGCGGAAGTAAAAGCACATTAAAGAGCTTAACGAAACAAGTCCTGTGCAGCGTCGCGAGCGACGCGGAAAATTGGCGGAGTGTGTTGGCAACGGAACGAAAGGTGGCAACGATGGAACTGACCGAAGCGAGTTAGTTACGCGACCGTTGGCTGACGTGTCGAGCGGGCAAGAAATTGTTTTTCGGTCGGACACACGGACAAATGGGTAACCCTGGGGGCTCCCACCCCCTTGAAGAGGGGGCTCCGCCAAAAACAGAGGGAACTACAAAGGCATGGAGAAAAATAGGGACATAAGTGTATATTGCAAAGAGTTGCCGCGGCCTAATTAGCGAGATTCCACAAGGAGACGGAACAGGACAAAAAGCACAGAATATCCACCAGACAAACAAGGAGAGAGGCATAGAGCTCTTTAAAGGCGGCCTTAACACCCCCTGCCTAAAGGCATAAACGAGACCATGCCGTCACCCACACCCCACCCACCCACACCCACAATGCCGCAAGTAAAAGCGCCGCTAAGGGAGGACGGTAACAAACTCAGCTTTTCTGAAGTGCTTTTCAAAGTTATAAAGGGTTCATGACCTCGTGTTAGTTCTAGACATGGTTACGAGGTCAGGCTTCGTTGGTATAGTAGTTCCAGCTTTGACTGACAAGTTGAGGGTTCGAACCCATTGCTAGGTTCACAATTGCTGACCTGCTGCCTTGAAAGAGGCTGCGAACTTTCCTCTGTGATGTCTCGAGGTAGGCCGAGCTCAGACGCAGTAGTGTTCAGCGAAATAAAAACCCACAGTAACCATTCCACGGGGAATCGATCGGGAAACGGAAAGGTTCCTTAAACCTCATGCCCCATGCCCCTTTGGTCGCTCTTGGCGTTGCAGGTTGTCGTCAACCGCGATGGTAGCTTGTCCAGTTGAGGTAGGAAGCCACTCCCCACCCGCGTACGACGGGCTCCCTTAACACCACGCCCCACCAGGCGTTATCGTTACCTTTTTTCTCATGCCCCATGGCTAGGCGTAATGAGAACACCTGGTGTGGCGTGGTATTAAGGGAACCCGTTGTACGCGGGCAGAGAACGGTCTACCACCTCGACTGGACAAGCTACCATCGCGGTTGACCACAACCTGCAATGCTCAGGGTGACTGTTGGGGGAATCGAACCCCAACCCTGCTCATTGTACGATATTTCGAATTATCTTGTTGATTGTACGATAACGTGAACTGTCATTGAACGGTATTTCGAGTTAACTTGTTAATTGTACGAAGAAGAAGAAGAAGAAGAAGTCGATAACAAGGTGTTCTTGTCCTAGCAGTGAAACAACATGGAATAAAGATTACAAGGGGCTCATGCCCTAGCAGTAAAACAAGACCGCCCTAAATTCTGACTCCCACCCGCCGTCTTCCGGCAGCCCGTCCTCCATACTGGATATGGAGAGAGAGAATTCGTACATAAACTCAGCAAATCACTGCCGAGACAGGCCAGCAGCACAGCCTGCCGACCATCCAATTTGATAAAAGGAAGCACGAGGGTTTTTGAGGCACCCCCACAAGCTGAAAAACCCTAACGTGGCCCATACCATTTGGGAGAAACTCAGACCAGACCTCCTATTGACCCCGGATCAACAAACATGCTCCAATACCACCTCATTTCCCCACATCCACATAGTTTAAGTCGGCTACTGCTCTGACACCAACCACTTGGTTAAATATGCGGAAAAGGGAAATTAACACAAGACCCTACCACAGGCTCTAAAATATCAGGGATATAAAGTGATATACCGGTACTCAGTTGTTACATTGGGTACCATAAGGAGTTAGGGACCATGCCTATCAATGCACTTCCCAAACTCACCCGCTTAGGTATCTCCTAAGTAGCCGACCTCAAGCTCTGCACCAAACTCCACACCCATGCCACTGTCTCCATTCAATCCATTGTCGCGTGTAGAAGACACAGGGAACAGGCCCGAAACCCTCCCCCAGGGGGAATAATAATACACCCCCCCCCCCCCAACCCCCCCCCCCCCCCCCCCCCCCCCCCCCCCTCTGCACGCCCCTATTGGTGGTTGCCCCAAGTGAAAGCAAACGGGCTGGCCTCCTCAACCTCACGCCTCGTAACAAGGCGTACTATTTATTCATGAATATAAAGATTACTAGGGGCTCATGTCCTAGCAGCGAAACAGCACCGCCCTGAAGTCGGACTCGAAAAACCACCCGCCTTCCTCGGGCAACGGGGCTCGAACTCCTGTCGCCGAAGCCTTTAGGACAGGGTCTGGACCATACCGCCCTCCAAACTGGGCAATAACTGATTCATATCAGAAATCAAAATCTTAGCACTCATCTTCTTTATGTAATACAACAACGTGCCCTCGCACCTCTCTCTCTCACCTCTAGCAGCCTAGTTATCGGAATGGACCTGCCACGTCAGGTGGCCTGCCACTTTGGCGACCACTTGACATTCATGTAACATCCATGGGACACACCCAAACGCAAAGAAAGATCCGGGGGAATCATCCAACCATCAGATTTCTAGGAAGCAAATGGTACAAGCGAGACACTACCGTAGGCGCAGTATTAATTGGCAAGATTAAGAGTTGGCAAATGGCTTTTTTCCATTTTTGATGTCTCGAAATATAATGGCAAGAATACCTTGGCAAACGTTATTGATACTTGTCCTGAATAAAGTTACTCAGGTTTAGACCTGGAAAACATTTGGCAAATGGTAATTTGCCAAATTACATTCCCTTGGTACATGTTTATCATCACCAGCTAGCCAGGGAGAGAGTGAGTTAGTATTGTTGGTGGTGTTTTAGTTTTTTTATTTGGTGGGGGACGGTCGGTGCAACTAGTCTTTTTTGTGAGACAGGTTTGGGGGTCATAACTCCTCCAAAGGTACTATTCCAGGCTCGGAGAAGATCCATGCAACGGAACGACGGTGGGCGAATCACCGGATAAAATGGTTGATGGGCCGGACCGCCTTCGGGTATGGGACATGGAAACGTGGCATCCGACTAGCGTTCAAATCGCTGCCGTTCAAAACCAGTCAGTGAAACAGGCGCGACCAGCTTCGACAGGCGCGACCACCTTCGATAGGCGCGACCAGCTCAGTGCATCTCGAAATCAGTGCATGCAAGGAACGATCAAGGCGATCTGGACCAGTCGAACTGAGTTTGTTTGAATCGAAGGTGTTGGACAAACTTGGCAAACGCCAGGCAGCTAACGACCCACCCAGCTGGCTCAGTTCTGGTATAATTCAGTTTGGCAAACGGTCGTTTGCCAACCCATTTGCCAATACTTCCTGCGCCTACGGTATACAAATAAGAAAACAGTATGTTCACAATGGACTCCACATCAAGGTCGTTCTACACGCTCGGAGTTGTGTGACGGTCCATTACTCTGTTGCATCTCAGAAGGCCTGGGTGCGTCACAGACGTAATTTTTTAAACCGGTTGCGTCTCACGATGCAGGCTTTGAAGTCCCCGAGAACAGCCCTGGCCCACATAAGGTGCTTCTACATCTTATAACTGGTTTCGCATGTTCTAGGTGGGGATTTGTCCCGTCCACTATGGCACGATTATAGTGTTGACCAAAATCTTGCAGAACCCAAGTTGCAGCCTCGCAGCTGAGAATAGGCATGGAATTCCAGGAGGAAGTATACTTCATGTACCGGGCTGCCTTGTGATCAGCGTGCCCGTAACTGTGTTACAGCGGACAACAAAACTTTCCATCCATCTTGCAAGTATGGACGAAAAATAAAAAATGCAGAGAAGAAAAATAACTACTCTGATTCAATAATAGAACTTGTAACTCGAACTCGGTTTTACGGCTCCAGGCTTTATGGCTCCAGCCTTCATGGCTCCAGCCTTTACAGCTGCTCCCCGTCTTTGGTAGTATCATATGGTAAATAATTCAAATGAAAGCAATAGAGAAGAATACATTGAATGAAGAACGATTATAATCTCACTGTAGCACGCACTTAGGCCCCCCCATCGATAAAACGACTGCATGGGGTTCAATAGTGCTGATATCATGGTTGGGCAGGTTATTATTCACCGGGTCTTCCCGTTTCACCTAGAGTGACTTCGAGTGCACAGGCCTCCCGCCCTGCTGCACTTTACTGCTGTGCCGCTGCCAGCTATGGCACGGACTCTAATGCCGGTACCCTAAGGTGCCGCGCCATCTCAGTACTTCCTCCTAGCGCATTGATTGAATGCTTTATCTAACTGTAAAGATCTTATCCTAATCGACTTCCCCTCGTCACCGTGCTCTGCATATAACTCCGGAATCAAAAGGTTACGGTCCCTTCGCTGCTAGATTGGCCTTCAGCTTTAACGGTATTTCGAGCAAAGGACATTTCGACTGTTGTCGTGCGGAACGCTACATTTGAAAGGATCGAGTAAGCCTCTCCAACCCTGTGACAATTACCTCCCCCCTGGGACTCGTTTTTTTGTGCACAACCATCATCCGCCATCCGGATCGATTACGCTCCATTGAGCAACCAAGCTGTCGTACAGCCAACCCGCCTACAATACAAGACCCCAAGACCACTGCGCCCCCCCCCCCCCCCCACCCCCCCCCCCCCCCCCCCCCCCCCCCCCTCTCACTCTCTCACTCTCATTGCTTACAACCTCCGCCGTTCCCAACCTCCTCCACAAACTAATATCCCCAGATTTTGAGCTTTATCCCCAGCTCAAATCTACTACTTCCCCACTCCCCTACATCTTTCTCTGCCCCCTTCTTTGCGTCGGCGCCACCGAGATGGATATGCCGCAATGCTCCAGATTCGACGGTAAGGGAACCCTTGACTCCTTCGCAACCTGGTACAGAGAAATGACCAGCCCTATGCTGGACAACATCTGCAGAAGCTCTGTGATCGATGGAGATAGAGACACCATTCCGCCTACAGAGCCGAAAAATGGCATGCACTATCCCTCCTCTCTCGACCATAGGATCACTGCGGTCATTAACTTCCTTGCTATGGACCACATTTGCAACTCAGTTCACTCATCTCTTGCTGCAATCCTTCGAGATCGCACAAACAATGCGGCCTCTGCTTTGCGTTACTTGAGACACGAGTATGGATCGGGATTCATGCTTGCACCCCCTATCCAAACCCCACTCCCTTCAACTCTCAAACCGCTGAACTTCTCCCGCCACTCTATCCATCGCCATGCAGCTCTTCCTATTAGGAGAGCAAACAGACATGCTCAGCCTGACTCGAATGCGCCACCCCCACCGCCATTTGTGGAGGCTCCAGCACCGCCACCCAAGATGCCCTGCGATCCCCTAGATCTCTGCCCCTCGGATGACGCAAAGCTCCTCGCCCAACTCTACAGAAGCGCAGAGAAAGAACTGGAGAAAAACCAAAATTTCTTCAAGGACATCCGAGAAAGTCGCTTCAAAGCCCAACCTGATACACCACCTGTCCAACCCAGATCCGTTCCTCGCAACCAGCCTACTGCGACTGGCATCCCCTCATCAGCAGGCCAGGAATTCTAGATCGGCGATGACAGCCCTAGTACAACACCTGCTCAACCTCAAGGGCAGACATCCGCCACACCACCAACTGTGGTACCCTATGTTCATCCAGATGCTCACCCACCTGGGTGGTACCCGGGATGGAAGATATGCTGAAGCAACGGGATGCAATTGATGAGGGTAAGACATCCATATCTCTCTGTCCTATCCTGTTGAACAACCTGTACTCCACACTGTCTCAGAGGTAGGAAACACCCCCACTCTGCAGAACACCCACAGTAGTGGAGACCAACAAGACCATGATCCCATCCCTGCTGCTCACCATGTACTCCACACTGTCTCAGAGGTAGGAAACACCCCCACTTTGCAGGTCACCCACTGTAGAGGAGACCAACAAGACCATGCCACCACTTCCGACCCGGATACTCCTGAGCATCCCTCAAGCAAAATGATACTTTGTTACTATCCCTCGCAACCCATGGCCAATGATTGGGTACTCAGTTCTGACTCTATCCAGCACCTGACTTACAACAAATACTCCCTCATCAGAATCACACCCCTTACTCCCCCAGTCCCTGTATTCTTCCTAGGCTATTCCCAACCGCTCATGTGCTCCTCCACAGGTACAGCAGTTCTTCAAGCAAAGAATGGCCTAGTCCTGACCCTCCGAGATGTTCATATATACCCCCTTGAATATGACCCCATACCCCTTATAATCCCGCTTTATGGCATCCCAATGCATCTCATGAGCATCCTAGCAATGATGAGACACGATGATGATCTTACCCTTTCTTTGGATGACTGCCAGGCTACCCTATGCCTCCCTTACCAAGAAGACGATGAGCCTGGGCCGTCCTATCAGCCTGTCCTGACATGCCACAACAATGCAAGGGGGGGAGTGTATGCCACAGATGTGTTCTGTCCCAAGCCTAGTGATCACCCAGATTACGACAGCCCAGATAACCCATGGTACCTCAACCCTAACGTCATGGTCCACCACTTATGCTCGGCAGGAAGAGCCAAGTGGACCCAACGTTTCAGGGCATCTGCAGACCGCCTACATGAACTGTCATCTCCTCCTCCACCACCTCCTCCTCCTCCTCAAGCTCCTACACCACCTCCTCCTCCTGATCCTACACCATCTCCTCCTCCTGCTCCTACACCGTCCCCTCAACCTGCTCCTACACCACCTCCTTCTCCTGAGCCTACACAGTCTCCTCCCCCTAATCCTATCCTAGCCTGCTCTCCACTCATCATGTCATCTGCCAAACTAAAGAATGACCAGAGAAGACGGGAAATCAATTCAACAATGACATGCTGGAACTGTGGAGGGTTTGGTCATAGCTCACATGAGTGCTCCTCAGCAGATACAGGTCTGGCTTTTAAGCCACCCCTAGATCCGCTTGCCATGCCCAAACCAATAGGCCCTAGTGTAGCATCAATTGCACCACCCACTGAACGTGCAGCTCCTGACACAACCAGGTACAAGAGAAGATCCAATGTCAAGCCTTCCCCACAGTACCTGTATTGGTCAGATTGCCACAAAGAGGCAGGATATGCAGAGGTAATGCCAGATAGTGGCCCTAGCAATAGCCAGGATGAAGACATAGATGTTAGGAAACAGCTGGCCCACATGAAAGCCTCCATGCTGGACATCTATAAGAAAAGATACCCATATGTAGCCAGCCAACAAGGAGGCCCTAAGGCAGTAGAGCAAGACGTAGATTCTACCATAGTGCCACCTGAAGAACCAACCCTGGCAGCTCCATCAGGTGCAGACCCACGTGTAGAACAGCCACCTGTCAAACTACCAGACACCACCACCCAATCCCTGTTCAAAGAAGACAGACTCCTCCAGACCATGGCCCCTAGTGGCATCACTCAATTCTCCCTAGGTAGCACACCACCCACATCAGAACCAGGTTCTGAAGCTGACATCCAGAACAATGCACACATGTCTGCTGTCAGCTACACCCTCGAGGACAACCAGGAGGGATACAACAAAAGGGAACAAGCAGGCCCTAAGCCAGTAGAGCAAGACGTAGATTCTACCATAGTGCCACCTGAAGAACCAACCCTGACAGCACCATCAGGTGCAGACCCACGTGTAGAACAGCCACCTGTCAAACTACCAGACACCACCACCCAATCCCTGTTCAAAGAAGATAGACTCCTCCTGACCATGGCCCCTAGTGGCATCACTCAATTCTCCCTAGGTAGCACACCACCCACATCAGAACCAGGTTCTGAAGCTGACATCCAGAACAATGCACACATGTCCGCTGTCAGCTACACCCTCGAGGACAACCAGGAGGGATACTATCCCCTTGGGGAACTGATGGAAATCATAGATTACATGATGTCACTGCCCACCCCACCCTGCAGAGTCAACATGCTCAGAGTCCCCTTGTACAACCTGATCCATGACTTCCATGCGAGGTACAGACACCTGAAGTCCCTACCCAACCAAACCTGGAGAGAGCAGGACATGCCCACTAACCCCGCCCCTGTCATCAGCCCTATCCATATGCACTCTAGGCTCCTGGCCACCCTCATTTACAAGTATAACACTTGTTCTGTAAGCATGAAAGATAGGTTAAAGTGGACCATCTACCTGCATGCAGCAATGGTTAGTGCCTACTGCAATGCGGCCCACAAGCAGCCTGGGATCCTCTTGCAGTCCCATCAGATCAGGACAGATGAAGCAACCAGTCCTATCCTAATCTATGTAGATGATGCCATAATGCCATGGAACCACCAGGATTACTTCATCCTCAACTTCTGCCCCCCCTGTCTTTCACTCTGACCCCACAGCTGACCTTTGGGATGACCTACACTAGGCCATCACCACTAGGCTCAAGTGTGATGGGTTCTACCAGATCCCATACCTAGATGATGACACATGAACATCCCAGACAGCACATAGTTGATAAGTTGATAGTTGAAAACTGATTTCCTGCATGTCGAAGACCTAGACTTTTCACTGATATTAATTGATTGCTTAAAACTGAACTGCTTTCTTCTATCTTACATTAGCTCTAGGTAGAGATACTGCCCCACAGGCTATACTTCAAAATCTCCTGCAGTTTCCAAGCAATCCCTTACCATTAGTTACATTGCTACCTCTTATCCTAAATTAGTTTGCTGCCAGCTTATTTTACCATAAATAGCATGATTGAATCTATTTTCGTCAGTCCCTCTAGTTTCCTATTAACTCCTCTAATTCCCGGAATTCTCCAATATGAAGAATTCCAGGAATTTGGGGGGATGTTATTCACCGGGTCTTCCCGGTTCACCTAGAGTGACTTTGAGTGCACAGGTCTCCCGCCCTGCTGCACTGTACTGCTGTGCCGCTGCCAGCTATGGCACGGACTCTAATGCCGGTACCCTAAGGTGCCGCGCCATCTCAGTACTTCCTCCTAGCGCATTGATTGAATGCTTTATCTAACTGTAAAGATCTTATCCTTACCGACTTCCCCTCGTCACTATGCTCTGCACATAACTCTGGAATCAAAACAGGTCCCTTCAGCCAATTCGGCTATCCCTGGATTGTAGCAACTCACACACACACATTGAAGCATATCGGTTAAGAATAATGAAAAATGCCGGTACTAGCATGTTAACCACACTCAAACAAATCACTTGTACATATTGCTTTATTGGTTGTACCCTGTGATTTTGTGGGTTTTCGGGGTTGTAAGAGCCCCCCCCCCCACGCATACAAACACACGCACTACCACCACCCACATGAATGCACACCAAAGCACTAGGCAAAGGGGATGACCCACTGTTTAAGTCGGGGACGTAGGAAGCAAACAAAAAATCACTGACGTGTTCACACTCCTGATGACATTCCCATGTCCACGACATATTGATTCCATAATCACTTACCGTCCAGAGGTAGCCAACAAAGCTTAAGGGACTGGCAGGGGGTCAAGATGACAGTCAAGATTACTCATAGAGTATCAGGAGCGTGTTAACATGCACGTCGGTGATTCTGGAATCGATATGTCGTGGACATGGGAATATCAGTATATGAGTAAGCTTGAACGTTCGACGTTGGGCCAGTCCCTTTAGCTTAGTTGGATACCTCTGGACTGTGCCATATATGTATATGTATGTACACATGTCTCATTAAGTTTCTTTTCAGCTACCTACAACAGCTTCTAGGCAGCTCCCCTGACTGGCTATTCAGCAAAGCATAACACAACCTAGCGCACCTTCAAGCACACACAATATGCAGACCAAAACTACCAAAATATTTGGATGTAGCTCAGTGGCTGGGTTATTTAAGGAACTGCCTAGAAGCTTCTGCTCATAGCCAAAAAGAGAAGCTCTCATATGCATGTCGGTGTCCGCCAATGGGGACGGTAAACCGGGTTCCATCCTATAGATGTAGCTACGGCTCACTTGGACCTACTGGGCAGACGTGAGTGCCTGCAGCACTGGCGAGGCAGGAATTGCAAGTTTGACCCAAGCTGGTACCCCTGGTATTGCCCTAGGTACTGCCCCTGGTACTGTCCCTTCTACTGCCCTGAGTACTGCCCCTAGTAATCTCCCTTGTACAGCCCTGAGTACTGCCCCTGGTACTGTCCCTGGTACTGCCCTGAGTTCTGCCCCTGGTACTGTCCTTCGTACTGCCCTGAGTTCTGTCCCTGGTACCGCCCTGGGTACTGCCTCTTGTAAAGTCCATTTGACGGTGTTGACCCTGGCTGCTGGTATACGCGGTGCCCTTGGTACCTCCCCTTGTATGATCCATTGGCTGGTGCTGCCCCGGGCAGCTAACACTGGTACTGGCTGAACAGGGCGTTATGCAACGGTGGCTGCACTGGCTAGTGCTGCCCATGGTACTGCCCATGGTACTGGTACTGGCTGATCAGGGCGTTATTCAAGGGTGGCTGAACAGGGATGGGAGCGTGATCACCTACAGGCAGGCCTTGCATCCGCCTAGCTGCAGCAATGAGCCTGGCAGAGGGCAGTGGTGGTAGGAGGCCTCCCATGGTAGAGCTACCCAAGAGCTGAGAGCCTAGGAGGGGGGTGGAGTGGATGGGAGGGGTCTGGCTAGGCATGTTGCCTCCTGATCCTTCTCAGCCTTCTTAAAGCTGCTGTTCAAAGCAAGGTTTTGCATGTCGTCACTCAGGCAATTTCTCGGGGAAGCCCGGAGACTTCCCCGAGAAATTGCTTTAGTGACGACATGCCGTCTCTGCAGCTACAGCTCGGGATGCTTAGGTTCGGAGCTCGGGATGCTCAGGGTCTCCGCCCTCGGGAGCAATCCCCCGACCCAGCCCCCGCTTACCCGCCCACTTCTGGGCGGGTGAGCGGGGGCTGGGTCGGGGGGATTGCTCCCGAAGGCTGAGACCCTGAGCATCCCAAGCCCTAGGAGGGGTAGCGAGCTCCATAGCTGCTAGAGGATTCACAAGCTCCTCTTCTGACGGGGCTGGCTTGGCCTCCTCCTCATCACAGGAGACAGCTGGCTTGGCCTCCTCCTCAACACTGGGGACAGCTGGCTTGGCCTCCTCCTTAGCACTAGGGACAGCTGCCTTGGCCTCCTCCTCAGCACTGGGGACTGGCTTGGCCTCCTCCTCAGCAAAGGAGACAGTTGGCTTGGCCTCCTCCTCAGCAAAGAAGACAGCTGGCTTGGCCTCCTTCTGAGCACTGGGGACAGCTGGCTTGGCCTCCTCCTTAGCACAGGAGACAGCTGACTTGGCCTCCTCCTTAGCACAGGAGACAGCTGGCCTGGCCTCCTCCTCAGCACAGGTGACAGCTAGCTTGGCCTTCTCCTCAGCTCTGGGGACTGCTGGCTTGGCCTCCTCTTCAGCACAGGGGAAAGGTGACTTAGCCTCCTCTTCAGCTGAGGGGACAGCTGGCTTGGCCTCCTCCACATCAGAGGGGACATCTGGTTGGCCTCCAGGAGCTCTTCAAGAAGGACAAGCACCTGTGCATAAGGATGAAAGTTACAAGTAAATAAAGCGTCTGGGAACTTGAATTACTAGAGAGTTTGAAGATAGAACAGAGTTGGAGATACCAAGCTATTAGAAATAAAAAATCGTCGCTGTAAATTGTCAAATATTTGAAGCATTGCAGATATACATGAAATGTCCAACCAAAACGTTAAATCATATAAGCGTTAGTTTCCATGTCAGTGAGGGGTAGCTGAAGAAGGTCAAAAATAATATTTAAGGGCTGAGCTAGTTTGAGCCGTCACAATGGTCATCAATAACCCTTTTCCATGAACTCGTACCTGTGGGGCGGTGGGTCGACGCTCTGAGTACGGGTACATGACACAGGTGAGCACCAGTGATTTTTTTTCAAACCTGAAAGTGGGGTTTTTCTAGCTTGATGGTTCTAGGCCTCCTCTAGGGACAGCGTTTTAGTGGGTTTTTTAGCTTTTTGTAGCTTTTGCGGGCATTTGGGGCACACAAAAAAACTTGTTTTCTTTTTCTTTTGTGTAGCGATAATTTCTCCAAAACGGGGTCAAAACTAGCGATCGCTACATATAGAGGAAAAAATATCCCTGGCGAGCACCTCCATAAGCTGAGACATACTCGATTTCGAGGATGTTTCAGCTTATGGAGGTGCTTGCCAGGGATCATCGTAGCTTTCCCTCAGGCATGGGGCGCGTGTTATAAGACAAATCAGCATGAATGCAAATAGGTACAGCGTACCATATGGGACTAAGGCATGGGGCACATCTCATAAGACGAATCAGCATGAACGCAAATAGGTACAGCGTACCATAAGGGACTAGAAGATGGCGAGCTCAACTCAGAAGCCAAGGACATGTACGCATTTAAACGTGTACATGTCCTTGGCTTCTGAGTTGAGCTCGCCATCTTTGTGAATTTCCGGAGTATGTGCAATGCACAGAGACGAGGGGAAGACGGTAAGGATAAGATCTTAACAATTAGATAAGCATTCGATCAATGCGCTAGGAAAAAGTATTGGGATGTCACGGTACCTCATGGTACCGGCATCAGAGTCTGTGCCATAGCTGGCAGCGGCACAGCAGTACAGTGCAGCAGGGAGGAGTCCTGTGCACTCTAAGTCACTCTAGGTGAGCCGGTGAAACCCGGTGAATAACACCCCCCCCAAATTCCTGGTATTCTTCATTCTGGAGAATTCCGGGAATTAGAGGAGTTAAAAGAAAACTAGAGGGACTTTAAATATTTATAAGCAACTTATGCTTTGAAAGATAAACTTGGGCTAACTGGCAGGATGGCTTAACAGGTGCAATGAGAGGAGGCACAGGAATATCCTGTTGGGCAGTATGTCTGCTCAGGTCAAATCTAAAATAGAAGGAAGCAGACAGTCCAGTTGCAATCAATCAATATCTAGGAAAATTCTGTTCCTTGGTTTCATGGAGTCTAGGACTGAGGTGATAGAGGTGACTGGTGGAAAGTCAAATCTAAAATACTACGAGGGATACCATGTAAACTGATCATCTATCAACTGCTGGCTAGCTACTGGATCAGGTGATCAGGTGTCATCAACTGGGTATGGGATCTGGTAGAACCCATCTCTCTGAAGCCTAGTTGTGATGGCTTGGTGCATGTCATCCCACAGGTCAGCTGTAGGGTCAGAGTGGTAGACAGGAGGGCAGAAGTTGAGTATGAAACAGTCTTGCTGGTTCCAGGGCATGATGGCATCATCAACGTAGATCAGGATAGGACTTGGCTCTCCATCTGTCCTGATCTGATGGGACTGCATGAGGAGTCCTGGCTGCCTGTGGGTTGCATTGCAGTAGGCACTGCCCATAGCTGCCTGCAGGGAGATGGTCCACTTCAATCTATCCTTCATGCTGGCTGAGCAGGTGTCATACTTATATATGAGAGTGGCTAGCAGCTTAGAGTGCAAGTGGACAGGGGTAATAACTGGTGCAGGATTGGTTGGCATATCCTGTTCTCTCCATATTTGGTTTGGAAGGGACCTCAGGTGCTTGTACCTTGCATAGAAGTCGTGGATCAAGGTGTATAAGGGGACCCTGAGCATGTTGAATATGCAGGGTGGGGTGGGCAGGAGCATCATGTGATCTAATATTTCCATCAGTTCCCCCAGTGGATAGTATCCCTCCTTGTGGTTCTCAAGGGTGTAGCTGACAGCAGGCATGTGGGCATTGTTCTGTATGTCAGCTTGGGAACCTGGTTCTGATGTGGGAGGTGTGCTACTTGGAGAAAGTCTGTGATGCCAGTGGGGACCATGGTCAGGAGGAGTATGTCCTCTTGGAATAGGGATATGATGGCAGTGGCCAACTGTGTAGGTTTATCTGCATGTTGCTCTACTGCTGGCTGTACTGGGGGCTCTACTGGTGGGTCAACTGCTGGCTGTACTGGTGGCTCTACTGGTGGTTCTACTTGTGGCTTTACTGGTGGCTCTACTGGTGGCTCTACTGGTGGCTCTATTGGTGGCTCTACTGGTGGCTGGATAGTCTGCTGGCTTGCTACGGATGGATACCTCTTCTTATAGATCTCCAGCATTGATGCTTTCATGTTGGCCAGCTGTTGGGCAACATCTATGGCATCATCATCCTGGCTACAACTAGGGCCACTATCTGGCATGACCTCTACATATCCTGCTTCTCTGTGACAGTCTGACCAGTACAGGCAGTCTGGGGAAGGCTCACCATTGGATTTCTTCTGGTACTGGTCAGTGGCAGGAGCTCTAGGGGGTGCTGGAGGCACTGGTACAGGAGGACCTGTTGGCTTGAGAAGGGTGTCCATGAGTGGCTTATGAGCCAAGTTTGTGCCTGGTGAGGGGCACTGTGTAGAGCAATGCCCAAATCCATCACAGCTCCAGCATGTCATATCTGGCTTTCTCTTATCTCTTTTCCTTGTACGGCTGGGGGAAGCAGGGATAGGGCTTGTAGAGGGAGGCTCAGCAGGGTTAGCAGAGGTGGTAGGAGGGGAGGAGACAGGAGCTGGTGGAGGTGATGCAGGAGGAAGAGGAGAAACTGGTGGTGGCAATGGAGGAGGAGGAGGAGGAGCTGGAGATGACGATGAAGGAGGAGGAGGAGTAGATGCCAGTTCATTGAGGCGGTCACCTAGAGTGACTTAGAGTGCACAGGACTCCTCCCTGCTGCACTGTACTGCTGTGCCGCTGCCAGCTATGGCACGGACTCTGATGCCGGTACCATGAGGTACCGTGACATCCCAGTACTTTCTCCTAGCGCATTGATCGAATGCTTATCTAACTGTAAAGATCTTATCCTTACCGTCTTCCCCTCGTCTCTGTGCTCTGCACATACTCCGGAAATTCACAGGTTACGGTCCCTTCGCTTTAGATTGTCCTTGCTCGACGGTATTCCGAGCTGAAGGGCATTTTGATTGTTGTCGCGCGGAGTGAATCAATCGAAAGGATCGAGTAAGGCTCTCCACCCGACAAGAACCTCCCCGCTGGGACACCACTCTTGTGCGGTATATCATCCGCGTATCCGGATTGATTCTGCTCCATTGAGCATCAAGCTGTCGTCCAGCAACCCCCCCCCTCACCCCCCCCTGACAACCATCTCTACCTCCACTGCGCCCCCACTATCCCCTTTCCCTTCTCCCACGTCCCGTTGCTTACGCAATCTCAGCCGTCTGTCAACCACCTCCTGACCTATCAAACCCTCCAGATCTCTCCCCAGTTGGACTTCACCCCAACCCTTCCTTCCCCAAACCCTCCTCGTACCCAACCCCGTTGCTTGCAACTTCCCCACTCCTTTCCCTCAAATACCCGTCCCCAGATCTCGAGTTTTATCGTACTCATATCTCCTACTCCCTAATCCCGCCTTTCCCATCAACTTGTGCTTTGCCTTGCCCCAGACCATTGCCATGGATGCGCCGCAATACCCCAAGTTCGACGGTAAGGGAACACATGAAACCTTTACTACCTGGTACAAGGACATGACCAGCCCAATGCTGGACAACATCTGCAGGCACTCGGTGCTTGATGGCGACAGAGACTTCATCCCTTTTTCAGAGCCGAAAGACGGCATGCACTACTTTACCTCGCCCGGCAGTAATATCACTGCCATCAGCAACTTTATTGCTATGGACCACATTTGCGACTCAGTCCACTCATCCATCGCTGCTGTTCTTCGTGACCGCACTAACAATGCAGCATCTGCTTTGCGCTACCTGAGAAATGAGTATGGATCAGGTTTCATGCTAGATCCTCCTATCCAAACTCCACTTCCCACAACCCTCAGATCTCTAAACTTCTCTCGCCACTCCATCCATCGCAATGCAGCACTTCCCATCCGCCGAGCATCCAGGTCCCCCTCTGACCGGAATGCGCCACCCCCATCGCCATTCGTGGATGTTCCTCCACCACCACGGAAGATGCCTCAGTGTCCCAATGATCCTCTCGCCCTCTCCCCCTTGGATGACGCCAAAATCAAGGCCCAACTCCGCGCGAGCGCGCAGAAAATACTGGAGAAGGATCCAAACTGGTTCAAGGACATCCAAGAGGGTCGCTACAAAGAGAAGCCTCAACCTCCTCCAGGCCCATCCAGGCCTATTCCTGTAGAGCAGCCGTCTGCGACTGATGTCCCCTCATCAGCGGGAAAGGAATTCTGGATTGGCCATCCTGGAACGTCTGATCAACCTGAAGACCAGGCATCTGCTGCACCTACAGTGCCAACTGAAGACCAGGCATCTGCTGCACCTACAGTGCCATCTGTCCACCCTGATGCTCATCTACCTGGATGGTATCCAGAGTGGAAGGAGGACATGCTAAAAGAGCGGGACGCCATGATTGCAAGTAAGATCTCAGGTATCCAGCCCTATCCTGATCACCCTGTCCTTCACACTGTCTCAGAGATAGGAAACTCCCCCACTCTGCAGAATACCCACAGTAGTGGGGACCAAGAAGACCATGATTCTACTCCTGAGCCTGCTGATCACCCTGTCCTTCACACTGTCTCAGAGATAGGAAGTTCCCCCACTCTGCAGAACACCCACAGTAGTGGGGACCAAGAAGATGCAACTCCTGATCCTGATACCTCTCCCCCTGAGCACCCATCTGGCACTACAATTATGTGTTTCTACCCCTCTCAACCCATGGCACATGACTGGGTACTCAGTTCTGATTCCATCCATCATCTTACCTACAACAAACATGCACTCATCCGGATCACACCTCTCTATCCTCCAGTACCAGTGTTCTTCCCAGGACATCCCCATCCACGCATGTGCTCCTCCACAGGCACAGCTGTAGTCCAAGCACACAATGGCTTGGTTCTAACCCTCAAGGATGTTCATATATGCCCCATTGATAGTGACTCCATGCCACTCATCATTCCACACAATGGCATTCCAATGCAACTCATAAGAATCCCAGCTATGATGAGACAAGATGATGCCCTTACTCTTTCTTTGGATGACTCCCAGGCTACCCTATGCCTCCCTTCCCAAGAGGACAAAGGACAGGACGATGAGCCTGGACCATCATTTCAGCCTGTCCTGATCTGCCACAACAATGCAAAGGGGGGAGTCTATACCACAGATGTATTCTACCCCAAGCCTACTAATCACCCAGATCAAGACAGCCCAGTTGACCCATGGTACCTGAACCCTAACGTCATGGTACACCATTTATGCTCGGCAGGAAGAGCTAAGTGGACTCAACGGTCTTCAGAGTCCTTGAACCGTTGAGTCCACTTAGCTCTTCCTGCCGAGCATAAATGGTGTACCATAACGTTAGGGTTTAGGTACCATGGGTTAACTGGGCTGTCTTGATCTGGGTGATCAGTAGGCTAGGGGTAGAATACATCTGTGGTATATACTCCCCCCTTTGCATTGTTGTGGCAGATCAGGACAGGCTGAAATGATGGTCTAGGCTCATCCACCTGTCCTATGTCCTCTTGGGAAGGGAGGCATAGGGCAGCCTGGGAGTCATCCAAAGAAAGAGTAAGGGCATCATCTTGTCTCATCATAGCTGGGATTCTTATGAGTTGCATTGGAATGCCAATGTGTGGAATGATGAGTGGCGTGGGGTCACTATCAATGGGGCATATATGAACATCCTTGAGGGTTTGATCCAAGCCATTGTGTGCTTGGACTACAGCTGTGCCTGTGGAGGAGCACATGCGTGGATGGGGATGTCCTGGGAAGAACACTGGTACTAGAGGATAGAGAGGTGTGATCCGGATGAGTGCATGTTTGTTGTAGGTAAGATGATGGATGGAATCAGAACTCAATGAACTGGCATCTCCTCCTCCTCCTCCTTCATCGTCATCTCCAGCTCCTCCTCCTCCTCCTCCATTGCCACCACCAGTTTCTCCTCTTCCTCCTCCATCACCTCCACCAGCTCCTGTCTCCTCCCCTCCTACCACCTCTGCTGACCCTGCTGAGCCTCCCTCTACAAGCCCTATCCCTGCTTCCCCCAGCCGTACAAGGAAAAGAGATAAGAGAAAGCCAGATATGACATGTTGGAACTGTGATGGATTTGGGCATTCCTCTACACAGTGCCCCTCACCAAGCACAAACTTGGCTCATAAGCCACTCATGGACACCCTTCTCAAGCCAACAGGTCCTCCTGTACCAGTGCCTCGAGCACCCCATAGAGCTCCTGCCACTGTTCAGTACCAGAAGAAATCCAATGGTGAGCCTTCCCCAGACTGCCTGTACTGGTCAGACTGTCACAGAGAAGCAGGATATGTAGAGGTCATGCCAGATAGTGGCCCTAGTTGTAGCCAGGATGATGATGCCATAGATGTTGACCAACAGCTGGCCAACATGAAAGCATCAATGCTGGAGATCTATAAGAAGAGGTATCCATCCGTAGCAAGCCAGCAGACTATCCAGCCATCAGTAGAGCCACCAGTAGAGCCACCAGTAAAGCCACCAGTAGAACCACCAGTAGAGCCACCAGTACAGCCAGCAGTTGACCCACTAGTAGAGCCCCCAGTACAGCTAGCAATAGAGCAACCTGCAGATAAACCTATACAGTTGGCCACTGCCATCATATCCCTATTCCAAGAGGACATACTCCTCCTGACCATGGTCCCCACTGGCATCACAGACTTTCTCCAAGTAGCACACCTCCCACATCAGAACCAGGTTCCCAAGCTGACATACAGAACAATGCCCACATGCCTGCTGTCAGCTACACCCTTGAGAACCACAAGGAGGGATACTATCCACTGGGGGAACTGATGGAAATATTAGATCACATGATGCTCCTGCCCACCCCACCCTGCATATTCAACATGCTCAGGGTCCCCTTATACACCTTGATCCACGACTTCTATGCAAGGTACAAGCACCTGAGGTCCCTTCCAAACCAAATATGGAGAGAACAGGATATGCCAACCAATCCTGCACCAGTTATTACCCCTATCCACTTGCACTCTAAGCTGCTAGCCACTCTCATATATAAGTATGACACCTGCTCAGCCAGCATGAAGGATAGATTGAAGTGGACCATCTCCCTGCAGGCAGCTATGGGCAGTGCCTACTGCAATGCAACCCACAGGCAGCCAGGACTCCTCATGCAGTCCCATCAGATCAGGACAGATGGAGAGCCAAGTCCTATCCTGATCTACGTTGATGATGCCATCATGCCCTGGAACTAGCAAGACTGTTTCATACTCAACTTATGCCCTCCTGTCTACCACTCTGACCCTACAGCTGACCTGTGGGATGACATGCACCAAGCCATCACAACTAGGCTTCAGAGAGATGGGTTCTACCAGATCCCATACCCAGTTGATGACACCTGATCACCTGATCCAGTAGCTAGCCAGCAGTTGATAGATGATCAGTTTACATGGTATCCCTCGTAGTATTTTAGATTTGACTTTCCACCAGTCACCTCTATCACCTCAGTCCTAGACTCCATGAAACCAAGGAACAGAATTTTCCTAGATATTGATTGATTGCAACTGGACTGTCTGCTTCCTTCTATTTTAGATTTGACCTGAGCAGACATACTGCCCAACAGGATATTCCTGTGCCTCCTCTCATTGCACCTGTTAAGCCAGCCTGCCAGTCAGCCCAAGTTAATCTTTCAAAGCATAAGTTGCTTATAAATATTTAAAGTCCCTCTAGTTTTCTTTTAACTCCTCTTATTCCCGGAATTCTCCAGAATGAAGAATACCAGGAATTGGGGGGGATGTTATTCACCGGGTTTCACCGGCTCACCTAGAGTGACTTAAAGTGCACAGGACTCCTCCCTGCTGCACTGTACTGCTGTGCCGCTGCTAGCTAGTCCCTTATTGTACGCTGTACCTATTTGCGTTCATGCTGATTCGTCTTATGAGATGTGCCCCATGCCTTAGTCCCTTATGGTAAGCTGTACCGTCCCTGTGGGTAGGTAAGGTCAAGGGAATGTAAGGGGAGGTTATACATCGCACTGCATGTCATGGCAATTTATTGTACAACACTGTATTTCAGGGAAGGGAGTACATTGCAATGCATATCATGGCAATATATTGTACTGCCCATGCACTATTCTGCATGGGAGGTAGTACATTTCACGGTACATGATTGCATTGCCTTGTATTGTGTTGTACTATGTAGTTGGGTGTTGTGTGGTATGGCATTGCATCACACAGCGTTGCATTGTGATATATTTGGTTTGGTATCCCTTGCTTGTTGATTCAAGAGTACCATGTTTGTAATGAATTACACTTAAACTTGGTTATATGGCTCCAAACCTTTCAGGCTGCTCTCCGTCTTTGGCAGTAACATCAACAATTCAAACGTTATTATCATAATACACTTCATCCAATCATTGATAAACAGACACAACTTCTAATCGCCTTCCAGCCAGCCTGCACTTACAGAATGGGATCCGTCCAGTTGGGGTGGGTGGCCAAGCCAAAGTCCGCGATCATAACATCCACTAAGTAGTCACCAATGATGGTGCAAGAGGCTGGCGGGCGGAATTCCACTGGTGGGACCACAAGTTTTATCAGAAAGTTGTGGTCCCACTTGGATTGCCTCCTAGCAATCAAAGACATGCACGACAGAGGCATCACACACAACGACGTTAAGTCGGACAACTTCCTAATCAAAATTGTGGTCCCACCAGTGGTCCACTGGTGGGACCACAATTTTGATAAGGAAGTTGTCTAACTTAACGTCGTTGTGCGTGATGCCTCTGGCGTGCTCGTCTTTGATTGCTAGGAGGCAATCCCTAGTCAGCCTAATCATGGTGTTGGCGTCAATCCGAGGAAGCTCCACAATGCACTTGGTCAAGCTGCAGAGGCAAATTGGTAGGGTTTGGTAGGGTTGGTAGTCTTTGGTAGGTTTGGTAAGGTTTTGGTAGGGTTGGTAGGTTGTGGTAAGTTTGGTAGGGTTTTGAATACGTTGGAAATCAGAGGCTTCAATTGATATGGTGAGGTTGGACGTTGAGGGTGCAGGGTAGTGAGGAGGAATGCATCGCAGCTTGTTGCGCATCACTGCTTCTACTTTTGACTGCGTACAGCAGCTTCTTGGCAGCTTACTTCCCCTTTCCTTGTGCCAAATCTGGAGCTAGCTGGTGCACCTGGATGCTGACATGACGGGCTTTATAATGCAGCTGGAATCTTTGGGCTTGGCCCTATGTCTGGCTGATGCAATGGAGGTGGGTGGACGCGACCACATTTAGCCAAATGTAGAAACAGTGTTGGGCTAAAGGAACCTGCCCAACCTCGAATACCAGTTATCAAGATCACCACTACAATGTGGGGAGGGACTATATAGACAAGCTATGCTACCTATGTCCTTGAATCTCTAAATCTCTTAATCACTAGGCCTTAAGGCTGATAGACCATGGGGAAACAAACTCCATTCGCAGACAGTTAGCAGCCTGAAGGCTAAGTCAGACCAGTCAGATCATTCAAATGTTGGTATACCTGACATAAAAAAGGGGGGTGAGGGCTAGACAGTTGCAGCCAAGAAGACAGACACTTATGTCTCATCCATGATCTCTTGAAAAAATACGGTGGTGTACTTCATGACGCCATCCACTAGGGAGGCATTTAGGTACCAACCGCATAGCCCACACAACAGTTGCTGTCCATTGTCAGCAGGTGGGTGCAGATCTGCACAACAAAGGTGCTTCCAACGTCTGATTCTACAAAAACGCCATACCCCTCAAGAACTTAGGGATAGTATTCACATGTATACAACGTCAAATGGTTATGTTAATAAGGATGGGTTTCTAACAGTTGACCGAAGCAAGCAACAAGACAGATTCGGTGAATGGCTCTAAACATTTTGTACGGAGAAGTCTGAAAATGCTTCAGTTCTGCAGTGGCCGGAGGCTGACTGGGACACACCCACGTTAGACAAGCATGGTAACCAAATAATACAGCCCTGCTACATGCGCGACATCATGAGTCGTTATCCCATGAGGCATGCACGTCTCACTGTACAGAGCATATATTTGATATGTATGGAGCAAGCGCTCAAGCCACAGCCAAAACAACAGCCATAGCCACACAACAACAACACATGTCAGAAGCTCCTACCTCCTCAGCCCACATCTCTATAGAGCCTCTTTCCCAAATCTCCTCCTTGTTTAGTCAGATTGTCCAGCATCTTGATGGCAACCTCCTGAGTGGCACTTGCAGTTGTTGGACTAAGGCAGAGGCAGACGGTGGCTCGGTGGATAGGCAGTTCAGTTTAGTTGTTGGACTGAGGCAGAGGCAGACGTTGGTTGGTGGACAGGTAGTTATGTTCAGTTGCTGGACTGAGAGAGAGGCAAACAGTGGCTCAGAAGGGGATGGGGGAGGGGGGGGGGGGGGGGGGGGGGGGGGGGGGGGGGGGGGGGGGGGGCAGAGACTCTACTGCAGAACAGGGCACAGCAGAGACAGAGGTTGGGAGAGGGACGGAGAAAGATAAAGATATCTTCTGTGCGCTGTTTTATGTACGCTATTTTATGTACGCTGTTTTAAGTGCGCTGTTTTATGTACGCTGTTTTGTGTGCGCTGTTTTATGTGCACTGTTTTATGTGCGCTGTTTTATGCAAGCTATTTTACGTGCGCTGTTCTACGTACGGGTTCCTAATCCTAGGAGTACAATTTACGTACAGTAAAATAAACAAACCCTTCAACTTACCTGTATCTGGTTGATTTATTTTCCCATGCAGAACATTTTCGTAACGGCCTCCTCTTAACTTTGTACTAACTTTTTCATCATGCCGGAGTTCTTAACCAGAAATTGAACCTTTAAATCAACCAGAAAAAAACCCAGCATCGGTAAGCTGAAGGGCAAATTTGCTTGCATCTTCGCCGAAATTAACCAGCATCGGTAAGCTTGAAGGCGAATTTGCCTGCATCTTCGCCGTCATGGGCAATAATAGGTCCTTGAGAAGGGCAATTTGTGACACGCCGCACACAAAACACAGGGGAAAGGAAGCCAAAGAGACAGACACTTACTTGCACTCCATGATCTCGAGAGCGAAGGTGACAGCGAACTTCACCTCGGCACCCACTTGGAAGGCATTGATGAACCATCCACATAGCCCCACACAGTAGCGGCTGTCCAGCATTAGTAGGCGGGTGCATATCTGCGCAAAAAGGAGACAACATCAATTTATGGATCTACAAAACGTCACAATCCCTTAAGAACTTAGGGATAAAATGCAAGGCTAAATATGTCAGATGTTTATGTTTATAAGGATTGGGTTCTTAGAGTTGACCAAAGCAAGCAACAATACATATTTGTAGAATGGCTTTAAAAGGCCTATGGAAATGTCTGTAAATGTTTCCATCCTGCAGTGGTCTGATGTTGTTTATTTGGGACACACCAGGTGTTTCTACTGCGCCGTCCTACTGCACCGCACTAGAATCAAGCTTGGGTTGCCACTTGTGGCTACCAACTTGGACTCAGGAATTCTGAAGAAGAAAAAGAACTGTCACACCCACACTATACAAGCATGGTTACCAACTAATACAGCCCTGCTACGTGTGCTACATTATGCCATCTATCATGAGTTGTTATTCCTCGAGGCATGCACGCCTCACTATACAGTGCATATATACGGAGCAAGCGCTCAAGCCACTATGCACAGCCACAACCATGGTCACACATAAAACAGCACATGTCATGAGCTCCTATGACTTAGGATGAGATTTTGGAAAGAAGGTTCATTAAGAGGTGGGCGCAGGAGGTAGCTATAGCTATAGCTTCTTGTAGCTACCTCCTGCGCCCACATCTTCATAAATCTTCTTTCCCAAATCTCCTCCTCAGGCAGCTCGTCTGACATCTTCACGGCAACCTGAGTGGCACATGCAGTTTTTACAGGCAGAGGCAGACGGTGGCTCGGTGGATAAGCAGTTTAGTTCAGTTGTTGGGCTGAGGCAGAGGCAGACGTTGGATGGTGGACAGGTAGTTTTGTTCAGTTGCTGGACTGAGAGAGAGGCAGATAGATGGTGGCTCAGGGGGGTAGGGGCGGAGGGCAAAGACTCTACTGAAGAACAAAGAAGAGCAAAGAGCAGAGCACATCACAGAGCAGAGCACATCACTCAGCACAACAAAGAAGACAAGGCACAGCAGAGATAGAGAGGTTGGGAGAGGGATGGGGAGAGATAGAATTATATTTGTGCTCTGACGAATTCCTAATTCAAGGAGTACAATTTATGTAAAGTAAAATGAACAAGCCCTTCAGCTTACCAATGTCTGGTTGATGAACCTATGCACGACTTTTTCCATATCTGCCACCTCCTAACGTTTCCATCGTGCCGTCGTTGTTCAACATCAATTGGACAGACGGACGGACATCAAGGTCTGATTGATTTTGAACAACGACTGCACGATGGAAAAGTTAGGAGGGAGCGGATACTTCAAAAATCGTGCATGTGTAAATCAACCAGAAAACAAATCTACATCGGTAAGCTGAAGGGCGAATTTACCTGCATCTTCACCGAAAGTAAGCTGAAAGGCAAATTTGCCTGCATATTCGCCGTCATGGGCAATGATAGATCCTCGAGCAGGGCACTTTGAGCTGCAGGCACCTCGTCGCTGAGGGCTCCACGCAAGAGTTCAATATTTTGGCCCTAGGGGCATTTTCCACGCCGAGTTCCCATGCCATGTATCCCCCGTCCGCTTGCGAGGGGTTAATAGAACAAACTCACCGTAAGTAAATCGTCGGGGGGTGATTGGGATTATATATTTGTCAAAGAGAAATGGTTTGCAAAAATATCAGCGCTGAGTATCGCGAAATAAATGGCCACTGATACTGTGTTGAAGGATAAATACAAGTCGAGAGGTGACGAGGATAACGTGGCTCGCGCTTCAGTTGTCAGACGTCAAAAAATGACGTTTGCTACGGTGCTTGCAAAGACTGGAAAGATCTATGGGACACACCCTCACGCAAAGAAAGATCCATAGCGGAAAGACTAGAGACTGGCACGTAGGCACACGGGGGCTCACGCCACCTCTAGTGGGAGTCTAAAGTTTGGGAAATTGGAAGTTGGTCGATCGAGGGTCTTTGCAGGAAAGCCTGCCACCCAGCATGCCACAATGGCAGTTGGCGTGGCCCGGGTATATTCTGGGTGGGGGTCAAAAGCAGAATGAAAGAGCAGACAAAAAAACGACGTTACGAAGTTAGATGCAAGGTGGCGTGGCCTCACGCGCCGGTCGGTCAGGCTGGTCGGTAACGCGGGGATTTCCGAGAATCCTGAAATTATCCGACCGAAATAAAACAGCCACAGCCAGTGGGGCACGATTAATCGTATTTTGCACGATTTTATTGTTATTTGAGAATTGGTCCATCGTTTTCTCAGGTCTGGTTAATGTTTTCGAATTCTGAAACGTTGGGTGAAGCATCGTGCATGCACGATACTTAATGTTTCCGACCGACTGATGGCTTGGGTGAAGCATCGTGCTGCACGCTTTTTAATGTTTTAGACGCCGCAGACGGTTGGCTCGGGCATCGTGCAGCTACTGAGTTGGCATCGGTTTGGAATTGGTTGGCCTTGGCACAGGCTGACAGTCCCTGACACGTCAGGTTCGTTAGGTCCACACGGCTCCACAGCAAGTGTGGACTCCACACGCCACTTACCGTTCAAACGAAAGTAACGGCTTGTGGTTTCACATTTTAGTTTAAAGTGGATATTTCAGTTAGTGCCAGTTCAGGTACTAGAAGTAAGTTGGAGTATTTAATTCTGGTATTTAATATATGTTAGTTTTGGTATTTAATTGCACAGATCCTGCAACCCTTATTCGATACAGCCCATTGTCTATCAACATCTTGGGGTATAGTTGAGACATAGTAAGCCCCCTTTAGGCAGACCGTTTTTATGACCCGAGTGGCTCAAACCTTGTTTATAGGTGTGCACGATTATTTTATTTATTCCTCGGCCCGGAATGTAAGCAAAATCGCGCTGAGCGATAATTAATGTTTCCATCTCCTCAAACTCCAGACCTGGGAATCGTGCAGCACGATTATTTAAGTTAGTGACCAAATCCTTAAAAAAATCACTGGCCATAGCCGTTGGATCCTTACACGTCAGCCAATGGTCTCATAGCTAAGTTGCTTCCGTTGCCACCTGTCACTCCCTCGCTATTGCTCTCCGCCATTTTTTAGTGTCGCAGGCGACGCTGCATAGAACTTAGTTCAGCTTTACGTAGGTCTAGTTGTGCTGCGAGAAGTCTGCTTTTAGGATTGTGACGTAGCACTGTATAGGGTGGAGTGCGAAGTGCGGAGCCCCTGAGGGTTCGGGGGGCAGCGCGTTGCATTGGGTCCCGCGGAGTCGCTCAATTTGCACACACACAACAGGGAAAAGGCAGCCAATGAGACAGTCACTTACTTGCACTCCATGATCTCGAGAGCAAAGGTGACGGCGAACTTTATTTCGCCATCCACTTGGAAGGCATTGATGAACCATCCACACAGCCCCACACAGTAGCAGCTGTCCATCATTAGTAGGTGGGTGCAGATCTGCACAAAAAAGTGGCAACATCTGGATCTAGTGACAATTTCTGGATCTAGAAAAATGTCGAAATCCCTCAAGAACTTAGGGATTTAAATAATGCATGGCTATATATGTCAGCTGTTTATGTTTATAAGGATTGGGTTCTTAGAGTTGACCAAAGCAAGCAACAAGACATATTTGTAGAATGGCTCTAAAATGCGTATGGAAAGTCTGTAAATGTTTCAATCATGCAGTAGTGGCCTGAAGCTGTCTAGGACACACTGGGTGTTTCTAATGCGCCGTCCTACCGCACTGCACTAGAATCAAGCTTGGTTTGCCACTTGTGGCTACCAACTTGGCCTCAAGAATTATAAAGAAGAAATAAAACTATCACAACCACATTATACAAGCATGGTAACCAACTAATACAGCCCTACTACATGTCAACATGTGCTACATTATGCCATCACGAGTTGTTATTCCTTGAGGCATGCACGCCTCACTATACAGTGCATATATACGGAGCAAGCGCTCAAGCCACTATGCACAACCACAACCATAGCCACACATAAAACAGCACATGTCATGAGCTCCTATGACTTAGGATGAGATTTTGGAAAGAAGGTTCATGAAGATGTGGGCGCAGGAGGTAGCTATAGCTATAGCTTCTTGTAGCTACCTCCTGCGCCCACATCTTCATAAATCTTCTTTCCCAAATCTCCTCCTCCGTCAGCTCGTCTGACATCTTGACGGGAACCTGAGTGGCACATGCAGTTGTTGGACTGAGGCGGAGGCAGACGGTCGGTGGCTCGGTGGATAAGCAGTTTAGTTCAGTTGTTGGACTGAGGCAGAGGCAGACGTTGGTTGGTGGACAGGTAATTTTGTTCAGTTGCTGGACTGAGAGAGAGGCAGATAGATGGTGGCTCAGGGGGGTAGGGGCGGAGGGCAGAGAATCTACTGCAGAACAGAGAAGAGCAGAGGCAGGGCACATAACAGAGCTCAGCAAAGAAGACAGGGCACAGCAAAAATAGAGAGGTTGGGAGAGGAACGGGGAAAGATATAACTATATTTGTGCTCTGAATAATTACTAATTCAAGGAGTACAATTACTGTGAAGTAAAATAAACAAGCCCTTCAGCTTACCAATGTCTGGTTGATTTACCTATGCACGATTTACCTATGCACGATAAACCTATGCACGATTTACTTATCCGCCACCTCCTAACTTTTCTGTCGTGCCGTCGTTGTTCACCAGAAATTGGACCTTTAAATTGGACCTTTGACCAAATCTACATCGGTAAGCTGGAGGGCGAATTTACCTGCATCTTCACCGAAAGTAAGCTGAAAGGCAAATTTGCCTGCATATTCGCCGTCATGGGCAATGATAGATCCTCGAGCAGGGCACTTTGAGCTGCAGGCACCTCGTCGCCGAGGGCTCCACGCGAGAGGTCAATATTTTGGCCCTGAGGGCATTTTCCACGCCGAGTTCCCATGCCATGTATCCCCCGTCCGCTTGCGAGGGGTTAATAGAACAAACTCACCGTAAGTAAATCGTCGGGGGGTGATTGGGATTATATATTTGTCAAAGAGAAATGGTTTGCAAAAATATCAGCGCTGAGTATCGCGAAATAAATGGCCACTGATACTGTGTTGAAGGATAAATACAAGTCGAGAGGTGACGAGGATAACGTGGCTCGCGCTTCAGTTGTCAGACGTCAAAAAATGACGTTTGCTACGGTGCTTGCAAAGACTGGAAAGATCTATGGGACACACCCTCACGCAAAGAAAGATCCATAGCGGAAAGACTAGAGACTGGCACGTAGGCACACGGGGGCTCACGCCACCTCTAGTGGGAGTCTAAAGTTTGGGAAATTGGAAGTTGGTCGATCGAGGGTCTTTGCAGGAAAGCCTGCCACCCAGCATGCCACAATGGCAGTTGGCGTGGCCCGGGTATATTCTGGGTGGGGGTCAAAAGCAGAATGAAAGAGCAGACAAAAAAACGACGTTACGAAGTTAGATGCAAGGTGGCGTGGCCTCACGCGCCGGTCGGTCAGGCTGGTCGGTAACGCGGGGATTTCCGAGAATCCTGAAATTATCCGACCGAAATAAAACAGCCACAGCCAGTGGGGCACGATTAATCGTATTTTGCACGATTTTATTGTTATTTGAGAATTGGTCCATCGTTTTCTCAGGTCTGGTTAATGTTTTCGAATTCTGAAACGTTGGGTGAAGCATCGTGCATGCACGATACTTAATGTTTCCGACCGACTGATGGCTTGGGTGAAGCATCGTGCTGCACGCTTTTTAATGTTTTAGACGCCGCAGACGGTTGGCTCGGGCATCGTGCAGCTACTGAGTTGGCATCGGTTTGGAATTGGTTGGCCTTGGCACAGGCTGACAGTCCCTGACACGTCAGGTTCGTTAGGTCCACACGGCTCCACAGCAAGTGTGGACTCCACACGCCACTTACCGTTCAAACGAAAGTAACGGCTTGTGGTTTCACATTTTAGTTTAAAGTGGATATTTCAGTTAGTGCCAGTTCAGGTACTAGAAGTAAGTTGGAGTATTTAATTCTGGTATTTAATATATGTTAGTTTTGGTATTTAATTGCACAGATCCTGCAACCCTTATTCGATACAGCCCATTGTCTATCAACATCTTGGGGTATAGTTGAGACATAGTAAGCCCCCTTTAGGCAGACCGTTTTTATGACCCGAGTGGCTCAAACCTTGTTTATAGGTGTGCACGATTATTTATTTATTCCTCGGCCCGGAATGTAAGCAAAATCGCGCTGAGCGATAATTAATGTTTCCATCTCCTCAAACTCCAGACCTGGGAATCGTGCAGCACGATTATTTAAGTTAGTGACCAAATCCTTAAAAAAATCACTGGCCATAGCCGTTGGATCCTTACACGTCAGCCAATGGTCTCATAGCTAAGTTGCTTCCGTTGCCACCTGTCACTCCCTCGCTATTGCTCTCCGCCATTTTTTAGTGTCGCAGGCGACGCTGCATAGAACTTAGTTCAGCTTTACGTAGGTCTAGTTGTGCTGCGAGAAGTCTGCTTTTAGGATTGTGACGTAGCACTGTATAGGGTGGAGTGCGAAGTGCGGAGCCCCTGAGGGTTCGGGGGGCAGCGCGTTGCATTGGGTCCCGCGGAGTCGCTCAATTTGCACACACACAACAGGGAAAAGGCAGCCAATGAGACAGTCACTTACTTGCACTCCATGATCTCGAGAGCAAAGGTGACGGCGAACTTTATTTCGCCATCCACTTGGAAGGCATTGATGAACCATCCACACAGCCCCACACAGTAGCAGCTGTCCATCATTAGTAGGTGGGTGCAGATCTGCACAAAAAAGTGGCAACATCTGGATCTAGTGACAATTTCTGGATCTAGAAAAATGTCGAAATCCCTCAAGAACTTAGGGATTTAAATAATGCATGGCTATATATGTCAGCTGTTTATGTTTATAAGGATTGGGTTCTTAGAGTTGACCAAAGCAAGCAACAAGACATATTTGTAGAATGGCTCTAAAATGCGTATGGAAAGTCTGTAAATGTTTCAATCATGCAGTAGTGGCCTGAAGCTGTCTAGGACACACTGGGTGTTTCTAATGCGCCGTCCTACCGCACTGCACTAGAATCAAGCTTGGTTTGCCACTTGTGGCTACCAACTTGGCCTCAAGAATTATAAAGAAGAAATAAAACTATCACAACCACATTATACAAGCATGGTAACCAACTAATACAGCCCTACTACATGTCAACATGTGCTACATTATGCCATCACGAGTTGTTATTCCTTGAGGCATGCACGCCTCACTATACAGTGCATATATACGGAGCAAGCGCTCAAGCCACTATGCACAACCACAACCATAGCCACACATAAAACAGCACATGTCATGAGCTCCTATGACTTAGGATGAGATTTTGGAAAGAAGGTTCATGAAGATGTGGGCGCAGGAGGTAGCTATAGCTATAGCTTCTTGTAGCTACCTCCTGCGCCCACATCTTCATAAATCTTCTTTCCCAAATCTCCTCCTCCGTCAGCTCGTCTGACATCTTGACGGGAACCTGAGTGGCACATGCAGTTGTTGGACTGAGGCGGAGGCAGACGGTCGGTGGCTCGGTGGATAAGCAGTTTAGTTCAGTTGTTGGACTGAGGCAGAGGCAGACGTTGGTTGGTGGACAGGTAATTTTGTTCAGTTGCTGGACTGAGAGAGAGGCAGATAGATGGTGGCTCAGGGGGGTAGGGGCGGAGGGCAGAGAATCTACTGCAGAACAGAGAAGAGCAGAGGCAGGGCACATAACAGAGCTCAGCAAAGAAGACAGGGCACAGCAGAGATAGAGAGGTTGGGAGAGGAACGGGGAAAGATATAACTATATTTGTGCTCTGAATAATTACTAATTCAAGGAGTACAATTACTGTGAAGTAAAATAAACAAGCCCTTCAGCTTACCAATGTCTGGTTGATTTACCTATGCACGATTTACCTATGCACGATAAACCTATGCACGATTTACCTATGCACGATAAACCTATGCACGATTTACTTATCCGCCACCTCCTAACTTTTCTGTCGTGCCGTCGTTGTTCACCAGAAATTGGACCTTTAAATTGGACCTTTGACCAAATCTACATCGGTAAGCTGGAGGGCGAATTTACCTGCATCTTCACCGAAAGTAAGCTGAAAGGCAAATTTGCCTGCATATTCGCCGTCATGGGCAATGATAGATCCTCGAGCAGGGCACTTTGAGCTGCAGGCACCTCGTCGCCGAGGGCTCCACGCGAGAGGTCAATATTTTGGCCCTGAGGGCATTTTCCACGCCGAGTTCCTATGCCATGTATCCCTCGTCCGCCTGCAAGGGGTAAAAAGAACAAACTCATCGTAAGTAAATCGTCGGGGGGTGATTGGGATTCTATTTTCGTCAAAGAAAAATGGTTTGCAAAAATATCAGCGCTGAGTATCGCGAAATAATTGGCCAGTGATACTGTGTTGAAGGATAAATAAAAGTCGAGAGGTGACGAGGATAACGTGGCTCGCGCTTCAGTTGTCAGACGTAAAAAAATGACGTTTGCTACGGTACTTGCAAAGACTGGAAAGATCTGTGGGACACACCCTCACGCAAAGAAAGCTCCATAGCGGAAAGACTAGAGACTGGCACGTAGGCACACGGGGGCTCACGCCACCTCTAGTGGGAGTCTGAAGTTTGGGAAATTGGAAGTTGGTCGATCGAGGGTTTTAGCAGGCAAGCCTGCCACCCAGCATACCACAATGACAGTTGGCGTGGCCCGGGTATATTCTGTGTCCTCACCTGTGGCCACCACCTGTGGCGACATCGACGGGTGGGGGTGAAAAGCAGAATGAAAGAGCAGACAAAAAACGACGTTACAAAATAAGATGCAAGGTGGCGTGGCCTCAGGAGCCGGTCGGTCAGGCCGGTCGGTTACGCGGGGATTTCCGAGAATCCTGAAATATCCGACCGGAATAAAACAGCCGCAGCCCGCCGCAGCCGTTGGATCACCTGCAGAAAATCGCGGATCTGGAACCAGATCTGGAGGAATAGGGAAGCTGAGTCAGCTTAAGTAACTCGAAGTAACGAGTGGCTGAGTCTGGTCCTGTCACAGTCATGTTACATGTTCTGGATTTCACAGGTACATTTTGACAAGGACGTGCGTGTGTAACGCATACGTAGGGGGGGTGCAATGGTGCATGTGAGTTTGCCACGACATGTTGAAGGCGTAGAACAACCCTGGCTGTGAGACTTGGAACATTGTATTTTTTATTATTATGTCTATAGAACCCTAGATATCTAATGATATAAATAATCGATCTCATTTGATCATGTTTTCGTTTGGCCAAGTGTATGACAAGCTAGCTGAAGTGCGGTTACTCTTTTATTGGAGTGTCAACGGCATTCGAAATTTCGAACTGAATCTTCGATATCGCTGGCAACCCACCTCCTGCCCCCCTGAAATTCCTTAACCAACTTAAAAAAAGCCACTTCGAATGACTCATGTGTGTGGTGAACTCCTTCCCACCAGTATTCCATAGAGCAATTGACAGCTATATGGAACGGTTATACTATTGGTGCTTAATAACAAAAAAAACAAGTATATTTGACCTTGCAACTTAAAGTTGGTTACTGTGAACGGCTCCAGTCAACAATTGGTCTCAGGCAGTACAATCAGAATGGCCTTGTAAACGCGTCTATTTGGCCTTGGTAAAACAGTGCGGACAACCTGGAAAAATACATAAGTCAAAGTCAAAACTTCGGGTCTGGAAAATTGTGAAAAAACACCACCGAAAGAAGTAAGACGCAAGGTGGCGTGGACGGAGCCGGTCGGTTCGGTGATGATCCGACACCGATGATCTGAACACGTCGGTCTAGTCCCCTCGATCTAGTCACTCATCTGGCCATGTCGCCCCCCTCTCCCGCTCCGGGCCCCTCCCCCACTTTGTTCACGTCCACTGCGCAACTCACATTACACACAGCGGTTTCCTTCCAACGACAAATCAACTATAGGCCAGAGCATCGATGCTTCGCTGTCAGGGGCTTGGGTAGTTTGTCCAATGCATCGCTGATTCAACCCACGGGCTCAATCAGTACTCAACGTCTAGAGCATCGGCAGCTTGTCCGATGCATCGGTGCTTCAAACCACGGGCATCAGAACTACACGTCTGGGGCATCAGTAGCTTGTCCGATGCACCGACAACTGAACCCAGGGGTATCGGTAGGCAGTGTCTGAGACGTCGGTAGTCAACGCAGCAAACATAGTTATGGACGCCGTCACCCATCGTAGCATCATCGATTATGAGACACTAAGTCCAGTGAAGAGAGATTTTTTGTACTTGTCAAGCTATGCTGAGGAGCTTGTCACCCTTGGCTAAGCAGGTGAACACCATGTGTGTATGGCTGTATTCAAGTGTGTCTTAATTGTGTGTGTCTGACGTGGGTGTGTCTGCATTAGTTGTGTGCATGGATGTGTGTTTGTTCCCAGGTGTAGCCATAGGGTGGCCAGAAAAACACCGTCGGTATACCTGTCTGTGCATGAGTTTCTTATGTCTGCGTGTGTCTGTTAAGTGTGTGTGTTTATGTGTGTGTGTGTCTTACGGAAAACGTCACCTGTTGCTGTTGATAAGTTTTTTTTTTTAAATGAATCAGGCAGGCCCAGGGTGAGGCCTGTATTTTTATGTCTTCCCTTCCAAGTAATTGTTGTATCAGTCTACGGAAGGTACTGTTCAGGGCCTGAAGGAGGTAGGGGCATTACCAAGCCCCCCCAGAACTGATTATTTGCACGTTTAAGGCTGGTTTTAGGTGTCCCTAAGTATGTTTAACACTGCACAGCCTCAATTGCATCATTTTGGGTATCAGTCTTCTAGGCATATGGTGAAGAATCAAGATTCAAATATGTTTTCAAATGTTTTCAAATTTAAATGTCAAATCCCTCTTTAAAAAAGGAAGAACACATTTTTTCAATTTGTCTTCAAACATCCACATCTGAAGTTGGATCTTGTTTTGGATAGAGTGGTGAATTTTTAGGTTGGCAGGTAGGATTAGGACTTTGGGAGGTGAACTCAGGTTTTACCAGTAGATCCAGAGGCTGAGGCTGAAGCGCAGCCTCCGGCCTTGTGGTAAGGGTTCAATAAGCCTTTGGTCCTGTGGAAACTTGATTCGCTAAAGCTCGAGCGACCTCGTATTTGACACAGATTTAATTTCCCCCCAAATATATCGTTCATTGTGTTTACTGCCAACTGCCTGCTGGACAGGGCAGATCGCGACCAGATGCGCATGCAGAAAAAAAAGCTGCGCACCTAGCTGACACATTTGCACACTCTTGTCCCGAATTTTGGAGATTAGACAGCATTGGAGATTTCATTTATCATATGCTTTTTAACGTTAATGTTTTATTATAGTATTTTATATGATATGTTTTTTTAGTGTATACTATGCTCTTTAGCGGGAGGATGTGAAGAAAAAAACTCCTGACAGGGTCTAGAAACCTGAAATATTTCTGAAGGGGAGGGGGTGGGGTGGGTGGGTGGGTGGGTGGGGGTACCCAACCCCATGAAATTAACTGGAAGTTAGCTTGTCATCCAGCAAATGATCTCCTCTTTCATATTACACCAGAAAAACATTAACGTCCCGAATGAAATTTTCTGAGTAACTTAATTTGATTTGATTTGATTTGATTTAATTGGATAATTATATTTTGTCCTGACACTCTGAATGATTCATAGGTGGTAGGTAAATAGGCTTGCAATTTGACTACTGCGACCTGATTCAAAGTGTGAGTTTGGAAACGCTAACTCCCAATACACATGAAAAATGTGAAGTTTGGTGCGATGAGTCATAGCCATCACTTCAATCAGACTGTGTTTGCCAAGGGGAACGTTTTGTGGATTTGGATGCTTATATGATTTCGCCTCAGACTTTTGAGGACATTGATATTCCCAAACCCATTTTCCCCCACCTGTTTGAATCGTTCAAATATGAAATGCTACCCCTTCAATCAAAATTGTAAACGTTAATTGTAGCTATCTGGCCCAACCTTAGCTCCTTTTCTTGAATTGCGATGCTCATATGCATGTGCTCTTATGAGAATCTGATTGGTGTAAATAAGTCTTATAATTGTTATAAGCTATAGAATGCTCATTTGTTTTGTTCTTTTTCATGAATGATCTGAACACTCAGACCCTACCGAACATTTGAAGGCGTTTCGCATCCTCCTGTTTAATGTGTGTTTCGCTTTTTAATGTTTATTATGCTTTTAATGCATATTTTGCACGGTTTGTTCGTATGTTTTGCTGTGCTATGCTTGTATGCTATGCAAAACATGGTGTGCCTGTGTATTGTGCTTGTATGCAAAGCTTTTAGGTTGTAATCGGATGCTGTGTTATATAGATGTTATATAGGTGTTACATTTGTGTAAATATAGGTCCTATATAGGTGTATTTATATTTGTTCTGTAAGTGTATGTATACAGGTGTTATGTAGGTGTTATATAGGTGTATATAGGGGTATAAATTTGGGTATCATATGTGTATATATATGTGTTATATAGGTGTGTATAATGTATTAAATAGGTACATGTGGTATACAGGTGTATATAAATGTGTTGTATAGGTGTATATATAGGTATTGTTTAGGTGTTATGTGGGTGTATATTGGGGCATATATAGGTGTTGTATAGGTGTGTATATTAATGTGTTATATAGGAGTATATATAGGCGTTATATTGTGTATATAAAGGTGTTAAATAGGTGTTGCATAGGTGTATATATGTGTTATATTGGTGTATGTCTAAGTGTCACATAGGTGTATATATGTTATATAGGTGTTATAAAGGTGTATGCATAGCTGTATATATGTATATATATGTATGTATATATATGTGTGTCATATAGATGTATGTATGGGTGTTATATATGGGTATATGTCTAAATATATGTGTTATATAGGTTTATATGTAGGTGCTATCATTTTGTGTAAATGGATGGCTATTTGGTCAACAACCCACTTTCACACCTCCCCTCTCAACTGGTCTATGACATGATATGTTACTTTATAATTCAACTGAATAGGTGATGTGCTGTTTGACCAACTCCCCACTCATCATGCACCTCAACTCACCCACCTCACCTCATCTAAACTCACATCTCACACCCCACACCCCGCACTTTGCACCCCAAACCCTAAATCCCATACCCTAGACTGAAGTCTCCTGACTTAACGCTCCACAACCTGAAACCTCACGCGTCACACCTCACATCACACCTCACACCTCAAACCTGACAACTCACCTCACTTGTCACGCCTCACACCTCACCTTAAACATGACACCTTTCCTCCCTCGTCACGCTTCACATTTCACCTAACTTGTCACGCCTCACACCTCACCTGACACCTGACTTCTCACCTCACTCGTCTCGCCTCAAACCTCATCTCACAACTGACACCTCACCTCACACCTCATGCCTCACAACTCACCTCACTTGTCATGCCTCACACGTCACCTCACTATTCAAGCCTCACACCTCACCTCACACGTCACGCCTAAATCCCCCCCCTTACTTGTCAAACCTCACCCTAAACCCCGTACCCTAGACTCAAGTCTCCCAACTTCATGCTCCACAACCTGAAACCTCACGTGTCACGCCTCACCTTACACCTCACACCTCAAACCTGACTCCTCACCTCACTCGTCATGCCTCCCACCTCGCCTCCCACCTGACACCTCACCTCTCTCTTCACCTGGCACCTCACCTCACATACACCTTATCTCACTCGTCCTGCCTCACACCTCACCCCACTCGTCACGCCTTACAACTCACCCCCCTTGTCATGCCTCACATCTAACCTCATACCAGACACCTCACCTCACTCGTCACTCCTCACACCTCACCTCACACCTCACACCTCACCTCACACCTCACCTCACTCGTCACGCGCCACACAACTCATATCAATCATCAGGCCTCACAACTCACCTGCCACCTGACATCTCACCTCACTCTCCACACCTCACACCTCACTTCACACCTGACACCTCACTTCACATATCATACCTCACACCCCACCTCACTCGTCATGCTTCACACCTCATCCCCCTTGTAACGCCTCACACCAGAGACCTCACCTCACTTGTCACTCCTCACAACTCACCTCACTGGTCGCGCCTTACACCTCACCCCCGAAGTCACGCCTTACATTTAATCTCACACCTGACACCTTAACTCACTCCGCACGCCTCATACGTCACCTCACTCATCACGCCTCACAGTTAACCTCACACCTGATAACTCACCTCACTCTGCACCCCTCACACCTCACCTCACTCTGCACCCCTCACACCTCACCTCACTCTGCACCCCTCACACCTCACCTCACTCATCACAACTCACACCTTACCTCACTCGTCATGCCTCACACCCCACCTCACACCTGACACCACACCTCATGCATGATGCCTCACACATCACCGGACACCTGACACCTCACCTCACTCATTAGATTGACACCTCATCTCACTCGTCACGCCTCACACCTCACCTCACACCTGACACATCACCCCACTCATCACGCCTGTCACCTCACTTCACACCTGACACCTCACCCCAATCATCATGCCTGACACCTCACTTCACACATGACACCTCACCCCAATCATCATGCCTGACACCTCACCCCAATCATCATGCCTGACACCTCACTTCACACATGACACCTCACCCCAATCATCATGCCTGACACCTCACTTCACACATGACACCTCACCCCACTAATCATGCCTGACACCTCACTTCACACATGACACCTCACCCCACTAATCATGCCTGACACCTCACTTCACACATGACACCTCACCCCACTAATCATGCCTGACACCTCACTTCACACATGACACCTCACCCCACTAATCATGCCTGACACCTCACTTCACACATGACACCTCACCCCACTAATCATGCCTGACACCTCACTTCACACATGACACCTCACCCCACTAATCATGCCTGACACCTCACTTCACACATGACAACTCACCTCAATTGTCACACCTCGAACCCCACCCCCCTTGTCACGCCTCAAAAATAATCTCACACCTGACACCTCGCCTCATTCGCCAGGCCTCACACCTCACTCTTCAGGCCTCACACCTCAACTCACACCTGACACCTCACCTCAATTCTCACGCCTCACTTCACACCTGACACCTCGCCTCACTTGTCAGGCCTCACACCCCACCTCACTCGTTAGCCTTACACCCCACCGAACCTTTCTCGTCACACCTCACACCTCACCTTACTCGTCATGCCTCACACCTCTAATCACTCGTCACACCTCACATCACCTCAGACCTGACACCTCTTCTTACTCGTTACACTGAACACCTCACCTTACTTGTCACGCCTCACACCCCATCTCACACCTTACTCCTCACCTCACTCGTCACGCCTCACATCTCACCTTACATCTGACACCTCACACCTCACCTCACTCCTCATGCCTGCCACTTCACTTCACACCTGACACCTCACCTCAATTGTCACACCTCAAACCCCACCCCCCTTGTCGCGCCTCAAATATAATCTCACACCTCGCCACACTCATCAGGCCTCACACCTCACCTCACACCTGACATCTCACCCCACTTATCACGCCTCACACATCACCTCACTTTCCACGCTTCACACATAATCTCACTCGTGACGCCTCACACCTCACATGACCCCTCACCTCACTTGTTACGCCTCACACCTCACCTCACACCTGACATCACACCTCACTCGTCTTGCCTCGCACCTCACCTTACATCTGACACCTCACTCGTCATGCCTCACACCTCACCTTACACCTGACACCTCACTCGTCATGCCTCACACCTCACCTCACACCTGGCACCTCACCCCACTTATCACGCCTCACATCTCACCTCACCTCACTCGCCGCGCTTCGTACGTAACCTCACGCCTCACACCTCACACCTGACACCTCACCTCACGCATTGTGCCTCACAACTCACCTCACTCGTCACGCCTCACACCTCACCTCACACCTGACACCTCACCGCACACGTCATGCCCGACACCTCACCTCACTCGTCACGCCTCACACCTCGCGTCACTTGTCACCTCACACCTCACGCCTTACTACTCTCCTCACATATCATGCCTCACACCTCATCTCACGCCTCACACCTCACCTCACTCGTCCCGCTTCACACCTCAGCTCACTCATCACGCCTCACATGACACTTTACCCCTGAGAACTCACATCACTCTTCACCCCTTACACCTCACCTCAGTAGTAACGAATCGAGCCTCACCTCAATCGTTTTGACTCGCAATTTACCTCACATATCACACCTCGCACCTTACAATACTCGTCACGCCTAACACCTCATCTCGCACCCGACACCTCACCTCACTCATCACACCGCACACCTTACTTGTCACGCGCCTCTCGGGACCTCACACCTGACACCTCACCTCACTTGTCACATCGCATACCTCACCCCACTCGTCACGCCTCATACCTCATCTCACACCCGACACCACACCTCACTTGTCACACCTCACACCTCACCTCACACGCCCCACACCTGATCTCACTCATCACAGCTCACCTCACTTGGCATGCCTCATACCTCACCCCACTCGTCACGCCTCACACCTCACCTCACGCCTCACACCTCACCTCATTTATCACACCTCACACCTCAATCACTCATCACGCCTCAAACCTCACCTCACTTGTCACGCCTCACACCTCACCTCACAACTGACAACTGGTCTCACTCGACACACCCCTTACTTCACCTCACTCGTCACCCCTCATACCTCCCCTCACACCTGACACCTTACCTCACTCATCACGCCTCACACATTATCTCACACTTGACACCTCACCTCACTCGTCAAGCCTTACACCTCATCCCACTTGTCACACCTCAATCCTTACCTCACTTGTCACGCCTCACACCTCACCTCTCACCTGACACCTCACCTCACCCGTCACGCCTCGATCCTCTCCTCACTTGTCACCCCTCACGCCTTACCTCAAACCTGCCACCTCACCTCACTCATCACGCCTCACACCTCACACCTCATCCATGTGTCATGCCACACACCTCTCTTCACTCGTCACGCCTCACCTCAGACCTGAGACCCCACCACACTCGTTATGTCTCACACCTCACGTCACACCTGACACCTCACCTCACACGTCAGGCCTCACACCTCACTGCACACCTGACGCCTCACCTCACTTGTAACGCCGCACACCTTACCTCACAACTGACACCGCACCTCACTCGTCACACCTCACACCTTATCTCACACCTGACACCTCACCTCACTCGTCAAGCCTCACACCTCAACTCACTCGACACACCTCGATCCTCACCTAACTTGTCACCCCTGTCGCCTCACTTCACTCGTCACGCCTCACACCTCACACCTCACCTCCCCCCTGATACCTCACCTCACTCATTACGTCTCACACCTCAACACACTTGTCTCGCCTCCCACCTCACACCTCACCTCCCACCTGACACCTCACCTCACTCATCACGTCTCACACCTCACCACACTCGTCGCGCCTCACAGGCTCACACCTTATCTCACTTTTCACGCCTTGAACCTCACCTCACTCATCTCCCCTCACACCTCCCCTCACACCTGACACCTCCCCTCACTCAACTCCCCTCACACTTTACCTCACTCATCTCCCCTCACACCTCACCTCACACCTTCCACCTCACCTCACTCATCTCCCCTCACACCTAACCTCACTCGTCACGCCCCACACCTCACCCCCTTGTCACGCCTCACATATAATCTCACACCTTACACCTCACCTAACTCATCACGCATCACACCTCACCTCACTCATCATGCCTCACAGTTCACCTCACACCTGAGAACTTACCTCACCCTTCACCCCTTACACCTCACCTCAGTCCTCACCCCTTACATCTCACCTCAATTGTCTCGACTCACAATTTACCTAATGCGTCACACCTCACACCTCACAATACTCATCATGCCTCTCACCTCACCTCACCTCACTCTTCACCCCTCACACCTGACACCTCACCTTCACGCTTTACATTTAATCTCATACCTGACACCTTAACTCACTGGTCACGCCTCACATGTCACCTTACCCATCACGCCTCACAGTTCACCTCACACCTGATAACTCACCTCACTTTGCACCCCCTCACACCTCACCTTACTCATCACAACTCACACCTTACCTCACTCGTCTTGGCTCACACTTTACCGCACTCGTCACACCTCACACATCACCTCACTTATCACGCATCACAACTTGCCTCACATCTGACACCACATCTCACGCATGATGCCTCACACATCACACATCATCTTACACCTCACCTCACTCATTAGATTGACACCTCACCTCACACCTGACACCTCACCTCACCTCACCTGCCACCTCACTTCACACCTGACACCCCACCCCCCTTGTCACGCCTCAAATCTAATCTCACACCTGACACCTCACCTCAATTGTCACACCTCAATCCCCACCCCCCTTGTCACACCTCAAATATAATCTCACACCTGACACCTCGCCTCACTCGTCAGGCCTCACACCTCAACTCACACCTGACACCTCAACTCAATTATCACGCCTCACAGTTCACACCTGACACCTCGCATCGTTCGCCAGGCCTCACACCTCACCTCACTCATCATGCCTCACACCTCTACTCACTCGTCACACCTCACATCACCCCAGACCTGACACCTCTTCTTACTCGTTACACCGAACACCTCACCTTACTTGTCACGCCTCACACCTCACCTCACACCTTCCTCCTCACCTCACTTGTCACGCCCCACACCTCACCTTACATCTGACAATCACACCTCACCACACACGTGGCACCACACCTCACTTGTCATGCCCCACACCTCAGTGACCTCACCTCACACCTGACACTTCACCCAAATTATCACGCCTCACACCTCACTCGCCACGCCACACCTCACACCTCACCTCACTCGTCACGCCTCACACCTCACCTCACTTGTCACGCCTCACACCTCACCTAACACACCCTGCTTCACACCAAACCTCACTTGTGACGCCTCACGCCTCATGTGACACCTCACTCGTCACTCGTCACTCCTCACACCTCACCTCACTTGTCATGCCTCACACATCCACTCATTTGTCACACCTCACATCACCTCAGACCTGACACCTCTTCTCACTTGTTACACCCTACACCTCTCCTTACTTGTCACGCCTCACACCTCACCTCACATCTTACTCATCACCTCACGTGTCACGCCTCACACCTCACCTTACATCTGACATACACCTCACACCTGACACCTAACCCCACTTATCACAACTCAAACCTCACCTCACACCTTACTCCTCACTCGCCACGCTTCACACATAACCTCACTCGTGACGCCTCACCTCACTCGTCACGCCTCACACCTCTCCTCACACCTGACACCTCACATCTCGTGTCACACCTCACAACTCACCTCACTCGCCACTCCACACCTAACCTCACTGGTGACACTTCACACCTCACATGACACCTCACCTCACTCGTCATGCCTCACACCCCACCTCACTCGTCATGCCTTACACATCTGCTCACTTGTCACACCTCTTCCTCTTCGTTTTGCGATTTTGTCTTTTTTTGTCGAATTCTGCAGATGGCTTGACAGCCAGGGGATGTGGGGATGTTTGTAGGGTTGGGGGGTTATTTTGAGTTGTGCTGGCTGAATTGTGTGTTGTGTGGACTTTTTTGTGGAACGTTTGGTGGACATGGATTGGTGACGTGTTGGCTAATTTGGACGGAGCATGTCGCTTGATTGGATTGTTTCGTTTTGTTTGGTGGGTGGTGTGACTTTTTATTGATGTTCTGCCGTACACTCCGTTCTCAGTGCTCGCGCTATGTGGTTTCGTTCTTATACATATAACTCTATGCTTGCACCTGCGTCGATTGTGGCGGCGGCTGATTTGGAGAAGTTTGGTCATCGGTTGTGGCGGTGCTGTGTCTGTTGATCGGGTTAGGGTGATGTTTTGTTGTTTTAATGGGAGGAATGGGGTGGGGTTGGAGGGTAAGTCGGTCCGTTTTGCATTGACGGAAGTGTTTAGTTTGTTTCGTTTTGTTTTTGTTCAGTGTTCTGTTTTTGTTGTGTTGTTGTATGGTAGTCTTTTGTGTTGTGTTAGGAGAGATGTGAGCGTACTGACTTTAATGGGGGGGGGAGTGTGTTGTGGGTGTGTGTGCAAGAGCGTAACGAGAAGGCAGACCAACAGAAGCTAGGGCGTTCGGGGATGTGGTGGGTTGTGTGTAGCCCCCACGCACCCAAGAAGAGCCGCAAACAAGGAGAGAGGGGAACAACCCCCCCCCGAACCACCAAGGAGCAAAACCGCCAAAGGGGGGGAGAGCAAACACGACGGCCACAGACCCACGCACCCCGACCGCACAGCCCGGGGAGACAGTAGGCAGACAAAACCCGCCCACGTAGTAACGAGTGAACTGCTAAAAGACTCACCAGGCAAGCTTCCACTGCGATTGCTTGGCGCAAGTCATCCTCGAAGAACGTTTACTATATTTGACTGGTGCAAGACTACTTAGATGTGGACGTGTGACTAGAATGCTGTTTAACAAACTCGGCTCCATCCGAAGGCGGGCCTGTCGTGTTCGGCAGGAGCAGCATGCATCCGGTCAGTTGGTTTGCAGGTACAACAGCAGTATGGGGGCAGTCACAGTCACTCCCACTAAGGATTGTCTGTATCAATTATGCTTTTAAGTGAAGGTTCTTGTGGAGATAGTGAATTACAGTGGCAGCCACATTCCCAGCCGTATATTTAGGATTGGTACAAGCGGTCTCCAAATCCCAGTCATGGTTTCAAAGCTGCTGATAATTTTAATTGTTACACGGGATCAAAGCCGCGTATACATATAATTTGTATTGTTACTTGGTTCCAAAGCCGCTTAGTGTGCTCCCTGATTCCCATGGGTGCCTCAGGGGGGAGGGGGGCGGGGGGGATATATTTGTGAGCCGGCAGGTTTTAGATAACAAACCTAATACACCTTATCCAGTTAAGCAGAGCTTACAACTCTGCATTGCTAATCTGAAATGTGCAGACTGCTCATTAATCAGCCATCTTCCTAGTTGTAAGATTCTGATAGATTTGGAAGCTCCGACCAAGACGGAAGATAGGATTGGATTGGTTTGTTACATTTGTTTTAGCCAACTCTGGGCTGCTCGCCATCCTTCAATTCCAAGTCCCACGTGCGGTACGGTAGATGGAGAGATGGGTAGTAAAATAGGTGTTTGGGGCTAGTCTATTCAGGTCTGTTTATTAATGTATCTCATTTCCCTCGTCCTTACATCAGCTCGTAATACGGCCAGTATATATAATATATTTACAACTTAGAACTTATAAGGTAAGATGGCTAGGATGAACGCTGTCCAAGAATTTGAACTTGTACTTGGTTTCATACTTTCAGCCAGCTATTTGGCTGCTCGCCATCTCCAGCAGTTAGAAATACTATTACCAGGAAATTGTAAACGCGAACATATCACCTTTTCATTTGTATGTTTTTCTTCTGTCCGACAGGAGGTGTCAAGGCCTCAAATTGTATACTTCGCGCAATCGATTTTTCTGATCATGGGGATGTAATGGCATGTAACATGGCGATATTATGAGACATTTTCCAGGTCATTCTGAGGACCTCATTTAGGGGGGGGGGGGGGGGGGTGGGGGGGGGGGGGGGGGTAGCCCTCCTCAGTGTGTTTCTTACTTTTTACTTAGACTTCCAAATGACATTTTGAGACCACCCACGAGTAGGCCTTGGCAATGCAATGTGCGTGGGTGGATGAATGGGTGAGTGCATGGGTGACTATAAGATAATCCCTGAGTGGGAATTCCGAGGATGCCATTGCGTGCGCCAGATTGTAACCCATCAGAATCCATTTTTTTTTCTTTCAAAAAATGGTATTTCTATTTAAGGGGTGGGGTGGGTGGGGGGGGGGAGGTCAGACCTCCTCAGGGTTTTAGGGATAGTTGTCCCCCATATTTGTATATACTCCCGAGTCCAGGAATTTAAATAATGCAGGAAGTGTGTGGGGAGATGGGGGGGGGGGGGGGGGGGGGGGGGGGGGGTCACGGCGTGTGCCACGTAAACTCTGAGAGGGACCTGCATGAACAACCCTTTGCTCAACCATATAATATGCAAACCTAGTGCTTTATTTAACCGCGGGAACCGATTTTTTTGTATACACGTGATACAATTTCATGACATGGTCATAGACAGCCCTTGTTGACCGAAGACAAGTCCGCTCCCAAAATCCGGGGGTATCATCCAACCATCATTTTGCTAGGAAGCAAAGGGTCTGTAAAAGCAAGAAACTATACAAATAAGAAAAAAATTAAGTTCACAATGGACTCCACATCAGGGTTGTGTCACTTGTTGCGTGTTGTGTGTCACGGGTTGTGTCACTTGTGTGTGCTGGGGGTTTGCGTGTTGGCGGTGTGGTAGAGCGCACGGTTACCGGTTTGTGTGGTGTGTATTTCCGTTCACATCCGGAAGGCCTGTTCTTTGTACCGAATCTGTCATCTAGCCGATGCTAGACTGCAGAGAGAGAGATTTTTAAACCGGTTTATGTTTTTAGGGTCACTGATGCTGGATTTGGTTGTGGGGAGAGAGGTCCCAGGAAGAGAACCTGTGGACCTAGTGAAGTGCTGTCTACATATATTATTGCGTTTCAGCATTCCGTGGTGGGGATGGGGGGTAAGAGTGTTGACAAATAATCTTTTTCAGAACGGTGAAGTTTTCTTGTCGGATGCAGATGGCGGGAGGTAGATAGGCATGAATGGCGTCTGAGGAAGTGACTTATAGTCGCGGTCATGAGCCGTGTCTGCCTGTGTAAGATCACGGTCCCTAAACTGTGGTTACGCGTCACAAAAAATGTCGATGGCGCAGCTGGCTATGGGGACGAGAAAATAAAGAAGGATTGCCTAAAGTTAGAAATAACGTTTCTTCGAGACAAATCTATGAGAATGAGGGAGGGGGTGGCCCGTTGTTAGTAACGCGAACTCGTGGTAGGGGGGGCTCCTGTTGCTCGAAGTTTGTTCCATGCCTTTACGGCGCTCGCCCTGGAGGGTGGGGGGAGGAAAGCGTTCTTCGCATGTACGATGGTGGGAAATAGTCGAAAGAAAAGCGGAAGTCATATAGAAAGAGGAAAGTGATAATATAAGTAATCTCACGGTAGCGCCACTACTCACGAGAACCCTCCCAGGCGAGAAAGGGGACACAGATGAGGAGGATTCCGGGTTGGAGAGGTGTGGTGGGTTGTTTGCGCCACCTATATCATGGGGTTGGGCGTTCCCGTTATAGCCAATTCGGGGGCGTGTGTCCCCTGGACGGTAACAAGCTGTCATCGTATCCAGACACTGAACGGACGCGCTTTGCAGAATAAGGAAAAAATGCCGGTAGCAGAGCAGTGCTGACCATAAATCAAACAAGCATAGCATATCTACATTGGCTGTATTGGTTGCCGCCTATTTGTGTGTGGTTTGTGGGGGTGTAAGACGGCGGGGGCGCGGCGGAGGCCGGCGGGGGGGGCCGTCCCCTCTTCCGCACGCCAGCACCCTCGGGCACGCTGGGGGGGGGGGGGGGGGGGCCACCGCAATCGGCGGGGGTGTTCGGGGGAGCCCATGTGCTGAAAGTGCTGGTACATGGGGTGAAACTAGACAAATTAAGCACGCTGGCCAGGGTGTTCCACACATCCTAAATTCCCAGGTCCACGACTATAGAGTCCATCACTGTCGCAAGGGTCACACACTCCTGAATATTCCTGAGGAGTGATTGCGAAGTTTTTCGGTATGGGGGGCTGGGTTTGGGGCCAGTACCTTGGATGGCCGATTGACTACCTCGGATGTCTGGGCCAGACAGTGTAGCGAGTATAATGGTACCTATGTCGCGGAGCGTGTTCTTTCAGCGAGGTGCAACAGCGCTATGCACTCCCCCTGACTGGACTATGCCACCCACGAACACATAACAGCCCCCAACCTAATGGCAACCCTTAGCGGGCACAAACATCTACTCCCATCCCAGGGGGGGCCAAAAGAGTGGGGCTGGGAACGCATGGCGGGCCGACAAGGAGGCGTGCCGAGAAAGGCTGGTGTTAAAAGGCTGCAAAAAAAACAAAGACACACAGAGTAAGGGGCTGAATTATGATGTTTCAGGGGGTGTTTTGGGGTGTCGCTTCCCTAGATGGGACTGTTCATCGGGGTGTTCGGCGGGGTGGATCCTAGTTGATGGAGGGGGACGGGCGTTAGGCACTGGTGGGGGGACCTCGGGCATGAAACGTTTGATGGCGCGTGCGTCGTGGGTTCCCGGATCAAGGCATGGAAAGGTGGCCTGTTTGCCTCGGAATAAGCTGGGTGGGGCCCTGGGTTGATATGAATGGCCGGCTGGGATATCGAGCACCTTTTGGGGGATACTGTCCCCTTTGTAGGCAACTGGGCTGCCCTAAGTACTGCCCCACCTTAAGTGCAGGGTCCCAGTTACTAGCCCTCGGATAGTACGGGGAAGCACTGGTGACTGAGGGGGGGGGGGGGGGGAGGGGGGCCCTGGGAAACGTTGCTGTCGCCTTGAGGTACTGCCCGTTGTATATGCGTAGCTGCGCCATCTGTATAAGATGAAGGGTTGGTTTCTGCTCGCGGTCTAGTAACTTGGACGGCCGTCGGACGGCCCTATGGGTTTCGGCCTCATTGGGGCTGTGTGGGGGGTTCGTAGTTGTTTGTTGGTGCCGCTCAGTTGTGTTCTTATGGCGATGTGTCGTGTCGTTGGGTTGGTACTGTTTTGTGCGCTATTTTTGTGTGTACCTGCCCTTGTTACTGGCTTGGTCGCTTTGTGGCGGTTAGCGGGTTTTTCCGCTGTTTTTGCTTGGGTGTTGTTGTATGTTTTGTGTTACGTCGGAAGTGCCTTCGGGTTGGTTTTTGATGACGGCCTACGCCTTCTGGGGGGGGTAGTTGTTGTGCTCCGGGAGGGGGGGTGTTGGGGGTGGTTTTGTGCTGTGGTTTACTGGGCCCCGGTTCCGGGCCTGCGTTGGGGCTTTTATACTGGTGTTATGGTCTCCTCGTGTGGACTGAGGGGGGGGGTGGGCCAGGTATGGGTGGTCCACTGACGGGCTCGTCGGTACTGGTGAACTGCCAACGTGGTGTGCTCGGCAGGATAGCTAGATATCGTGGCATGGGGGGAAGGAGTCATTCGCGCCCAGACGGTGCCGGGGCAAGATCCGCCTACTGGGGCCAAAAAGCTTCTGCAAGGGTTGTCGGCGGTAGTTTGGGGGTGAGACAGGCTCGCTCTGTATGTTTTGTTTGCCCTGTTGGTAGGAGCGCGGACTCCGCTTGGGAGCGTTCGCCAGTTACCGTGGATTGTAAGGGGTGGATGGTTGTGTTCGTGATTGTGTGTGGTGGGGGGGTGGGTGTCCTGTGTCTGACATGTTTGGCCTGTTCGTGTTTGATTCATCCCGGCATTGCCTCCTGGAAACGTAGTGCCTTCTCAAAGCTGCCGTCCAAAGCAAGGTTTAGGATCATCGGTCGCGTTAGGTCAGTTTGCTTGGGTGGAGCGTGTGCCGTCGCCTGCCTGCCAGGATAGGCGTGCTGGTGCACCTCTGGGCGGGTGAGCGGGGGCTGGGCCGGGGGGATTGGGGGGGGGGTGGGGGTGGGGGCTGGCCCGGGGCTGGAGACCGCCAGACAATCCCGAGCCCTGGGAGGGGTAGCGAGCTCCTTAGCCGCTAGAGGAGTCACAGCTCGGCACTGCGTTGCTGGACTGGCTTGTGCTCCGGTCCTTAGCATGGGGAAAGCGGGACCTGGACTGCCTCCACAGCGAGAGGAGCAGCAGGCTTGGCCTCCACGCATGGAAGGTGCAACTGGCTTTGTGCGGGTCGGCCCACTGGGCTTGGCCTCCTCCAGCGTTCAGGGAGGGCAACTGGCTTGGGCTCAGAAATTGCCACAGCTGGTGCGTGGCCTCCTCGCACTTGCAGGGGAGGTCACTGTATCTTTTACTCAACGTGCGAGGGAATTGGAGCAACTAAATATCTTGGGCGTCCGCACAGAGCTGAGTCAAGTAGAGGGGTCAGCACTGGCAGATTGGTTGGCCATGTTAATGCATAGATGGTGGCGATAAGAACTATGTAGACTAGATTAAAAACACTGTCTCTCCTGCATATGGACAGTCGGGTATCAAAGGGGAAATGGATTACACGTAAAGAAAGGGTCGAAGTAAACTGTGAATGCGGTGGGAACGAGGATGGGAGGGGGTGTGGAAGCGGTAAATTAGGGAGTGTTGTAGGATCATGAAAACGGTTTGAAGTAGGTAACCAAGGGCGAGGCGCGTGTAAGGAGCGTGTCTTCGCAGAATATAGCGGGGGGATGGAAAGCATGATGTGCGGGAGCGAAGTGTGCCAAGGCGTGGCGAGTCGCACCAACTGGATACAAAGCAGATAGGATGACGTATTAGGATCGTAGTGTTCATGCCGAAGTACGTGTTAGGAGGTGGAGGGGATCCCAACAGGAGAGCACATAAAAGGTTGGGGACGACTTGGAAGGGATGATCACTCGGCGCAATGGTTAGTCTAAAAAAAAAGCCGCGTGTTACCATCAAAGCGGCGGTGCCTACCTGGGTGCGACGTGGGCGTCCACGGTTCTAGAGGTTTTCACAGCGTGGGCCCACATCCGGAGCTGAATCGATCTTGAGACATCGTCACTGTTGCTGGAGCAATCCCTCAGGCATGGTGCGTGCATCATCATGCGAATGATCATCATAGCCCACCCGTAGACGTCCCGGGGGCCTGAGGGCAATTCGTCGTCATCAAATCCCATTTGGTACGGTGTACCGCCCCTGTGGGTAGGTAAGGTTAGGGGAGGTTAGGGGATGTTAGGGGAGGTAATACATTGCACTGCATGTCATGACAAAGTATTGTTCTGTACTGTATATATTTCAGGGGAGGTAGAACATTGAAGTGCATGTCATGGCGGTGTATTGTACTGCACTATTCTGCATGGGAGATAGTAAATTGCACTGTACTGTATTGCCTTGCCTTGTATTGCGTTGTAATGTGTGTTGTGTAGTATGGCATTGCATAGATAGCACAGCGTTGCATTGTGATATATTTGTTTTTTTCCCTCTCTTGTTAATTCAATAGTACAATGTTTGTCAGGACTTGGTTACATGGCTCTAGCCTTTACGGCTGCTCTCCGTCTTCGGCAGTAACATAAACAATTAAAACATTATTATCAGAAAACACCTGATCCAATCTCTGATTACAATCAATGATCAACAGATACAGCTTCTAACAGCCTTCCAACCAACTTGCACTTACAGAACGGGATCCGTCCAGGTGGGGTGGGTGGATAACCCAAAGTCCGAGATCATAACCACGGCCACACAGCCATCAATGATGGCGCACGAGGCTGGCGGGCGGACTCCCACTGTTGGGACTACAAGTTTGATCAGCACGTTTTCCGACTTCACGTCGTTATGCGTGATGCCCCTGTCGTGCAGGGCTTTGATTGCCATGAGGGTTTCCCTAAACAGCTTAACCATATTGGTGAAGTTGATCTGCTGGGGGAGGCTCATCAGGCACTCCGTCAAGCTGCAGAGGCAAAGTGGTAGGGTTTGGTAGGGTTGGTAGGGTTTTGGTAGGGTTGGTAGGGTTGGTGGGGTTTTGGTAGGGTTGGCAAGGTTTTGGTAGGTTTTATAGGGTTTTGGTAGGATAGGGCTTTGATTGCCAGGTGGCTATCCCTAGCCAGCTGAACCATCGTGGCGTAGTTGATCTGGGGGATGTTCATGAGGCACTCGGTGCTTGACTGAAAGCCTCATGAACCTCCCCATGATTAACTACGCCACCATAAATGGTTAAGCTGGCTAGGGATAGCCTCCTGGCTGCAGAGGCAAAGTGGTAGGGTTTGGTAGGGGTTGGGTAGGGGTTGGGTAGGGGTTGGGTAGTGTTGATAGTTGTTTGGTAGGTTTGGTCATTATTTGGTAGGGTGGTAGGTTGTGGTCAGTTTGGTGGGGATTTGATTGCCGGGAGGAAAACCCTAGCCAGCTTAACCATCGTGGTGTAGTCAATCTATCTGAGGCAGTTTCATGAGGCACTTGGTCAAGCTGCAGAGGCAAAGCGGTAGGGTTTGGTAGGGTTGGTAGGTTGTGGTAGGGCTTTGACTGCTAGCAGGCAAATGTAACTATCACTCACCTAATAAAAGCCTTTATGAGCTGGCATACAAGCAGAGATAGAGACATGCAAGGCAATGAGCCAAAGTGGCACACTGTGTTTTAAGGTTCATGAAGGTCCAGTTGTGTTGCGACGACGCGAAGCCTGCTTTCAGGATTGTGGCATAATATGCCATATTATGGCTGTATAGGGTAGAGTGCGAAGCGCGGAGCCCCGGAGGGTTAGGGGGGTAGCGCGACCCACTGGGGTCGCACGGACGGAGACGCTCAATTTGCGACATGCCGCACACAAAAAACAGAGAAAAAGCAGCCAAAGAGACAGACACTTACTTGCACTCCATGATCTCGAGAACGAAGCTGACGGTGAACTTCACCTCGGTACCCACTTGGAAGGCATTGATGAACCATCCACACAGACCCACACAGTACCGGCTGTCCATCATTAGTAGGTGGGTGCAGACCTGCACAAAAAGGTGCCACCATCAATTTATGGATCTACAAAAACGTCAAAAACCCTCAAGAAGTTAGGGATATAATGCATGGCTATATAGTGTCAGATGTGTATGTTTATAAAGTGAAGGATGGGGTTGACCAAAGCAAGCACCGAGACAGATTTGTAGAATGGCTCTAAAAGGCGTATGGAAAAGTCTGAAAAAGTTTCAATCCTGCAGTAGTGGCCTGATGCTGTCTGGGACACACTAGGTGTTTCTACTGCCCTGTCCTACCGCATCGTACTAGAATCAAGCTTGGGTTGCCACTTGTGGCTACCAACTTGGCCTCAGGAATTCTGAAGAAGAAAAAAACTGTCACACCCACATTATACAAGCATGGTAACCAACTAATACAGCCCTGCTACATGCATGTGCTACATTATGCCATCATGAGTCGTTATTCCTTGGGGCATGCATGTCTCACTGTACGGAGCATATATATGGAGCCAGCGCTCAAGCCACACTACACAGCTACAACCACAGCCACATCCACACAACAACAACACATGTCATGAGCTCCTACCTCCTGTGCCCACTGCACAGCCACAACCACAGCCACACATAAAACAGCTCATGACAGGAGCTCCTACCTCCTGCTCCCACTGCACAGCCACGACCACAGCCATAGCCACACAACAACAACACATGTCATGAGCTCCTACCTCCTGCGCCCACTGCATAGCCACAGCCACAGCCATAGCCACACAACAACAACACATGTCATGATGAGCTCCTACCTCCTGCGCCCACATCTTCATGAATCTACGTTCCATAATCTCATCCTGAGTCATCTCGCCTGATATCTTGACGGCAACCTGAGTAGCATATGCAGTTGTTGGACTGAGACAGAGGCAGTTGTTGGACTGAGGCACATGCAGTTGTTCGACTGAGACAGAGGCAGTTGTTGGACTGAGGCACATGCAGTTGTTGGACTGAGACAGAGGCAGTTGTTGGATTGAGGCACATGCAGTTGTTGGACTGAGATAGAGGCAGTTGTTGGACTGAGGCACATGCAGTTGCTGGATTGAGACAGAGGCAGACGATAGCTCGGGGGGAAGGGGGTGGGGGATAGGTATTTCATATCAGTTCATTTCTTGGACTGAGACAGAGGCAGATGATAGCTCGGGAGTTAGGTAGTTCAATCCAGGTATTGGACTGAGGCAAAGGCAGATGGTAGCTTGGGGGATAGGTAGTTCAGTTCAGTTGTTGGACTGAGACAGAGGCAGACGGTAGCTCGGGGGTGAGGCGGAGGGGGGTGGGGGTGGGGGTGGGTGGGGGGTAGGGGGGTAGTGGCAGAGGCTCTACTATAGAGCAGAGCACACCAACAACCCGCACAGATAG
>JACBWV010000610.1:50257384-50425422 GCA_013435795.1 Chlamydomonas sp. ICE-L | reverse complement strand
AAAGCCACCCAAAGCAAACATTGTAACAATATGGTGCAAAAACAACAATGCCTGTTTGTAATTTGTAAAAAACCAAAACAACTAGTCACATTATGGTGTTTGGCCAAAAACACATGCCCTAAACTCGAATAAACCATGCATTATAGCAAAGGGATAGAGGGCGCAGCAGTGAGGGAACCTTCCATGTTTTTCCACGGGCTGCATGCTAATCAAGGTGAACCGCCCCATCAGCTTTATATATCACGCACCTTATCATCTATCTAATTTCCATTTAGGCCACCAATTTCTAATATTTCTCATAACAGACCTCTATGTGGCAATGCGGCGCATTGTAACTGCGCGCGCGCTTCGATGGGGCGTATTTGTGCAATTATTAAGAGTTATTAACTGGAGGGAAGGCTATAGTCTATAGCTGTATGAGAAGACTAATAACGTTTTGAAATTATAATTTACTCAGATTTGATTCTTCTTCAAAGACGGTACCTGAAGTGCGGTCGGCGCAAGCTAATGGGAAAGTCCGAGGATCGTGAACTGAATAGGCAGGAAGACAGGGAACGAGGAGATTTCAACTTGCAGGCCAAGCCACTCACAGTTGTTTTGTGCCCACCCTTAACGGGCCAGTTTCTGAATCGCCATGCAGGCGCTGCACCTTGTTTTTCAACAAACAAAAAAACTGAATGCGTCCACTTACAAGTTGAGCAGCGCGTGGCACCCAGTGGGCAGTTCAAGGGTGGCCGCCATGTCGTGCCAAACGGGCCAGTGGGTGTTGGCTTGACACGAGTCAGATCAACGCTGCTGGCTGCCGCAAACCTCACAAGCTACAGGCGCCCTAAAAAAAAAACCCCACGCGACGGTTTGGTACAAGGAAACGGATCCATAGTTTTGCACGAAAGGGGTCGTCAGTGCTTCACATTGAAACAGATCATTAAACGTGAATAATAGAAGTAGAAGTACCATATTTGGCGTGCTCATTAACCCACCAGGTGACAACACCCCACGCCCGGATGCAACCAACACGGATCCGTGGGGCTGAGCTGAGCTGAAGTCCGTGGCTAAAAAGCTTAAGTCCCCCTAGGCGACTGTTTCGTCATTGTGATACTTGCATGATTGCGCTCTCGATTTTTGAACGACACTTCCAATTCCCAAACCTATGTTTCGCCACATGGAAATGAGGGATAACGAATTTGAAATGATGAAAAAAAAAAAAAAGAAAACGCCGGAGGGCGTGGTGTTAAGGGAGACCCTACCCGTACGCCGCAGCTGGGGAAAGTCACAAAATTGAGCCATAGTAGTGTCACCTCCAGGCGGGGAGTGGACTCCTTCATGGTGCGCGTGTGGCAAGAATGCTGGTACCGGAGTCGTTAGATTCTACTAGTCAGCTTAGAATGAGTTTGTCTACGTGTTCGCGACTTATTCCCTCAAGGTGTAGAGGATTGTGTAATAGTTTGTTATAATTGGATGGTACCCCAGTGATGTACCTATGGTTAAGACTAGTAGTGTACCCGGAATCCTTGTTTTTGAAGATACATTGGATCCCTTATGCTGAACGGCTCCTTTTCCTGAATTTGATTGTGAGTGGTTTGTGTCTGAGCATAGCCCAGTGTCAACTAGGTAGAGCTTATTCGTATTCCTTGGATTTTGGATCGTCGTCAAGTGAGGAGGAGAATCAGGCGCTTATTTTTATCCCAAAGTGGCTTGGGGAAGATAAGGGGTGTTGAGGGGGTGGTTGGGGGGTCTTGTGGGTATGTCGGAGTTCGCTTCAGCAAGATTCATGCCCTCCATGTAGCATTGGGAGAGCCCCTCCGAGCTCCCTTGCTACTGCCTTTTGGGATGCTTTGGACCGCCTTATTATGTCTGTTAATATACATTCCTTTGAAGACAGGGTGGCTGCACCACAGCAAGAATATGGCCAGCTCCGTCCTGTGCTTTGCGACAAAGAGGGCAGTTATCATCAGAGGGGGGGGCTAGTGCTAGTACCATAAGGGCGTTTTGTATCTGTACGCCAATTCCTAGCCATAAGCGTCCCCCACCGAGCCTTGTGGATTTGTATTCTTGCCACCATTTTCATGTCGGTGGATTGCCAGGAACGATACTAGCCTGAGGGAGGAGGAGGAAGGGGTTGGCTTGCTCCCCACATGGACGGAAGTATATGCCCGTGGTTGTTGGCATGCCCGGGTGTGCAGGGGGGTGGGGAGGTTAGCTCTTGATACCCTTGGTGAGATTGTTGGCCGGGTGCCGGGGGGGCTGGTCCCCATTAATAGATTTGGGGGGCTGGACAGACGGCCAATTGCATATTGAGGTGCGCATGTACCCCTGTTTTAACTGGCCCAATTACATTGTATCCTGTCGTCGCTTCTTCGGCGAGCGTGTCTGCATCGTCATTCCCTATGATTCCTGAGTGAGATCGGACCTTAAGCAGGCGTGTGGTAGCAGCAGCGTTGTGTCTGTTGATAATGTGGATGGCGATGTCTTGCAGGAGGTCGCGGTGTTTGTTTTCCCGGGTCCTGCTGGGATGGTAAATGTGCAGGTTAATAAGCTGCAAGGAACATAAGCTGTCGGAGTAGACGGTGAGTTCTTCATCTATTTCGGAGTGTATGAGTGCTTGTTGGATTGCCACGAGTTCGGCGCGATTGATGTCGGCAGTGATGCCCTGTCCGCCAGGGTCTATGCGGAGGCAAACGTGCAGCGGCCCTGGGGAGTATAACGCCCTGCCCCTAGGCGTAGGACGCTCGTCTTTGTCTATGATGTCACTTTCATCTGTGTATAGAGCGAGGCCTGGTGCTTGTAGGATAGCATGAGTGCACGGGAGCACGGGGGGTGTTATGGTGTGGGGTCTACTGCATGGGGGTGGGTTGTTGTGCCCAGGTCTTAAGGAGGGAGCTAAGTGCCTTGGGTAGGTGGGTGGATAGGAAGGCCACAGTTGGGAGGGGGGGGGACCTGGTCGTGGGATGGAAGTGCACCCATTCCATCATGGTTTGGGCCCATATGGTGGGTGGGTTGTGGATGTGGTACTTGGCATGGCCAGCTGGGTTTGAGATGGCAATGAGTTTGTAGGTTCCTCTGTGTCTCTGGTAGGGTTGAGTTTTCCCCCCGTCCAGATTAGGGAGGGGGTGAGGGGGTTTGGCCTTGGGAGGTCAGAGTGGCTAGTTCCATAGCCCATGGGTGATTTAGGAGGGCGTTATGGGCATATGTGGGTTTTTGTGGGACCAAGAGAATGGTGCACGCGGGGAATATCAAGGGTGGTGAGCATGTACGGCACTGCCTAGTGCCCATCGAACAGCCTTGTGGGCCTCTTCAGGGTTCTGGCTGGTGAGGTGTGTGTTTCCCCCGTACCAAGGTTGGGTGTAGCAGTGGGGTCCTAAGCCAAACAGTTGGCCAATGGGGGTGGGGGTGTTGCCCATGGGGAGGTGGGGACTCATTAGGAGGGGTGATGTGTCAAGGTCCGTTGTCATCCCCAGGGTGGACATAGCTTTGTGTATGGCAGGGGAGACATTGGAGATGGTAGTGTCTTTGTGCTGTGATAGGAGGGTGGCTACGTCTCCAGCGAAGGTTCCTGTGCTGTGGAGGGTCCAGAGGTGGGGAGAGTGTGCCTTGGTGGTATGGTATCTGTGGTGGAGGAGGTGGAGTTGGGAGAGGGGATTATGACCGACACATTGGCCTGTTGGTGAGTAGATGTAGGTGGTGTCTCCGTTCTTGAGTTGGGGAGGGAGGTGGTGGTACCTGTCATTCAGTGTACCAGCCTGTATGTGGTATTTGCCGGGAGGGTGGATATCCCAGTCTGGGTGGTGGTCTGCCGTGTTAATGATGAGGTTTTGCCTGAGTTCGCTATACCATTTGGCATCAAACTCTCCTCCCTCCGCCCACTGTCCTTGTTGTTGGAGGTTAGTGAGGTGGAGGTCTTGTCTGCGTGGAATGGAGGGGGAGGGGGCTTTGGGGGTAGTTTCAGTGTTGTAGGCATGGAGGAGTTCCTGAAATCTGGTGGGGCCAACCAGCAGGGTGATTTGTTCCTCTGTGAGATGGACGGGGGACCAAGTGACCACAATGGAGGTGGCAGAGGAGTAGTTGTGGGAATGCACGGGGAGGCCAGCAGATATGTAACAAGGGAGATGGTGGCAGAGAATGGTGCATGGGGCTTTCTGGACCCTCCAATATCTGTGATGGGGGGTTTCTCAAGGTTTGTTAGCCTTCCTCTTTTGGGCTCTGAAGCCCAGGAGGTGGGTCAGGCTGTGTTGGTTTCCATATAGGAGGTGGAGGAGCTTGGCTGGGGTTGGGGGAGCAAGAAGGTCTGGGGTAGAGACAGCATGCACCAGGTCGTCGGGGGAGCTGTTCTTACGGATGGTGTGGTGTTTGTAGTAGGAGGCGTCAGTACATTTGTGGGTGTCATTTCTGATGAATTGCTTTCTGGCAGTCCAAGCAATCTTGGGGTCAGTGCCCAGGCTTGAGCATACTTGGTGGGGTGAAGATAGGACTCTCTGGCCCACCACATGTGTGCATTGGAGGCAGGGATCTCCTCGATATTATGCGTGGGGGGCTGTGTTGTGGTTGGGGTAAGGATGCCGGCATTGGGGGTCAAGGGTCGGGGCAGTTTGGGGGCGGTGTCCCAGTTGTTAAGGTGGTGGCTGATAGTATATGTGGAGAACTTGGTAATGTGCCGTTGGGGAATGCGTAGGTGGATGGGGAGGGTCCTCGATGCCAAGGGCAGGGGGCTGTGGCAGGAGTAGGGTTGAGATGGGCTTCCAGGTGGGGGTGGGAGAGCACAGGTGTAGGCTGAGTCTGTTGAGGGCAACTTATGCCTAGTGGAGACTCTGGTGCCATAGGTGTGCGAGAGGGTATTGGATGGGATGATTGTGGTCCCATCAGGGCTCACAATGTCAGCTAGGGAAGTAATGCCCAAGGGGATGAGGGTTTTTGAGAAGGTTGGGGGGAATGGTGTGTTGGGGTAAGTCCGGGAGGGAGTCTTGAAGGGGGTTGAGTAGGGTTTCATCCTCCATATGGATTTGGATGGAGGCTCTTTTGAGGATGTGCATTTGCCTGGCCAAGGTAAAGTATTGAAGTGTGTGGCTGGGCAAGGTAAGAGGATCCATACCCTGGAGCATAGCAGCTTCTTTGTGGAGGAGGGCTGTAGTGAGCCTGCCTAGTTTCCCCGTGTTGTTTGAGGGACCTAGTGAGGTGGGCTGCTGTAATTTGAGCATAGTCCACCATTAGGGAGGGGATACCCAATCCTGCCTGTCCCAAGGGGAGGCAGACACTAGCAGTTGGGAATGAGGGGTGTAGGTCACAGCATTTTTTAGCCAGGGTCCATAAGGCCTTGTCTAAGATGCCTATATCCGAGTAGCTGTAGGGTGCTACAGTCATAGGGTAGGTGATGGCAGGTTTAATACACGTGGTGATGAGTCTGAGACATTGGAGAGGGGTGGCGCCTTTTGGTTTGGCAGTGGTGAGGATTTGGTGTCCTTTACTATGTATGAGGGCCAAGGCTTGTTTCATGAGGGGTCTCCAGTTTAGGGTGAGGCTAACCGGCACCCCTAGATACTTGTATGGTTCATTTGGGGGAAGGTATGTAGCCCATGTGTCGTTAATGAGGATGGTGTTGTGGAGAAGTTTGGTTAGGGCCTTGTGGTTGGTGGGATCCTTGGGGTGGGAGCCATGCAATATGCCAGTGATCATGCATTTACCCCCGGTAAGAGGAATCCCAGACCAAGTACTGAATTGTTGCACTTTAAGGCATTGTACCTTGAGGTTGTCTGCTGTGTTAGTGACCACACTGCTGTCATCAGCATATCCTAGGCTACCTGTTTTATCTTGGTCAGTATTGGATGTTGAGGTAATGCCTTGCTTGTATCCTCTGCCCCCGGCTTGTAGCCATCTGAGGAGAGGTTCGATGAAGATGATGAAGAGTAGGGGGGAGAGGGTGTCACCTTGGATGGTGCCTCTTGTGATTTGAATTGGTTTGCCTTGAGTGTTGTTGAGGTACATGTGGGTAGTAGCCCCGTTGTAAATTCCTTTCACTGTTCAATGACATCTACCGGGATTCCAAGGTCATACATAGTTTGGAGCAGCTTGTCATGGTCCACCATATTAAAGGCAGATGAGAAGTCAAAGTAGGCAGCAAACAGGTCTCTTTTTGAGTGGGGCCGCATCCTCGATGTCATGTAGGAGGTGGGTGAGCTGCCTATGGGTGCTTCTGTTCTGTCTGAATCCCTCTTGGGAGTCACTGAGGACTTGGTATTGGTCCAAGTATTTGGACATCACTGTTGTAACCATGTTAGTCCACAATTTACCCATCGTGTTGTTGAGGCCAATAGGTCTGTAGTGGTTGGCTTGGGTGGGGTCTCCTTTCTTGTAAAGCATGATGGTGTTGGAGGTCTTCCAGCAAATGGGGTGTAGCCGGTGATCCACATAAGCCCAAACATTTATGTATGGTGTGGTGCCAAGACCAGGGGAGGCAGGTTAGTAGTTCATTGGGGATTCCGTCTGGGCCAGCCTGTTTGCTTTTTGCTACGTGTTGGATGCAATGTTTGGTAATTAGAGAACTCCATGAGGTAGGGTAGGATGGGGTTGGAGTGTTGGTGGGGTTGGGCCTTGGTTTCTAGGGAGAATGTGTCTAGCAGAGAGGCCCATGGAGGAGGGGCGGTCTGTCTGTCTTGGGGTAGGTATTTGCCGGTGCACGTGTGGTGAGGGGGGGCCATCAAGTGTCCCATGTGCTCCCCCAAGATGTCCAGGAGGTCATTAGTGGACGTTTGTGTTGGCCAGTGGTGGGGTCTTGGAGGGTCTGGGGTGACGTCGGATTATCAGAGGTTTTGAAGATGTTTCTGTGGGCTTGTTTAGGTTTGTTGGATAGTTGGGTCATGAAGGCTGCTTTGCCAGTGGCGGTAGCTGTTTGTCTGCTGTTTGTGAGAATTCCTCCGGAGGGCAGGGAGGGCCTCATCGAGGGATATATTGATTGCAGCCAAGAGTGAGGCATGGTTCTGAGGCAAGCTGGATATGGGTGAGGGTTGGTAGGATGGTTATGGCATGTTTCTAGGAGAGTAGAATGGGCGGTGTGATAGGAGTTGGGGTCGGTGGTTAGGATTTTCCTGTACGTCTTAAGCTGTTGGATATGGGAGTTTGATTTTGGCGTGGGCTTTGCTCTTCTTTCTGTCAAAGAAGTGCCCTGGGATTTGGTTCCTGGTAGGGCAGGTTTCAAACATAGTGGTGAGGGCCATCCTAATAGGTTCCATAATCTGGTTGCTGAGATGGTCGAGGTCTAATCCTTTTGCAAGGAGAGTGTGTTTGACTTGGTGGAGGTTGGATGGGAGGGAATTGTCTCCTATGAGGTTGGTGGCCTAGTCCCACCAGTCCCTGATGGTTTGGGTGTGTTCCATGAAGAAGGTAGTGTGCGTTTCTTCAATGGCCTTTCTAGTGGCGTTCATGGAAGCCTTGCTGACGGGGGTGACTAGTTGTTGGGGTCTAGGAGGGGGGGTGTTAGTCAAAGTCAGGGGTATGGGAAGGTAAATAGGGGGGATAATTTGGTGGAGGGCCATGTGGTCTAGGTATCCTCCGACCTCCCTGGTCTTTTCACTAATATGGGGGTGGAGGGGGTTGGGGCAAGGGGAGATGAGGATGTCATCGATTCTGCTGTGGTGCTCGAGGTTGCCTTCCTGGTAGCAATGGAAGGTGGGTGCTCTAGTGAAAGGGTTGGTGGGGTGGAGGTTGAGTTGGGAGCACATAGATATGTGATGTTGGTCTGTGTGGGAAGTGGCGTGGGTAGATCTATCTGAGGGAAAGAGGGTTGCATTCCAATCCCCTCCACAGAGTGTGGTGTGATCGGGCTTTTTGGTGTGAGTCCCGATGTATGTATAGGCGGCTTGCCGTTGCTGGGGTTGGTCATGGGGCATGTAGACGCCTATGATGTGTGTAGGAGTTGGGGTGGTTGAGCCGAAGGTGATGTACACCAGGCAACCAGCCAGGTCTGCATTGACTTCATGGTGGACGGGGGGGCCTAATTGCTTGTGGGTGAGGATTATGACCCCTCCTTTACCGTGGTTGTTGTCCGGGGTTTTGGCCACACTACTGTGGTGAAGGGAGTATTGGGGGAGTTCCTTCTTGATGAATTGGATGAAGGAGAGGCAGGAGAGCAGTTTGGTTTCTGTAAGAATAGCCACATCAGGTTTGTGGTCTAGGATGTGATTGAGAATTAGCTCCTAGGAGCTCCTCAGCCCTCTGCAGTTGAGGAGTAGAAAATGTATGTTATCCATGTAGTAGTGGGGTGACTGGGCATGGTGGGTGGGTTGTTGGGCAGGTCCATTATCCTTAGGGGTAAAAGGAATGGTTGGTTTAAAGCATGTTTGTTTGAGCTTCTTAGCCTGTTGGGGGGGGGGGGGCTCCCTTGGAATTGGTGGTGGTAGAGGTGGGGGGGAAAAAGTTGTGGATTGGTGTTTGTTTGAGTTTAATGTTGGGTCCCAGGTTTTGCGAGTGTTTCAGATGCTTGTTAGGGTGCCTGATATTTTTTTTGGTGGGGGGGTGCTCTGTGTTACCACGTTTTTTCAGGTTGGTGACAGTTGAAGGGGCAGCATCTCCTCTATCGCAGTCCATTTGCGTGTTGGGGGGGGATGTGCGATCGGGCGGGCTGGCGTCCTTCATCATGGTATCTTCCATGTTGGGTTGTGAAGGCATGGGTTTTGTAGGAGTTGTAGTAGGGGTTGTGTCTATAGTATCCATCGTCGCAACGTCAAGATGGTATTGGGGGTCCAAAAATCTCATGTCTGCGCTCTCTTTTTTAAGGATGAAGATGTTCCCATATAGGGCCTGCCAGGCTCCCGGTGTGGAGTCCAAGGGGATTGGCGAGAGGTTTTCTGAGTCTATCCAATACCAGATGTTATGGTATTTTTTTAGACAACCAGCATGTTTATATGCGATTGGGAGGGGGGTGGTTAAGTGCAAGATACATTTACTGTGTCCTTGCAGACGTTGGAGGATTTGGTCTTTGCTACTGCCAGGTAGGATCCCAAGGTTGTAGGGTTCATCAGGGATAAGGTCGTGCCGGTTTGGGTGTTCCGGATTATAATCAGGTTGTACGATTCGGTGAAGTATTCCCATCTGGGGGCATTCGGTGTGCATGTAGGCCTGCATCAGCATATTAGTAAAATTCCCCATGCGAGGGATGAAGTGGTTCGGCCAAACACACAGGTCATTACGGGTTACCTTGAGTATCCGGTGATGTCTCTCCCCAAATTTGAATATTTTTTCTGTGTCGACATATGGTCCACCGAGATAGGCATTGATGGCGTGCACTTGGCAGTGGCATCGAATTTGTTTCTCAATGTATGGTAGGATAGCACTCAGGGTTGGGTCTAAGGCAACATCTCCCATGTCGCAGTCCATTCGTGTGTTTGGGGGGGAGGTGCGTTGGGGTGAGCTGGTGTCCTCCATCATGGTATATTCCATGTTGGTTAGCGTAGGCATTGGGTTCGGAGGGGTTGTATCTTTGGTAACAGCCGACGCATTACCAAGCTGGAATTGGGGGTCCAAAAACCTCATGTCTGCGCTCTCATCTTTAAGGATGAGGATTTGCCCATATATGGCCTGCCAGGCGCCCGGTGTGGAGTCCAAGGGGATGGGCGAGAGGTTTTCTGAGTCTATCCAATACCAGGTGTTATGGTATTGTTTGAGACAGCCGGCATGTCCATATGCGGTTGGGAGGGGGGTGGTAAAGTGCAAGATACATTTATTATGTCCTTGTAGACGTTCCAGGATTTGTTTTTTGCTGCTACCAGGTAGGATTCCAAAGTTGTAGGATTCAACAGAGGAAAGGTTGTGGGGATTGGTGTGTTCAGGGTTATAATCGGGTTGTGCAATTTGGTGGAGTATGCCCATCTGGGGGCATTCAGTGTGCATGTAGGCCTGCATCAGCAAATTTGAAAAATTTCCCGCTGAGGTGAAGTGAAGCGGCCTAACACCCAGGTCGCTTCGGGTTGCTTTGAGTATTTGGTGATGTCTCTTCCCAAATTTGAAAATTTTCCCTGTGTTGACATGTGGTCCACCGAGGTAGGCATTGATGGCGTGCACTAGGCAGTGGCTTGAGATTTGTTTCTCAATGTATGGTAGGATAGTGCTTAGGGCCGGGATTGTGGGCTGGCCTTGCTGAGGTGGGGTGCGCTTTCATCCTCTACATGTCGGGTCATGGGGGGGCTGGAGATAGGCATTGAATGCGTATTTTTGAATAAGTATGTCCCTAATACAGGTGGGGGCGAGGAGACGTTCTTTATTTTTTGTGTGCGTTGCACCGAGGCACCGTCTCTGTAAGGAGACCCTGTAGGCCATCCAGTCTAGCCACGGAAGAATGTTCCAAAGGAGCCACCAAATCAACCGAGTTGATTCCGAATCAAGGGGGGGTGTGTGCCACGTATCCCAGGACAGAGTCAAGTTAATGGCTTTAGTGGTACTATTTGGGATGGGAGAGGTGGGCATGGGGCTGATGTGGTACTGGGGGGTAGTACACTCAATTACAAATTGAGGTGTGTCGAAGTGGTCCATGTGACTTAGGTCTTGCGAGACCGTGGAACTGGGGTCAAGCGCTACACCATTTTTTAAGTTGAGAGCCAGAATCTTCGCCAGCTTGCTGGGCTTGTTACTTCGGCATGGCAGAAGGGTGAAGTGGCTGTTGGTCCACAAGTACTTCTTGTTTGCTTTACTTCCCAGCTTTATGAGGGGGTCCCCTATAGATTTGGAGGGTTTGGAGTGGGATTGGTTTAGGGGGGTGTTCGCGTGCCAGGGGTTTGAGGTGAGGGCCTTGGGGTAGGGCCTTATGGTTACGTCCTCTTGCGGAGGATATGGGGAGGAGGTCTCTTGATAGAGGCATAGATTAGGGCAGGAAGTCCCTCTGTTGAGACATAGGTTGGGGGTGGTAGGTTGTTGGTTGAGGCATAGGTTGGGGGTGGTAGACTCAGGGTAGAGGCATAGGGTGGGGGTGGTAGACTCAGAGTAGAGGCATAGGGTGGGGGTGGTAGACTCAGGGTAGAGGCATAGGTTGGGGGTGGTAGACTCAGGGTAGAGGCATAGGTTGGGGGTGGTAGACTTAGGGTAGAGGCATAGGTTGGGGGTGGTAGACTCAGGGTCGAGGCATGAGTTGGGGGTGGTAGACTCAGGGTAGAGGCATAGGTTGGGGGTGGTAGACTCAGGGTCGAGGCATAGGTTGGGGGTGGTAGACTCAGGGTAGAGGCATAGGGTGGGGGTGGTAGACTCAGGGTAGAGGCATAGGTTGGGGGTGGTAGACTCAGGGTAGAGGCATAGGGTGGGGGTGGTAGACTCAGGGTAGAGGCATAGGTTGGGGGTGGTAGACTCAGGGTAGAGGCATAGGTTGGGGGTGGTAGACTCAGGGTAGAGGCATAGGGTGGGGGTGGTAGACTCTGGGTAGAGGCGTAGGTTGGGGGTGGGAGACTCCGTACCTGGAAAGTACTCAAGTCCACTCAGGCTTTTGAGGAGTCAAAGCCCGCCGTGGCTCTCCATAGTGATGGATCCGAGCAAGTTCAAAGGGGAAAAAACGGCTTGAGTGTTGGGTAGTAAACCAGTTGAGGGCATGAAGATGAGATAAAGGGGGCTCTGGCTGCTGGTCGAGAAGGACGTGGTTCTAACATCTCTAGAGTTAAGGTGATGGTTGCATATCTGATCAGTGACAGCGGGCAGGCTAGGCAACGACAGCAGCCTCTCGAAGGTATGATCGTGTTGTCGGCGACCATTTTTTACGGTCTAGGGATGATAATAATTATTGATGGTATGTGGCAGGCAGGTAAGATCGTAGCTCCTATGAGTTTGATAGGTAGCTCGAGACTTGTCGTGAGCATGAGGTTGATCGGGGAGTGAGATTTGGAGCCCCGTAGGCCGAGACGCTTCGTATTGGTTATGGTTAGTGTTAGGGTAGAAAGCAGAAAGGGGCATGTGCTTGTGAGCAGAAGTTGAGTAAGGGAAGAGAGCAGCGTAAGAGGAGAGAGCAGCGTGTTGAGTGAGCATCGGGGTAGTGTTGCTAGGATAGCGGGAGGCACATTGGAGGGAAACGGGGTGGAGAGGAGCGCATTGACTCCTACTATCCGCGTAAATCTGATTCCGCGTAGCTTTGAGGTCGCAGATTGGGGACCAACCTGTGCTTCCGTTCTCCTGGCTATGAAGTTGGTGCGTGGGGTAACATAGCGCGTGGGGGGTGTTTTCGAAAGTGGATTGGTATTGTCGAGTGGATTTGAAAAACTGGCAGAAATTAGCAGGGTCCATGAATTGATTGGCGCCGCGAACAGTGGTTGTCAAGGGTCGGCAATAAGAGGCGTTAAGCCCCAGGCAGCGTCCCGATTTGAAAGAGCAGGTGTCTGTCCTGGAGTCCTGCATGGGGGAAAAGGGGATTCGTTAGTGAGTTTCTCGATTGCATGGAGCCTTCGCTCCTGGCAGCGACCATCAAGAATGCGCCAGGGATGTGCGCTTCGCATCCCCCCCTGTTGGGAAGTCCAGGGAGAGGCGCATTCTGTCCGGTAGTGCATACTTTCGGCTGCCCAGAGGTGCAGCTCGCTACCAAAGTAACCGTCTACCACCCTGCGACCACAGAAGTTGCTGCGAGTCGCGTCAGATGTTGTAGACGGCGACTTAGATAGCAGCATTGCCTCTGCGAAAGCATGAGCTCCTGTTTGGTTGCTGTTTCGGGAAGAGTTGACCGAAACTGCATGGAACAAAGAGCAGGTGGAAGCATTCGATAGCGCAGACGCAGGAGAATGCGAATATGCTACGCGAATGCTAAGAAGGAAAATGAGCAGCGAGAAAGTTACATCGGAAGTTCGAATGTTGAAAATGTATGTAAATCATAAAATGTATTTTCTTGGGAAATAGCTGATGACAAATGTTACCCAATAATTGTCGCTTTTGGCCCAAAAAGCACAAACCTTAGCTCCTTTTCTTGAATTGCGATGCTCATAAGTGGTCCCTTGAGAATATCTACGGTATCAATAAGTCTTATAATTCAGATATCTTATATAATGTTTTTTTTTTTTGTGATTTGAAGTGAAACCTGACAAGTAGGTTGTGAGACACAAACAAACAAACAAACAGTTTTGACAGGCTAATCCCTCAATCAAAAAAAATGTAATTTTTTTCATTCGGGTAAAATCTGGAGATTTTTTTCATTCGGGCACCTGTCGGTAACGTGGCCACGGGGGTGGTCCTCCCGTCGGTATCACGGGCTCAGATGCTAGTATGATATATGATATCATATGATATCATTTGATGCCAGCAGTCTGACTACCGTATGTAACTTTGGCCTGGGGCATCATATCATATGATATTAAATCATATGATTTTTGTATGATATCATATGATATCATACTCGTCTTTGGTCAACATCATATGATTTGCCATTCCCTACAAGTTAGACTAGTAGCATGCCATCATATGCTACAAATAATGCACCACACCACCACCAGTGCACAATACCAGTCATTTTAGGGTGAGAGCCGGTAATTTCAACACGTACGTGTCTGCGACTCTGCGTGCAACAAGCACACTCTATAGGTGTGTTTTCACGGACACTTTCATTGCCCGACAGTTTTTTATATTACATAACTGCGCCGTTTTTAAAGGCAACTGCGCTTTGGGGGCAGTAAAATGCAAGTGCGCGAAACGGGCAGGCCAAATTGACAGAACGTAGTACCCTGAACTGCAGGGCTGCACAAACAAAAACCCGTGAAACCATATCATCAGTGCTACGTTTCTGCCACACAAAAAAATATGAGCCAACTGTCCAGGTCACCAGGTGGCCCCGGTGGTATGTCTAAACATGGCTCGAGCCTTCAAGCCTGTTTGCCGTCTTGGTGCAGTATGGGTCAAACACAACAAGACTAAAACATTCAACATTCCAGTTAAAAATAGTTCAGACAAATATTCTCATATTATAAAAGGAAAATCAAAATCGTTTTGCTTGCCGGCATTACAGTATATATATTGCTATGTTGTGTTATTTAATGTTATCATGTTACAAGTTGGTTACAAGAAAGAACTAAAATCGTTTAAAAGGAGGCCCGGATGACAGGAAAAGGGACATAGCAATAGCCAGATAAGTATTAAATAACAAACTGCAATGTAACTGGTCTTCTAACCTTGTTTGTGTACCAGTATCTGCCTGTACCGTAATAAGTTTGTAACACTCCTACAAGAAAGAAAAAAAGTGAACACGTACGAGAAGAGCCCCACAAGAATACGTTTCATTGGAGGCAGAGCTGTTAGGTGTGCACCTAGGACGCAGGCTATACAATTGGTTGCGCCTCAGGCAGCAGAGCTGGGGCTCCTCCTGAAGTACCCTGGTTGGAGGACCCTCCCGGATGTGTGGAGCGACAGGGTCTTGGGTCAACAATGGCCTGCATATGACCATGGATTTTGGTATTCGTGGCCCCGCTCCCCAGTAGATGGCTGTTATCTGGGGGGCAATCATGACCAAAAACAATCTGCACCAAATCAAATTCTTCCATGCATCACATATTTATGTTACAGTCCAGGGGTAACAAAGTAAGCTTAAGGGACTTGCCCAGCCTTGACTAATCAAGATAATTACAATCTTCAATACTACCCAGCCACTCAGGTGGTACGCTAGACTATCAGGATGGGTCTTATACCTAGTCGCTACAAGATATCAAATCATGTCTTGAGTGTGTGGATTTTGTCTCCGAGCCTATAACGCCGGCTGCACCCCAAAGGTTATTCCCTATACCGTAATGACGGCTGCAGCAATGCACAACAAACAAATCATTTCCCTATAGAGATGGCTGCACTCAAACAAATCATTTTCCTATAGCGACGGCTGTACCCAAACAAATTCTTCCATGTATGCCGAGCCTGGCTCCGATGTACTGCATGCTGGGGTGGCACAGCTGTCAACGCAGCTGTACACTGCGATGGAGCCCCTGGAGCAGACAGTATGGCAGGAAACAATGTTGTGAGACAGGGTGGCAGGAAACAAGGTTGTGAGACAGGGTGGCAGGAAACAAGGGTGTGAGACAGGGTGGCAGTAAACAAGGTTGTGAGACAGGGTGGCAGTAAACAAGGTTGTGAGACAGAGTGGCAGGAAACAGGGATGTGAGACAGGGTGGCAGGAAACAAGGGTGTGAGACAGGGTGGCAGGAAACAAGGTTGTGAGACAGGGTGGCAGGAAACAAGGTTGTGAGACAAGGCAACCAGGCACTACAGGCCATTGACAACAGGCAGAGAGGTCGTGAGACAAGGCAACCAGGCACTACAGGCCATCGACAACAGGCAGAGAGGTTGTGAGACAAGACAATCAGACTGTACCAATACTACACACGGCACAAGACATTTAGGCCCCGAACCTTCTAGCTAAAACACTGACTACCATCGACATCAGGCTGAAACTAAGATAAGCAGGTGAGGAATTGGTTAATTGGTTGGTTGATTGATTGATTGATTGACTGATTGACTGATTGCCTGTTTGATTGACTGATTGACTGATTGTTGTTGTTGTTGTTGTTGTTGTTGTTGATGACCAGTTCATTAGAAACCCAAGTTTGCACTCACCAGTCTAAGGCCATCGGGTCCTCGGCGTCCACGTCTAAGTAGTTCAGCAGCTGTGGAAGCACCTGCACATTGGTATTGACACAGTCAAGGGGTGTGCACTCACTTACAATTTAGTTTGCTGTGATTGCAGACACATCTTCCTGTCAGCCACATGTACTTGAAAACATGATGTGTTGCAGGATAGTGGGCTGTAACATGTACACAAGATGTGGAAGCACCTGGACGTAATCCAGAGTTACTATTGCGTGGTACAAGTCTTGCTGTGGCTGCAGATACACATTTCCTGTCAGCCATATGCACTTGATGATGATGATGATACTACTACTACTACTACTACTACTAATATGTGTTGCAGGATAGTCCTGAGCTGGAACATGTACACAAAACAAATGTACAATGAACACAGGAAACACCTGTCATTAGTCATGAGCTACAATCACACGGGAATCTGTTTTGCTGTGGCTGTACATACATATTTCCTGGTATACATATTGGTGCATACATATATGCATACATCAGTGCATACATCAATGCGTACATTCCTTGGTGCGTACATCGATGCGTACATTCATGCGTACATCGATGCGTACATTCCTTGGTGCATACATCGATGCGTACATCGGTGCGTACACTGGTGTGTACATCGATGCGCACATTCCTTGGTGCATACATCGATGCGTACATTGGTGTGTACATCGATGCGTACATTGGTGTGTACATCAATGCGTACATTTCTTGGAGCATACACCTATGCGTACATCAGTGCGTACATCGATGTGTGCATTCCTTGGTGCATACATATATGTGTACATTCCTTGGTGCATACATTGATGCGTACATTCATGGGTACATCAGTGCATACATCAATGCGTACATTCCTTGGTGCATACATCGATGCGTACATTGATGCGTACACATTGGTGCGCACATCAATGCGTACATTCCTTGGTGCATACAGCGATGCGTGCATCGATGCGTACATTCCTTGGTGCATACAAACAAATAATCAGAGGACAAGGGTCTTACCATGAAGGCAGTAATCCCCAAAACACTCACACCCCCAAACACCCGAAACACCCACAAACATCCAAAAACATATGCAAAACGCCCACAAACATCCCAAAACCACAAAAATATGAGCTAATCACTCGAAACACCCATAGCTAATCACTAGAAATCGAGCTAATTACTCGAAACACCCACGAGCAAAAAAACGCAAGAAACACAAGAAACACAAAATGGCAAAAAACAAGATGAACACATTAAGTAGTTCACACTTTCCCTCCTGGAATTTAAACTGCCTGGGCTTGCCACAATGTCAGCACGGTCGAACATAGTTTGAGGGTACCACTAAGTGCCAGCACAATATTGACAACCTTAATAACTTAATCATCTGAAATTCAAAATGCCTGGGTTTGCCACACAGCCCACAGGGCGGTATAGCATTCGCCGCGGAGATACTGTGGAAGTGGATTTCAAACTGCCTGGGCTTGCCACACCGCCAACACGGCCTAACATAGTGTATAGGGCACCACTGCACACCAGCACAATATTGACAACCTTAATCATTTAATCACCTGGAATTCAAACTGCCTGGGCTTGCCACACAGCCCACAGGGCAGAATAGCATTCGACGCAGGGATATTGTGTGGACTAGGCCACAGGGGGGATGCCCCTGCTTCGAAACAGTATCGCAAGCACTGGTCTGGTGCGGCTCCTGTTTTGGCTTGGAACAGTACAAAGTGGCGTCCTTCCTCATTTACGGTGCCCTCGACCTCATCCAACACCTCGGCAGGCAATTCGTTCTCATCCAACTCTCCCTCCGCAATCACCTTTTCTTGGTAGGCTTTGATCAGCCTGGGGGGGGGGGGGCGTGTGTGTGTGTGTGTGTGTGTGTGTGTGTGTGTGTGTGTGGGGGGGGGGGGGGGGGGCAGGCGATTAATTCTCATCCAACTTTCCCTCCACAATCACCTTTTCTTGGTAGGTTTTGATCAGCCTGGGGGGGGGGGGGGGGGGGGGGGGGATTGAGGGCAGGCGATTAATTCTTATCCAACTTTCCTTCCGCAATCACCTTATCTTGGTAGGCTTTGATCAGCCGTGGGGTGGGGTGGGGGGAGGGGGGGGGAGAGGGGTGGGTGGGGGTGGGGGGGACAGTGACACCCATTCCTTCGCAGGGTACATCTAACCGCCACCAACTCCTTCGCAGGGTACATCTAACCGCCACCAACTCCTTCGCAGGGTACATCTAACCACCACCAACTCCTTCGCAGGGTACATCTAACCACCACCAACTCCTTCAATGGGTACATCTAACCACCACCAGCTCCTTCCTGGGGTAGATTCAACCACCACCAACTCCTTCAGTGGGTAGATCCAACCACCACCAACCACCACCAGCTCCTTTTCAGGGTAGATCCAACCACCACCAACTCCTTCTCGAGGTATATCCAACCACCACCAACCACCACCAGCTCCTTTTGGAGTAGATCCACCCACCAACACCCACCTGCAACTCCTTCTCGGGGTACATCTAACCACCACCACCCACCACCTACTCCTTCTCATTCCATCCACCAAAACCACCCACCAACACCCACCACCAACTCCTTCTCCGGGTACATCCAACCACCACCACCTACTCCTTCTCATTCCACCCACCAAAACCACCCACCACCACCCACCACCAACTCCTTCTCAAAGTACATCCAACCACCACCACCCACCGCCTACTCCTTCTCATTCCACCCACCACCAACAACCTACCCACCACCATCTCCTCATCATTCCACCCACCAGCACCAACCACCAACCCTCCACTAACCACAAACCTACCCTCCACCAACTCCTCCCCATTCCACCAACCAGCCACCAACCCAACAATAACCACCGACCTACCCACCACCTACTCCTCATCATTCCATCCACCAGCACCAACCACCAACCCAACACTAACCACCGACCTACCCACCACCAACTCCTGCTCATTCCACCAACCAGCCACCAACCACCAACCCTCCACTAATCACCGACATAACCACCACCAACTCCTTCTCATTCCATCCACCAGCACCAACCACCAACCCAACTCTAACCACCGACCTACCCACCGCCAACTCCTCCTCATTCCACCAACCAGCCACCAACCCAACTCTAACCACCAACCTAACCACCACCAACTCCTCCTCATTCCACCCACCACCACCCACCACCAACTCCTTATTGTCGTACCACATACACATTACAAACACATGTACTCAATAATCTCATTTGCATGTGGAAGGTCATTGCACTTACTGGTTCATTTGCTCATCCCTCCCCTCGCCAGCTTCCTCTTATTTCAAATAATCCGCCTCAGGCTCCACCACTAACTCTTTTTCGGGGTAGATTCACCCACCACCACCCACCACCACCCACCACCTACTCCTTCTCATTCAACCCACCACCACCCACACCACCCACCACCACACACTGGTTGATGTGCTCATCCCTTCCCTCCCCAGCTTCCTCTTCTTCCAAATTGTTTTTGAACACACAGACCATCCACCTGGATCCATTGCTACTTCAGCTGATTTTAACTGATTTTAAATTAGTTGCTTGCTAAATTAAATAGCAAATAATATTTAGCTAAATTAGCTGAATGAAAATAGCAACTAATAGGTAGCTGCAGGACCCTGCAGTAACAACAGCAAGGTCATTGCTCTCACTGGTTGATGTGGTCATGGTCTCATATACTTTTTTTATTTATTTTTAGTTGTGAAAGGACTTTCACCCAGTCAGCTCAGAGCGTCCGAGGCCTAGAAATTAAATTGGCCACGGCATGCATATCAAAATTGGCTCAGGAAAACAAATGTTAGTGTGCTCCCTGGTTTCCGATGGTATAGAAGGAGGGGGGGGGGGGGGGGGGGGGGGGGGGGGCTTGGATTTTGCAGACGGTGAGTAGCCCAGAGAAACTGCATTATCCCACTTGTATGTGCAAGGTCATTGCACTCACTAGATGATGTGCTCATCCCTTTCCTCGACAGCTTCCTCTTCTTTCATATAATCCGCCTCAGGCTCCACCGCTAACATTTTTTTAGGGTAGATCCACCCACCACCACCCACCACCTACTCCTCTTCATTCAACCCACCACCACCCACACCACCCGCCACCAACCACACACCACCAGCTCAATGTCATTCAACCCACACAAACCACACCACCCGCCACCACCCACAAACCACCAGCTCCTTCTCTTTAAACCCACCACCACCCACACCTCTCACGGTTTGATGTGCTCATCCCTTCCCTCGCCAGCCTCCTCTTCTTCCAAATAATACGCTTCAGGCTCCACCACTAACTATTTTTTAGGGTAGATCCACCCACCACCACCCACCACCCACCACCTACTCCTTCTCATTCATCCACCCACTCCACCCGCCACCACCCACAAACCAACAGCTCCTTCTCATTCAACCCACCACCACCCACACCACCCACACTACTCACTGGTTGATGTGCTCATCCCTTCCCTCGCCAGCCTCCTCTTCTTCCAAATAATCCGCTTCAGGCTCCACCACCAACTCCTTCTCGGGGTATATCTGCACATCGATACCCCCTGCAGCGCTTCCAGAAGCATCTGGAACACCTCCCGCATCATCTGCACCTTCATCCTGGCCATACCCGAACTCAGCATCTACGTTGTCAGCTTCCGCTTGGCTCTCGGAAGCTTCCCCTTGGCTCTCGGAAACTTCCGCTTGGCTTTCGAAAGCTTTCGCTTGGCTCTCGGAAGCTTCCGCTTGGCTCTCGGAAGCTTCTGAAGCCGCCACCTTCACATCCTTGCCATCCTCCCCGGCACCGTCTGCCCCTGCCTGTCCCTCCTCGATCCCACCAGGGGCAGAAGGGGGCTTGGGACCCCCCTTTTTAGCCTTCTTCTTTCTCTTCTTCTTCCCCCCCGTGGCGCACCTCCCGCTGGTGCTAGCTTGAGGTATGGGTACACCAGTTTCTGCTTCGGCCACTCGCCAGGGGTCCCTAGATATGCTTGGTCGCTCAGCCTCCTGTGGACCGGTTACAGGGGTGGGTAGGTGGGTGTGTAGATGGATAGGTGTGTAGTTGGGTAGGTGGGTTGGTGGGTAGAGGTGGGAGAGGACGTGGGTGGGTGTGGGTAGGTGGGTGGGTAGGGGGGTGGGTGGGCGGGTTGGTGGTTGGTTCAGTGTGTGCGTGAGTGCCTGGATGGGTGGGTGGTTGCTAGCGTTGGGTACGGGGGCATTGGTTTCTGCTTCGGCCACTTGCCAGGGGTCCCTAGATATGCTTGGGCGCTCAGCCTCCTGTGGACCAGTTACAGGAGTAAGTAGGTGGGTGGGGGGGTGGGTGCATAGATGGGCGTGTAGGTGTGTAGGTGAGTAGTTGGGTAGGTGGGTAGGTGGGTGGAGGGGGGTAAGGATGTGGGTGAAGGTGGGTCGGTGGGCAGGGCGGTGGTTGGTTCAGTGTGGGTGTGAGTGCCTGGGTGGGTGGGTGGTTACTAGCTTCAGGTATGGAGACACCGGTTTCAGCTTCAGCCACTTGTCATGGGTCCCTAGATACGCTTGGTCGCTTGGCTTCCTAGCGGAGGTATACAGTGTGTGTGTGGGTGGGCGGGTGGGTGGGTAGGTGTGTGCGTGTGTGTGCGTGGGTGGGGGTGGGTGGGGGGTGGGGTGGGGGGGGTATGTGTGTGTGTAGGTGGGCGGGCTGGAGGTTTGTCTACTTGTTGTGTGTACCCAAGGCGATCCAACCTTTGGTTGCCCTAAGGGATTTGCTTAGTAGGGGGGACGGGGACTCACTAGTGAAAGCGGTCCAAAGACAGCCAAAGGCTGTCCAATCCCATAGAATTACAAGTTTGCCTTGGAAACTTAGTTGGACCGCCTAAGGCGGTCTAGTTAAAAGGAAAACAAATGTATTTAACAACACACTGATTAAAACCTGTGGGTTCAATTAGGGTATAGTTTATAGCATGCGTGTGGGTGGGTGGGTGGGTGGGCTGTCGGTTGGTTATGTGGTTGGTTATGTGGTTGCGTGGATGGGTGGGTGCGTGGGTTTAAGTACTGCCAGCAGCTTTTAAAAAGCTGTAAAATGAACAATTCGGGTGTGCCACTGCGTTTCTTTCCAGCTATGAGCAGCAGCTTCTACGCAGCTCCTGATACATCCACTGGGCTAAATCCTGAATACTACGCTCCACCGGCATTAAACAGTTTTGTTCAAACCTGAAAGTTTTTTTTTCCAGCTTGATGGTTCTAGGCCTCCTCCAGTGACAGCATTTTAGTGCTTATTATAGCTTTTATAGCCTATAATAGCTTTTTACAGCAAAAGCATTTTTTTTGTCTTGTTTATAGCGATAGTTTTATTGCACCTGCGACACTGCACCTGCGACACTGCACCTGCGACCACACCCGCCCGATTAAAGAGACAAAGATTGCGTACTTTTAAAGCGGTACGCAGTGTGCGAGGGGGTGTTTGTGACTCAACGCGCCCAAAATGTTAATCAACGCCCACTGTATTACCCGTAATACACGTGTATAACTCTCAATACACACATATGACAAATACTAACTGGCAAACCAGCAAAAATCCAAGACTTCAACACATGTTGGTTCATATTGGAAGACCCACCTCCTGGGGTGAAATTTATTTCATGATCTACGAAATACAAATCAATACAAATTAATAATGAAATAATAACGAAATAAGAATAAAATAAATAAACAAATTAGTTCCTGAAGCACCACGGATCGTGCGATACTGCTTCTGTTAAGCTTTGTGTAATAAATACATTAATTAATTAATAAATACATACCGGTAAATAGTATGCCTTATTACGAGGCTTGAGGTTGAGGGGGCCAGCCCGCTTGCTTGCACTAGGGCAAACCACAACAAGCTTTTGTGTAACAATCAGATTGCAATACTCAACGGCAAAGCAGGAGGGGTCTTGTCAGAGTCACTAGCGTCTTCAAAATCGTAGAATGGATCAGGGACTCTCATCGTCGGCCACATATCCCCTCCACCCACCCACCCCCACCACACACATACATACATACATACATATACATACATACACACACGCATACATGCACACACATACATGCACATACATACATACATACATACATACATACATACATATATACATACATACATACATACATACATACATACATACACACACAGTTGAAGTACTCACCGGCAAAGCAGGAGGGATCTTGTCAGAGTCACTAGCAGGTTCAAAGGCATAGATTGAATTATAACCAAATACAAATCAGAGTTCTTGATGCACCTCAGAACGTGCTCCGCTGCTTCTGTTCTACACTTTTGTGTAGAATTCGGATTTTAATACTCACCGGGAAAGAAGGAGGAATTGTGTCAGAGTCGCTAGCAGGTTCGCCAGCGTAGAATGAATTATAATGAATTAAAAAAAAAATTAAGACTTGTTGATGCTCCTCAGAACATGCTTGACTGCTTCTGTTCTACACTTTTGTGATGAATTCGGATTTCAGTACTCACCAGCAAAGCAGGAGGAATCTTGTCAGAGTCGCTAGCGGGTTCATAGGCGTAGAATTGGTTATGTCCCCTCTTGGGGCAGGAGGATGCATCTCATAATTTGATTAAATTCATACAAATAAAAAAATAAAAACTGGTTGCAGCACTCACCGGCAAAGCAGGAGGGATCTTGTAAGAGTCGCTAGCAATTTAAAAGCGTAGAATGAATGGATGAGGTGCCCCATTGTAAAATTCGGGGGGTCTTAAATACCCTTTCCTGCACCCCATACTGCGCCCTTCCCACCCAGCATGTGCCATTTTAAAGCCCACTAAAAGGGTGCCGTAGGCCACCCAGCATGTGTAACAATCAGATTGCAGGACTCACCGGCAAAGCAGGAGGGATCTTGTCAGAGTCGCTAGCAGGTTCAAAAGCGTAGAATGGGTTCTGTCGTGGTAGCTGGCACCTGAAGGCCCTAACTGCTCCAGGATCCGACAATTTCTGGCCCTGCACACAAAGGCAAGGCAAAGCATAAAGAATAGAATGAAAAGTTGTTTTGTTTTTTGTATCAATGATTTTGTTTTCTTTCTTTATAATGACACGAGCGTTTCAAACATCAGCTTGCACCTGAAGGCCCTAACTGCTCCGGGGTCTGACAGCTTCTGGCCTGGGCATAAAAGCAAAATATACAGAAATGCCAAAAGCGTTTCAAACACCAGTTGGCACCTGAAGGCCCTAACTGCTCCGGGGTCTGACAACTTCTGTCCTGGGCATAAAAGCAAAATATACGGAAATGCCACGAGCGTTTCAAACACCAGCTGGCTCATGCATGCCGTTACTGCTCCAAGTCTGACAAATTTCGGCCCTTCACACACAAGCAAGGCAAAATATGAAGAAATGTCACAGGCGTTTCAAACACCAGCTGTCTCATGAATGCCCTAACTGCTCCGGGCTCCAACAACTTCTGGCCCTGCGCACACAGGCAAAGCAAAAATATGAAGAAATGACACGAGCGTTTCCAACACCAGCTGGCACCTGAAGGCCTTTACTGCTCCCGCGTCCGACAACTTATGGCCCTGGGCATAGAAGCAAAATACACAGAAATGTTGCGAGCGTTTCAAACATCAGCCGGCTCATGGAGGCCCTAACTGCTCCCGGGTCCGACAGCTTCTGGCCTGGGCATAATAGCAAAATATACAGAAATGTCGCGAGCGTTTCAAACATCAGCCGGCTCATGGAGGCCCTAACTGCTCCAGGGTCTGACAGCTTCGCCTGGGCCATAAATAGCAAAATATACAGAAATGGTCGCGAAGCGTTTCAACATCAGCCGGCGCATGGGAGGCCCCTAACGCTCCCGGGTCCGAAAGCTTCCTGGCCTGGGCATAATAGCAAATAGACAGAAATGTCGCGAGCGTTTCAAACATCAGCCGGCTCATGGAGGCCCTAACTGCTCCCGGGTCCGACAGCTTCTGGCCTGGGCATAATAGCAAAATATACAGAAATGTCGCGAGCGTTTCAAACATCAGCCGGCTCATGGAGGCCCTAACTGCTCCAGGGTCTGACAGCTTCTGGCCTGGGCATAATAGCAAAATATACAGAAATGTCGCGAGCGTTTCAAACATCAGCCGGCTCATGGAGGCCCTAACTGCTCCAGGGTCCGACAGCTTCTGGCCTGGGCATAATAGCAAAATATACAGAAATGTCGCGAGCGTTTCAAACATCAGCCGGCTCATGGAGGCCCTAACTGCTCCAGGGTCTGACAGCTTCTGGCCTGGGCATAATAGCAAAATATACAGAAATGTCGCGAGCGTTTCAAACATCAGCCGGCTCATGGAGGCCCTAACTGCTCCCGGGTCCGACAGCTTCTGGCCTGGGCATAATAGCAAAATATACAGAAATGTCGCGAGCGTTTCAAACATCAGCCGGCTCATGGAGGCCCTAACTGCTCCCGGGTCCGACAGCTTCTGGCCTGGGCATAATAGCAAAATATACAGAAATGTCGCGAGCGTTTCAAAACATCAGCCGGCTCATGGAGGCCCTAACTGCTCCCGGGTCCGACAGCTTCTGGCCTGGGCATAATAGCAAAATATACAGAAATGTCGCGAGTGTTTCAAACATCAGCCGGCTCATGGAGGCCCTAACTGCTCCAGGGTCTGACAGCTTCTGGCCTGGGCATAATAGCAAAATATACAGAAATGTCGCGAGCGTTTCAAACATCAGCCGGCTCATGGAGGCCCTAACTGCTCCAGGGTCTGACAGCTTCTGGCCTGGGCATAATAGCAAAATATACAGAAATGGCGCGAGCGTTTCAAACATCAGCCGGCTCATGGAGGCCCTAACTGCTCCCAGGGTCTGACATCTGTTGGCCCTGCACACGTAGATAACGGGCAGTTTAGAAACGGCAAGTGCTTTGAATGTACTCATCGTACAGAAACACACTAGGCGGCACCTGCATGCCCTAACTGCTCAGGGGTCTGACAACTTCTGACCCTGCCCACACAGACAAGGCGAAATATGAAGAAATGACATAAGCGTTTCAAACACCAGCTGGCTCATGAATGCCCTAACTGCTCCGGACAACTTCTGGCCCTAAACAAACAGGCAAAGCAAAATATGAAGAAATGACACGAGCGTTTCAAACACCAGCTGGCACCCTGCATGCCCTAACTGCTCAGGGGTCTGACAACTTCTGGCCCTGCGCACACAGACAAGGCGAAATATGAAGAAACGACATAAGCGTTTCAAACACCAGCTGGCTCATGAATGCCCTAACTGCTCCGGACAACTTCTGGCCCTAAACAAACAGGCAAAGCAAAATATGAAGAAATGACACGAGCGTTTCAAACACCAGCTGGCACCTGCATGCCCTAACTGCTCAGGGGTCTGACAACTTCTGGCCCTGCGCACACAGACAAGGCGAAATATGAAGAAATGACATAAGCGTTTCAAACACCAGCTGGCTCATGAATGCCCTAACTGCTCCGGACAACTTCTGGCCCTAAACAAACAGGCAAAGCAAAATATGAAGAAATGACACGAGCGTTTCAAACACCAGCTGGCACCTGCATGCCCTAACTGCTCAGGGGTCTGACAACTTCTGGCCCTGCGCACACAGACAAGGCGAAATATGAAGAAACGACATAAGCGTTTCAAACACCAGCTGGCTCATGAATGCCCTAACTGCTCCGGACAACTTCTGGCCCTAAACAAACAGGCAAAGCAAAATATGAAGAAATGACACGAGCGTTTCAAACACCAGCTGGCACCTGCATGCCCTAACTGCTCAGGGGTCTGACAACTTCTGGCCCTGCCCACACAGACAAGGCGAAATATGAAGAAACGACATAAGCGTTTCAAACACCAGCTGGCTCATGAATGCCCTAACTGCTCCGGACAACTTCTGGCCCTAAACAAACAGGCAAAGCAAAATATGAAGAAATGACACGAGCGTTTCAAACACCAGCTGGCACCTGCATGCCCTAACTGCTCAGGGGTCTGACAACTTCTGGCCCTGCGCACACAGACAAGGCGAAATATGAAGAAACGACATAAGCGTTTCAAACACCAGCTGGCTCATGAATGCCCTAACTGCTCCGGACAACTTCTGGCCCTAAACAAACAGGCAAAGCAAAATATGAAGAAATGACACGAGCGTTTCAAACACCAGCTGGCACCTGCATGCCCTAACTGCTCAGGGGTCTGACAACTTCTGGCCCTGCGCACACAGACAAGGCGAAATATGAAGAAACGACATAAGCGCTTCAAACACCAGCTGGCTCATGAATGCCCTAACTGCTCCGGACAACTTCTGGCCCTAAACAAACAGGCAAAGCAAAATATGAAGAAATGACACGAGCGTTTCAAACACCAGCTGGCACCTGCATGCCCTAACTGCTCAGGGGTCTGACAACTTCTGGCCCTGCGCACACAGACAAGGCGAAATATGAAGAAATGACATAAGCGTTTCAAACACCAGCTGGCTCATGAATGCCCTAACTGCTCCGGACAACTTCTGGCCCTAAACAAACAGGCAAAGCAAAATATGAAGAAATGACACGAGCGTTTCAAACACCAGCTGGCACCTGCATGCCCTAACTGCTCAGGGGTCTGACAACTTCTGGCCCTGCGCACACAGACAAGGCGAAATATGAAGAAACGACGTAAGCGTTTCAAACACCAGCTGGCTCATGAATGCCCTGACTGCTCCGGACAACTTCTGGCCCTAAACAAACAGGCAAAGCAAAATATGAAGAAATGACACGAGCGTTTCAAACACCAGCTGGCACCTGCATGCCCTAACTGCTCAGGGGTCTGACAACTTCTGGCCCTGCGCACACAGACAAGGCGAAATATGAAGAAATGACATAAGCGTTTCAAACACCAGCTGTCTCATGAATGCCCTGACTGCTCCGGGCTCCGACAACTTCTGGCCCTGGGCATAAAAGCAAAGCAAAAATATGCACAAATAGTCACAAGCGTTTCAAACACCAGCTGGCTCATGAAAGCCCTAACTGCTCCGGGGTCAGACAACTTTTGGCCCTGCGCACACAGGCAAGGCAAAATATGAAGAAATGCCACGAGCGTTTCAAACACCAGCTGGCTCATGAATGCCCTTACTGTTCCAAGTCTGACAACTTTCGGCCATTCACACACAGGCAAGGCAAAATATGAAGAAATGTCACAGGCGTTTCAAACACCAGCTGGCTCATGAATGCCCTAACTGCTCCGGGCTCCGACAACTTCTGGCCCTGGCCCTGGGCATAAAAGCAAAGCAAAAATATGCACAAATAGTCACGAGCGTTTCAAACACCAGCTGGCACCTGAAAGCCCTAACTGCTCCAGGGTCAGACAATTTCTGGCCATTAACAAACAGGCAAAGCAAAACATGAAGAAATGACACGAGCGTTTCAAACAACAGCTTGCTCATGGAGGCCCTAACTGCTCTGGGCTCCAACAACTTCTCGCCCTGCGCACACAGGCAAGGCATTACATACAGAAATGACATGAGCGTTTCAAACAACAGCTGGCTCATGAATGCCCTAACTGCTCCAGGCTCCGACAACTTCTGGCACTGGGCATAAAAGCAAAGCAAAAATATACACAAATAGTCACGAGCGTTTCAAACAGTAGCTGGCTCATGGAGGCCCTAACTACTCCAAGCCTGACAACTTTTGGCCCTTCACACACAGGCAAGGCAAAATATGAAGAAATGACACGAGCGTTTCAAACACCAGATGGCAACTGAAAGCTACTTGAAGCCTCGTGCAAATAAACCAGAGGCAAATTAATGAATGACATGTGGACTGTGTGTCATCAGTGGGCAACGGAGAGCACCAACTGTTCAACACTTTGTTTTCTTCCGACGCCTAGCGTCGCAAATTGAGCGACTCGGTGCGACCCCGCATCAGTTGGCAACTGATGCGGGGTCCGTCATCACTGCACTAACTGCTCCAGTGTTTTACATCACTGTTTTTTTCATGTTCTGTATTTTTGCATGCGACGCCTGGCAAATTGAGCGCCTCAGTGTAACTCCACATCAGTTGGCAACGGAGAGCACTACCTGCTCCAGGGTTTGACATCACTATTTATTTCATGTTATATATTTGTGCAAGCGACGCTTGGCAAATTGAGCGCCTCAGTGTGACTCCACATCAGTTGGCAACGGAGAGTACGACCTGCTCCAGGGTTTGACATAACTGTTTCTTCATGTTCTATATTTTTGCATGCGACGCTTGGCAAATTGAGCGCCTCAGTGTGACTCCACATCAGTTGGCAACGGAGAGCACCAACTGCTCTAGGGGTCTACATCACTATTTATCTCATGTTTTTTATATTTTTGCAAGCAAAGCGTTGCAAACTGAGCGACTCGGCATGACCCCAGTGCAAAGCACTGCCCCCCAAACCCCGCAGAGGCTGGGGGATTTAAGGGGGCACATTACACTAGTTTAGCCGGACACATGCATCACAATGCGTAGCCCAGGCTAAAAGGATTTTTTACCCCAAAGGACCCCGTGAAAAGAAAGAAAAAAAGGAAAACGTGTTTTCTGCGACAGCACTGTCTTAATACAGCACTGTTTTATTTTATGCGAAGCATGGCAAATTGAGAAACTCCGTGCAACCCGAATGCAACACACCCGGAGCAGGGCTTTTTTTCAAATCTGAAAGTGTTTTTTGTCTGGCTTTATGGTATTAGGCCTCCTCCTGGGACAGCATTTTAGTGTTTTTACATATTTTACAGCCTTTCATAGCTTTTAAGGGCAAAACAAACTTTTCGTTTACATTTGTATAGCTATCATTTTGCCAAAACTGGGTCAAAACTAGCGATTGCTATATATAGAAGAAATAAAAAGCCCTGGCACAGAGCGCTAAGCACGGAACCCGGGGGGGTTGGGGGGGATTTTATTTTTTTAGTTCAGCCAAAACCATGTGCTGCCATGCAGCGGCATAATGGCGAGGCGTCGGAGGAGGAAAACAAAGACAGGCCCAATTGTACCAGCTTTTCTGGCCATCCGCTGACCGCACCCAATACATACCATTCACATACACTTCCACACACCCACTTACTCACCCACCCACCTGCTCACCTTAACACCCCCAACACCCACCTACTCACCCACTCAACTGAACACCCCCAATATCCACCTACACCCCCCCCCCCCACCCACTCACCCACCCAGCCTGGCACACCCTCCATATTATGATAGTACTGACATCTTCTGAAACAAACAGAAACAATTTAGCACGGTGAAAGGCGCCCTCATTATCAAAATCCTTATTACCCAACCCAACCAACTCACCTGAACACCTTCAACACCCACCCACCCACCTTCCACCCCACCCACTCACCCAACCACCCAGCCTGGCACACCCAGCCACACACCCCATATCAAGATAGTACTTACATCCTTTGATACAAATAGAAACAAAGCTCGATGAAAAGCGTCCTCATTAGAATCATCCACAGGAGCATACACCTGCATGCAAAAACGGTGGAGGCAAGGGTTTAGTATTTGGGGTTTAGGATTTAAGATTTAGGGTTAATAGTTCAGGGTTTACATCTGCATACACCTGCACGCAAAAACGGTGGAGAAAAGGGTTTAGGGTTTAGGGTTTACACCTGCACACACCTACATGCAAAAACGGTGGAGAAAGGGTTTTAGGTTTTAGGTTTAGGGTTTACACCTGCATACAACTGCATGCAAAAACGGTGGAGAAAAGAGTTTAGGGTTTAGGGTTTACACCTGCATACACCTGCATGCAAAAACGGTGGAGAACTGGGTTTTAGGTTTAGGGATTAGGGTTTACACCTGCATACACCTGCATGCAAAAACGGTGGAGAAAAGGGTTTAGGGTTTGGGGTTTACAGCTGCACACACATGCATGCAAAAACAGTGGAGAAAAGGGTTTTCGGTTTAGGGTTTAGGGTTTACACCTGCATACACCAGGATGCAAAAACGGTGGAGAAAAGGGTTTAAGGTTCAGAGTTTACACCTGCATACGCCTGCATGCAAAAACGGTAGAGAAAAGGGTATTAGGCTTAGGGTTTAGGGTTAGAACCTGCATACACCTGACATTGGCCCATTGGCCTGGAATGACCTGACCTGACCCATTGTCCTGGAATGACCTGACCAATGTTAACACCAAACCAAAACCAAAGCTAAAATATATGTGAAAAATAAACACAGAAGCAACAACCTGTCCAAAGCAAAGCAAAGCAGGCTGTAGGTAACTCCTAAACCTACAACAAAATCCTGACCAAACCTAACCAAACCAATCCAAACACTAACACCTCATCAGATCCGATCGGATCGGATCTGATCTGATCTGATCTGATCTGACCAAACCAAGCGCACCTGAAGGAGGAAGTCTAGGGGCTTGCCCGTGGATTTGCAGGTCAGCTGCTCACGGGTTGGGATGTCCTTGGGGTTCAGCCATGCCTACAGCAGGGCAGTAAAGACAGCACTTCAAATTAGATGTGATACGTTATGGATTTCATATTTGGATTTGAATTTGAATTGAATTTGAAACTGGGGCTTAACCATGGATTTGAAAGTCAGCTGCTCACAGGTCGGGATGTCCTTGGGGTTCAGCCATGCCTACAGCAGGGGACATTAAAGACAATATTTGGATTTGGGTTTGAATTTGAATTTAAATTGGATTTGTATTTAAAACTAGGGCTTAACCATGGATTTGCAGGTCAGCTGCTCACAGGTCGGGATGTCCTTGGGGTTCAGCCATGCCTACAGCAGGGGGCACTTAAAGACAGCACTCCAAATTGGATGTGATACGTTATGGATTTCATATTTGGATTTGAATTTGAAACTGGGGCTTAACCATGGATTTGCAGGTCAGCTGCTCACGGTTGGGATGTCCTTGGGGTTCAGCCATGCCTACAGCAGGGGGCACTTAAAGACAGCACTGCAACTTGGATGTGATCTGGATTATATATTTGGATTTGGATTTTAATTTGAATTGGATTTCGAAATGGGGCCATTGACCATAGCTTTGCAAGTCAGCTGTTCATGGGTCGGGACATCCGTGGCAGGGATTTTTATTTCCGCTATATATATCGATCGCTAGTTATGACCCCGTTTCAGCGAAATTATTGCTATAAAAAAAGTAAAAAAAAAAGTTATTTTGTTCTTGCCCTAAATGGCCCCCAGAAGCTACAAAAAGCTATAGAAAGCACTCAAACACTGTCCCTGGAGGACGCCTGAAACCATTAAGCTAGAAGAAACCCACTTTCAGATTTGAAAAAAAAAACTGATCCATGGGTTTCAGCCAGGGCTTTTTTTCAAATCTGAAAGTGGGTTTTTTCTAGCTTCATGGTTTTAGGCCTCCTCCTGGGACAGCGTTGTAGTGCTGTTAATAGCTTTTTAAAGCTTTTATAGCCTTTTATAGCTTTTAGGGCCACTAAGGGGACAAGTTCTTAGCGACACAGAAAATCGCTTTAGCAGTCACCGGCAGGGAGTTTCGGAAGTAGTGGAGAAAGTAGCTACTTGTAGCCGAATAGAGCTACAAACATTGAACAACTTTTGCGAAGGGTTTTAACCGCTGCGATGCTGATAACTCTAGTCATGCGCACTCCAACTATGAGCAAAAATGGTGGGTCCGGAGGTGGTCGAAATCGTTCAAACGCCTCGGACCCTCGGACAGACGGACATCAGACAGACAGACGGACAGACAGACAGACAGACAGCGGAGAGAGACACGGGGGGAATCTAGGGCTTCAGCCCCGGGACTCCTGGGGGTCCAGAGGGGGCTAAAGCGAAAAAATTGTATTTATATTTGTATAGCCGGGGTATAGCAATAATTTTGACAACGGGGTCAAAACTAGGGATCGCTATATAAATCGGAAAATAAAAGCCCTGGGTTCAGCCACGCCTTAGGTAAGGGACAGTCAAGACAGCCCTTAAAATTAGACTCGATATGGGATTTGAATTTATATTTGAATTCGAATTTGGATTTGAATTTAAATTTGAATTTGGGTTGAATGAAAAAGGAAAATGGATTGAAACTGAAAATATAATTTGAACTGAATTTGTGACATCAGACGTTGATTTTGACTCTGATGGGATGAAAAGGACCCAAGTCTGCTTCCCAGCACCCGGCTCCACCACCAGTTTTTCTTGAAGGGGCTATATCTAGAACACCCTAGCTGAATTATGGACATCAGTGGGTGCGTTTGGGTGCTAGGTTAAGGGTTTAGGTTAATGTCTTCTATGTGTTTGCCTTTTGAGCCAGTGTTTTTTTCAGAATTCAGAATTCTCAAGGCCATGTTGGTAGCCACAAGTGGCGACCCAAGCCTCATTCTGGCTGGGCGCAAAGCGCTGCTTATATTGAGGGGGGGGCGGGGGGCGTAACCCCCCAGGTTTCTTGAAGGGGGGGGGCTTAAAAAACATGCATTTTGCGCATGGATGACGAATAATAATTCTAGCAAAAAAGGCAGCTGGCAGTACCCCAAAAGCTACTAGGAGCACCATGGTGCTATGTAAAAGCAATCCCACCCACACCAACCCTGACACACACCACAGCTTCCCACTTGAGGGGGACCCCCTCACTTATTAACTCACCGGCCTGCCACCGACTTTGCTGGCAAATCTGTGACTTAACAGAGCCCCAGGTGGGGCGGTTCCTACCCGCCTACCTACTTCTGCCCACCCACTGCCACACACCCGCTCCCGCCCACTCAAACCAATCCAGAGACACACCACAGCTTCCTGCGTCAGGAGGACCCCTTCCCTCATGAACTCATTGGCCTGCCACCAACTTTGCTGGCAAACCTGTGCCTTAACAAAGCCCCAGGTGGCTCTCAACCGCCTACCCACTTCCACCAACTCACTGCTGTACACCCACTGCTGTACACCCACTCCATACCACCCAAACCAATCTAGACACACACACCACAGCTTCCCACATGAGGGGGACCCCTAAACTTATTAACTCAACGGCCTGCCACCGACTTTGCTGGCAAACCTGTGCCTCAACAGAGCCTAGGGTGGGGCAGCCCTTACCCGCCTACCTACTTCCGCCTACCTACTGCCGCACACCCACTTAAACCAATCCAGACACACACCACAGCTTCCTGCGTCAGGGGACCTCTTCCCTCATTAACTCACTGGCCTGCCACCCACTTTGCTGGCAAATCTGTGCCTTAACAGAGCCCCAGGTGGGGCGGTTCCTACCCGCCTACCTACCTCCGCCTACCCACTGCCGCACACCCGCTCCCGCCCACTCAAACCAAGCCAGAGACACACTACAGCTTCCTGCGTCAGGAGGTTCCCTTCCCTCATGAACTCACCGGCCTGCCACCGACTTTGCTGGCAAACCTGTGCCTCAACAGAGCCTCAGGTTCGGCGTCCTCAACAAAACCGAGCATGTACTGCAGGGGGGGGGGGGGGGGGGGGGGGGGGGGGTAAGAGAAGGGGAGGGGGGAAGGGGGGGGAAATGCACGTAATGAAGCGACATGATATATAATAAGTCCCTTTAGCCTGTTGCTGGGAAACCAGTGCCTTAACAGAGCCTCAGGTTGGGCGGCCTCTACAAACGCAAGCAATTGCTGCAGGGGTGTGTTGAGGGGGGTTGGGAGTTGGGGGGGGGGGGGCGTGGGTGCGTGGGTGGGGGGCTGTCTGGTGTAGGTGTGGTGTGGTGTGGTGTGGTGTGGTGTGGTGTGGTGTGGTGTGGTGTGGTGTGGTGTGGTGTGGTGTGGTGTGGTGTGTGGGGGGGGCTGGATGAGGGTGAGGGTGTGTGTGCAGTGGTGGTGGTGGCGGTGGTGGTGTGGGGGAGGGAGGGAGGGAGGGTATAGCAGCTTGCTAATAGAAGGTATTAGAAGCAAGTTGGGTGCAGAGCAGGCAGTGCAAGGTGGTGGTGTATGTGCGTGTGTTTGTGTGTGTGTGTGTGTGTGTGTGTGTGTGTGTGTGTGTGTGTGTGTGTGTGTGTGGTGGTGGTGGTGGTGGTGGTGGTGGTGGTGGGGGGGGGGGGGGGGCAGAACAGTCGTCTGGGGGAGTGGGCATGAGCTACATGGGTGCGAGTATGAACATGACTACACCACACTCCTGAGTATTGAGTGCAATCACATGGGTATAGATTGTACTACACCACACTCCTGAGAATAGAGTGCAATCACATGGGAGTGGATTGTACTTCACTACACTCCTGAGTACTGAGTGCGACCACATGGGTGTGGGTACACAGTTCGCTGAGAGAGGGAGCAGTGTAGGCGGCCAGGAGCAACTGCTATGCAGCACCGCTTACCTCGCACTCGTCCTCCGACCCATCGTCAGAGCCGTCGTCTGCTCGCATGTTTCTAGGCATGGCGAAAGAAAGAGTGGAGACGCCAGAAGCGACGCTCAGACGCAAGAAGCGTGGCTGAAAGAATAGGGGTGGGAGAGCGAGTCTATTGAATTGACCTAGACCTCACTGGGCTGCTATTGATGTGCAATATCGGGGTTGAGTTTAAGGAATTGTAAGAAGGATGGAAGCTTTCGGCATGTCTGCGAGAGTAGCTGGGGGGTAGGCGGGGGCGTTCGTTGCACCCAGGGGACCCTGGTTGCTACCGGTGTCGAGTGCGCCGCCGAGAAGTCAGCTAGGGTCCAAGGACCACAGCTAGGGTTCAAGGACCATGCACCACGGAATGTACAAGGTCATTTAGACACTATGTGCCGGTTTATGTTCACCCATGTTAAGTTATTCACTCATAGGAAATCGACTTGAGTACTTGACTTGGGATAATCATTTAATTATACCGGTATTGTATACCAGCTGTTTACCAGTAATTAAATTATCATTGAAGCACAAACTTGTGTATACTGCGGACTGCAGGATCTCGTAGGCTCTCTGGTTACAAATAAGATAATAGCATAGAGGTGCGCAGACACTAAGAGGCACCTCGATAAGTTTTTAGGCATAACCTAACAACAACAACAACAACAACAACAACAACAACAACAACAACAACAACAACAACAACAACCACCACAACAACAATAAAATACATGTCACCAAAATTACGATACGTCACTACCATTATTGCAGGTCATATGCTGACAAAAATAACTTTGTCTAGTATAAATGAACACCATGGTATGTTTTCTGACTAAATTCGACGATACATGTTTATGATGTCCTGGTTCATACTGCTAGAATGCTTGGTGAAGGGGGTGTGAAGCAGATTGGAACAGATTGGTTAGTTAGTTTGACAAGATATAGGATAGAGATATAATAGGTGCGAAATTGGTAGCTGTTTAGCCTCTCCTCGCCGAAACTGGTGGCAGATAAAAAGGGGATAAGCCAGCTGACACCGACACCAGGCTGTCAATCCACCAGGAGCCCAGCCCAGCCAGCCGTTATCGATCCGATCTTTCCGATCTCAGAACTCCCGTAACCCGCCGTAACTTGCATGCCACTGGTTCAGATCGGACAGCAACGGCTGATACTCATCTAAACGATTTGACCTCGGTTCGGTCCACTTCGTCCATTTTTCAACCCCTGCGACTCGCTAGCTCCCCAACCTTCCTTTCTCTAGAACCCTTTGATCATTCGAAATGCTTCTCCGCTCTTCTCTCTCCCTGCGCGCAACTCGCCCGAGCTTGGCACAGCGTCGTATCAGCCTCGCGAAGCCTCGACACATTTGCTTCTCTGCCTCATCTATCAACCCATCAGGCGAGTATGATGAATGAATAGTAGCCGCTTGTCGATGTTCTAAGCCACGCGCGACGTCTCTCTAGTATAGGGTTTTAGTCAGCTTGGCTTTTCTCGGGTCTCAATCGCCACGCCGCTACGAAGCAATTCACGAGTGGACAGATTGCGTGCATTTCATCGGACATGGGCCCCATTCCTGCCAGTTCCCGTAAATATCTCGCTTGCAGCGCTCATCCAACCCCATGTATTGGCATCTAATACCTACCTACCTGTCCAAGCACCTCCCTCGTTTTCCTGTGTTCTATTCATATCATCGCCCACTCGAGATCCACAGCCTAATGCAGCCCCTGGGTTGCATCCGCGGCCAAAGTGATGGAACCCCATCGGCAGCTCTCGGCCAACCCCATGTGTCGGAAATCCTTTTCTCGGATCCCGAAGCCACCATTCATTACCACCTCTGAACTCTTCCAACTGCATCATGGCGCCACGTGTAATGCCGCTTTCTTTCTTGTATCCAATATATCCCTGCATTCTTCTGAGTTGGAGCGATGCCCCCACTTCCAACCGGTCTCGTCTCGGCCCAGGCGGACTTGCCGGTCTTGCCACGCTGTCCGAGAGCCTGGAGCGCTTTTCCTATGTTTCCAAATGCTGCGAGATACAGATGATCGACAAGGCCACTGTTAGGAGCGTACCGATCTGCTAATGCTATTCTCACGCCCAGGCCCGCTACCCCCCCACCCCCGTCAATATTAGCTTCTTGCTTCTACCCGCTCAGATCTAACGCGCCCAGATTGATCGGCCTCGATGGATAGTACTTTCTTGTCATCGAGGTATAAGCCATTAGGCCAAAAGGGGTTCGTCCAGCCACGGATGATTTTGAAATCATTATACGGCACCGAGAGGGCCTTACCAGGGCCTTCCCTGTTGCGTGGCAGATAATCCTACTTCCTGGCTTGATCACTGATTGATGCTAAGCCTCAGATAATTTGAAGATCTTTCCACACCAACAGGGCCTTGCCAGGGTCTACCCCAAAGCACGGAATATTTGTTTATTACCTGGCACACACTGATCGCCAATTGATTGTCATATGATTTGTCCACCCTGGCTTGGTCACTGATTGATTTGGACAATCTCTGGCCTGGCATGATCACTGATTGCTTGGCAGATGATTTGTTTACCCTGACATGATCACTGATTGATTGGCATATGATTTGTACACTCTGGCATGATCACTGTTTGATTGGCATATGATTTGTACACTCTGGCATGATCACTGATTGATTCGATGTTGTTGGCACGCAGACGAGGACCCCCTGAAGAAAGACGAGAGCGCCATCCCGTGAGTTAGTTATATTACACTGGAATTAGTATATCACATGCGAGTTTGTTGCATCATAAAATGTTGACCCAAGATTTCAAAGTACTGTTATGAGTGTGTAGTCCTGTACAGGATGTCTTGTACTGAATTGATGATGTACACGTTACAAAACATGTGCAGATCTTAGGAACAATGATGGATTGTACTGCATTAAAACCAAGAAAATCAATAATTATACTATGTAAGCGCTCGCACTTGCGGTGAGCTGTACATAAACGTTAGAGTGTGCTCATGTACATACAGTAACTATTGTACATTGTGTGCGACGTGTCATGGCGGCGCTGCATGGCTGTATGCAGAAACAAAGTGTCTCCGTGTCATATACTGATGTTGGTATATTACACCTAGGACCCCTGCAGCCAACCTCCTATATGTAGGGAACGGCAACTCATATTAGTGTTTGGAAAACTAATATAAGCTAATATTATTGTAGTGTCAAAATAATATAAGTTTTTCAAATAAATTCAAATTCTGGTGAGACGGCTCGTTTGTCTAATAAGTGACGTTCACATTTTTTTCCCGTTCGCTAATATTAACTAACTTAGCCTTTCCCTACCTATGTGCATACTCCTTATATCCCATTTGTACATTCTTCCAATACAAAGGGTGTACATACAATAGCTAGGCAAGTTTCAGGCAAGGCCTGTGCAAAATTGCATTACAAAAGCATTACAAAAGCATCTCAGAAGCATCTGTAAAGCATCTCAATAGCAGCTCAATAGCATATGTATACTGCTTTGTAAGATACGCAAAGCAGTATGCATCTGATATGCTTTTGTAAGACCTGGTATAAATTGTCTGCCGAGATGTTGTACCGCCTCACTAAGCTGTATTAGCTGGCACTACAAATGCAAATGGGCTGGTCCCCTCAACCTAACGCCTCGTAATGAGGTGTATTATATATTTATTTATGTACTTATTTATTTATAACCGGCTCACCCAGCAGACTAGCCTTGCCAACAACAACCCATGCGTACTCGGGGTGCAAACGCAGCATATAAAGGGAGCGGTTATATGGCATCATATGATATCATGTCATCATATGATATCATATGATGCCGGCAGTCTGACTTCAGTTACCATTTAGATAAAATATAATATGAATAGGTTTGGGAAGCAAACGTAAATTTTGATGTTTATGCGGAATAAACGCATGGACATATGCATATAAACGTATGAAAACGTATGAGAATTTATGTACTTCTGGAGAAAATACTCACATGGTTTTACAGGGATCGCTACGTAGCTAATTTCATTGACATCACATATCAACTATACAAAACAATCTGGCAAGTTTAGGTTGTCCAACTCTCAGAAAATTATTAGTTATGAGACAGTGGCTGACGTATCAGGCTTCGCCTCGGTCGTCAGTCGGACGGACGGTCAGACGGCCAAACGGACAACAGGGTGAATCTGGGTGCTCCCGCCCCCCAGGAGAGGGGGCTTCACCAAAAAGGTGCACCTGTTTGCTAGCTCTGGGGCCAACCACCAAAGCATGCGTTGAACAGTTCCCTTGAGCGCTAGAAGCTTGGATTGTATCTGTAGTCTAGTAAGCTAAGTGTAACAATAATACAACTTAAAAAAATAAAAGGAAATACATTTAATTTTTAAATGTATTAATCAGGTATTAATTAATTTAATACCGGATTAATTCATTTAATTTAAATAAAATAAATAAATAATTGAAAATAATTAGATGAGTTGTGTAGTTAGCAGATACACACTTGCGTATGGTTAGGGAACGACGATATGATATCATATGATATCATGTTATCATATGATTTCATACGATATTCTATGATGCCGGCAGTCTGACCAGGCTAAATTTACCATTTACATATAATATTATATGATGCAATTTGTATGATATCATATGAGATCATACTGGACTTTGGTCAGTATCATATGACTTGCCGATCCCTACATATAGAAAAGTGCAAGTGAGCCTAACAAACCAGAGTGATTCCTCAGGTGAAAACAAGGGCAGTTGGCTTGGCACCAGAGAACTGGGTGAGCAGTGCAAGTGAGCCTAACAAACCAGAGTGATTCCTCAGGTGAAAACAAGGGCAGTTGGCTTGGCACCAGAGAACTGGGTGAGCAGTGCTAGTGAGCCTAACAAACCAGAGTGATTCCTCAGGTGAAAACAAGGGCAGTTGGCTTGGCACCAGAGAACTGGGTGAGCAGTGCAAGTGAGCCTAACAAACCAGAGTGATTCCTCAGGTGAAGACAAGGGCAGTTGGCTTGGCACCAGAGAACTGGGTGAGCAGTGCAAGTGAGCCTAACAAACCAGAGTGATTCCTCAGGTGAAAACAAGGGCAGTTGGCTTGGCACCAGAGAACTGAAAGGGCAGTGCAAGTGAGCCTAACAAACCAGAGTGATTCCTGAGATGCTGGTGATGCATACATATATTTAGATTTGATCAAACAACAGGATGGCAGATTTAGGTAACAATGACACACAGGATGCGAGTACACATGCATGTATGCCTTTGTGTATGATAACTAGTCCTAAGCGGCGGTGCAAGTGATGCGGAAAATTGGTGGAAAGTGTTGGCTATACAAGCTACAGGTGGCAACGGAATGGAGTGCAGCGGACTGAAGCTAGTTAGTTCTGAGACAGCTGGTAGAGACAGCTGGCGTTTTGTGGTTGCACGGACAAACGGACAATGGGTGGCGCTGGGGGTTCCCGCCCCCCAGAAGGGGGGGCTCTGCCAAAAAGAACAGGAAGACAGATGGAACTAACAATGACAGACAGGATGCTAGCGCAAATGCAAATGCATATATATATATACAGGGTCCCGGGGCTGAAGCCCTAAGTTCCCCCTGTGTCTCTCTCCGCTGTCCGTCTGTCCGATGTCCGCTGCCCGTCTGTCTGTCCGACATATGTCCAGGCGTTTGAACAATTCCGACCACCTCTGCACCCAATTTTTTTGCTCATAGTTGGAGTGCGCATGACTAGAGTTATCAGCATCGCAGCTGTCAAGATCCTTCGCAAAAGTTGTTCAATGTTTGTAGCTCTATTCGGCTACGAGTAGCTACTTTCTCCACCACTTTCGAATCTCCCTGCCAGTTTCTGCTAAAGCGTATTTTTTAAGGAGTTCCCCGCCCCAGCTGAGCCGGCTGCCACACCTACCTCTGGACTATACAATACATACATACACCAACACCAACACCCAACCCCTGGTCTGTAAAATACTCACATCCACCACCACCACCACCACCCCCTCTTCGGCTTTTTCTGTAAGGAGGTCCCCGCCCCCGCTGAGCCAGCTGCCACACCTACGGATGGACTGTAAAATACATACATACACCAACACCACCCCACCCCTCCCCACCAACACCACCCATCCCATCCCCTCCCCTTCTTTGGCTCTTTCAGAAAGGAGGTCCCCGCCCCAGCTGAGCTGGCTGCCACACCTACCCCTGGACTATAAGATACATACATACACCAACACCAACACCCTACCCCTGGTCTATAAAATACTTACATACATTCACCACCACCACCACACCACCCCTCCCCCTCTTCGGCTTGTTCTGTAAGGAGGTCCCCGCCCCCGCAGAGCCGGCGGCCACGCCTACCCCTGGACTGCAAAATACATACATACACCACCACCACCCCACCCCTTCCCACCAACACCCCACCCCTCCCCTCCCCTTCTTTGGCTCTTTTAGAAAAGAGCTCCCCGCCCCTGCTGAGCCCGTTGCAACACCTACCCCTGGGCTGTAAATACATGTATACTCCACCAACACCCCTCCCTGTCTTCAGCTTTTTCATAAAGGAGGTCCCCGCCCCCGCTAAGCCCGCTGCCACACCTACCCCTGCTGCTGTAGAATATATATATACACCACCACCATTACCCCCCTCCCCACCCCCCCTACCACCCCCACCCCACTACAACACTATCCCCCCCCCCCCCACACACACACCCCTCCCCACCAACACCCCACCCATCCCCTCCCCTTCTTTGGCTCTTTCAGTAAGGAGGTCCCAGCCCCAGCTGAGGCCGCCGCCACACCTACCCCTACCCCTGCTGCTGCTGCTGTTGTAGAAGACAGCTTCATGAGCCACTATGGCAAACTCTTCACTGGCATGGGTAAGCATTGGGATTGGGAGGGGTGGGGTGGGGGTGGGGTGGTGGGTTGGAGTGTGTGTGTGTGGAGGGGTGGGGGCGGGGAGGGGTGGGATAACTTGGATTTGGTTGGGGAGGGTGGGATGAAGCGGGGTGGAGCAGGGTGGGGTGGGACATGGTGGGGTGGGGCAATGTGGGGCAGGGTGGGGTGGGATGGGTTGCACACATACGGTTGTGGCGTTCTATAATCATAGTCCTTGGCGCTGATGTATTTCAGTAGGGCACAAGGTTGATATTGGCATCAATAGGCCCCCCCCCCCCCCCCCCCCCCCCCCCCCCCTCCCCCCCCCCCCCCCCCACACACACACCCAACTACCCCCCTCCCCCCCCCCCTAACTACCCCCCTCCACCCCCCCACACCCCCCCCTAACTACCCCCTACACACCCCCACCCTAACTAAACCCCCCTCCACAACCCCCCCCCTAACTACCCCCCCCCTCCAATCCACACTCCCCCCCACCCCTATCGCACCTTCCCCCTCCCCTCCCCCCCCCCCCCCTCTCCCCCTTTCACCATTGTATGTCACACCGGAGTGGAAGCAGGAGTTGAACGTCGCCAAAGATGGTTCCATGGTCTTTTACCGAAGGAACATGAACTTTACTTTCGCGACATTCCACTCCTGCTTCTACAACCCTAGACTTCCCCCCCCCCCCCCCTTTCCCCTCAACTACCCCCCTCTACGACCCCCCCCCAACTACCACCAACCTACCGTCCCCCCAACTACCCCCCCCAACTACCCCCCCCAACTACCCCCTGTCCCCCCTACAACCCCTAACTACCCCACCCCACCCCCTACACCCTACACCCTATACTCCCCTCCCCCCCCCCCCCCCCCCCCCCCCCCCACTACCCACCACCACACAACCATGCCAACTCTCCCCCCCCTAACTCCCCCCCCCCCCCCCCCGCCCCCACCCTCCCCCCCCAGCCAGCCCCCCCCCCCCGCCCCCCACACACACATCACACACCACCACACACACACACACACACACACCAACACCCAACTACCCCTACCCCCCCCCCCCCCCCCCCCCCCTATCCACCTTTCTCCATCTGTAATGTCACACCAGAAATGGAACCAGGAGTTGAAAGTCGCCAAAGTAAAATTCATGTTTGTTTCCCGAACGAACATGAACTTTACTTTCGCGACGTTCAAACTTCTGCTTGTACAACCCTTAGACTCCCCCACCCACCCACCCACCACTCCCCTCAATGACCCCCACCCCCACCCCCCTGACTCCCCACTACACCAACTCCCCCCATGTCCACCCTACAACCCCTAACTACCCCAACCCCACCCTATACACCCTACAACCCTGGGACTCTCCCCCCCCCCCCCCCCCCCCCCCCCTAATCCCCCACACCCCATCCCCCCCCCTGTCCACCCTACAACCCCTAACTACCCCACACTTCACCCCCCGCCCCTAACTACCACCCCCCTGTCCATGCCCCCCCCCCCCCCACACACACACCCAACTACCCCCCCCCACCCCCCACCCCACCCCTATCCATCTTTTCCATCAGTAATGGTCACACCAGAAGGTGGAACCAGGATTTGAAACGTCGTGAAAGTAATGGTTCATGTTCTTTTACCGAACGAACATGAACTTTACTTTCGCGACATTCAACTCCTGCTTCTACAAACCCTAAGACTCCCCCCCCCCCCCCCCCCCCCCCCCTTCCCTCACTACCCCCCTCAACTACCCCCCCCCAACTACCCCCCCTGTCCACCCTACAACCCCTAACTACCCCAACCCCACCCCTCTACACCCTACAACCCTGAGACTACCTCCTCCCCCCCCCCCCCCCCCCCAACTACCCACCACCGAACAACACCGATCCCTAACTCCCCCCCCCCCCCCCCAACTCCCCCCCACATCCCACCCACAGCCATCCCCCCCCCCCCCCCCCCCCCCCCACCACACCACCCACCCCAACACCCCAACTACCCCCCTAACCCCCCCCCCCCCCCCCCTATCCACCTTTCTCCATCTGTAATGTCACACCAGAAATGGAACCAGGAGTTGAACGTCGCCAAAGTAAAATTCAGGTTTGTTTCCCGAACGAACATGAACTTTACTTTCGCGACGTTCAACTTCTGCTTGTACAACCCTTAGACTCCCCCACCCACCCACCCACCCACCCACGCCACCACTCCCCCTCAATGACCCCCCACCCCCACCCCCCCTGACTCCCACTACACCAACTCCCCCCATGTCCACCCTACAACCCCTAACCTACTACCCCAACCCCACCCCTATACACCCTACAACCCTGGGACTCTCGCCCTCTCCCCCCCCCCCCCCCCCCCCCCCCCCCCCCCTAATCCCCCACACCCCATCCCCCCCCTGTCCACCCTACAACCCCTAACTACCCCACACTCACAACCCCCGCCCCTAACTAACCCCCCCCCTTGTCCATCCCCCATACCCCCGTTGCACCCCCCCCCCCCCACACCCCCACCTCTCCGGCCCCCGGCCCTCCACTCCCACCCCCCCACCTCTCCACTCTTTTTCCCTCAAAGTATGTCACCCACCAGAAGTGGAACCAGGAGTTGAACGTCCCGTGAAAGTATGGTTCATTTTCTTCTACCGACCGAACATGAACTTTACTTTCGCGACATTCACGCCTGCTTTACAACCCTAAACTCCCCCCCCCCCCCCCCCCCCCCCCAACCCCCCCCCCCCCCCCCCCCACCCCCCCCCCTTCCCTCACTCCCCCTCAACGACCCCACCCCCAACTACCCCCCCCAACTACCCCCCTGTCCCCCTACAACCCCTAACTACCCACAACCCCCACCCCTCTACAACCCTACAACCCTGAGGACTTCCCCTCCCCCCCCCCCCCCCACCCACAACTACCACCACCACCCCACCGATCCCTAACTCCCCCCCCCCCACCAACTCCCCCCACACACCATCCCCCCCACCCCCTCCCCCCCCCCCCCCACACACACACACACACCCCAACACCCAACTACCCCCCCTACCCCCCCCCCCCCCCCCCCCTATCCACCTTTCTCCATCTGTAATGTCCACACCAGAAATGGAACCAGGAGTTGAACGTCGCCAAAGTAAAATTCATGTTTGTTTCCCGAACGAACATGAACTTTACTTTCGCGACGTTCAACTTCTGCTTGTACAACCCTTAGACTCCCCCACCACCCACCCACCCACCCACCCACCACTCCCCCTCAATGACCCCCACCCCCACCCCCCCTGACTCCCCACTACAACCAACTCCCCCCATGTCCACCCTACAAACCCCTAACTACCCCAACCCCACCCCTATACACCCTACAACCCTGGGACTCTCCCCCCCCCCCCCCCCCCCCCCCCCCCCCCCCTAATCCCCCACACCCCATCCCCCCCCCCTGTCCACCCTACAACCCCTAACTACCCCACACTACACCCCCCGCCCCTAACTACCACCCCCCCCTGTCCATTCCCCCCCCACACACACACCACACTAACCCCCCCCCCCACACCCCACCCCTATCCATCTTTTTCCATCAGTAATGTCACAACCAGAAGTGGAACCAGGAGTTGAACGTCGTGAAAGTATGGTTCATGTTCTTTTACCGAACGAACATGACTTTACTTTCGCGACATTCAACTCCTGCTTCTACACCCTAAGACCCCCCCCCCCCCCTCCATGACCCCCCAACTCCCCCACTGTCCACCCTACAAGCCCTAACTACCCCATCCCCACCCCTATACACCCTACAACCCTGAGACTTCCCCTCCCCCCCCCCCCTAACTTCCCCCCCCCTACTCCCATCCCCCCCCCCCCCTGTCCACCGTACATCCCCTAACTCCCCCCCCCCCTCCTCCCCCTGTCCACCCTACCAACCCCTAACGTACCACTACCCCCCCCCCCCCCCCCCCCACACACACACACACACACACTACCTCCCCCCCCCCCCCCCCCCCCCCTATCCACCTTTTCCATGAGTAATGTCACGCCAGAAGTGGAACCAGGAGTTGAACGACACCTAAGTAAAATTCATGTTTGTTTCCCGAACGAACATGAACTTTACTTTCGCGACATTCAACTCCTGCTTCTATAACCCTATGACTCCCCCCCCCCCACCTCCAACTACCCACCTCCACGACCCCCTCCCCCCCCCCTGTCCCCCCCTGTCCCCCCCCGACTCCCCCTCTGTCCACCCTACAACCCCTAACTACCCCCAACCCCACCCCTATACACCCTACAACCCTTAGACTCCCCTCCACCCCCCCCACCCACCCCCTAACTACCTAACCCCCCCTCCACCCCCCCCCCCCCCCCCCCCCCCAATTACCCCCCTCAAAGACCCCCCCTACTCCACCACGCCAACGTCCCCCCCTGTCGCACCCTACAAATCCCTAATCACACCCCACCGACACACCATACTACCCACCCCCCCCCCCCGCCCCCCCATAATCCCCACAGCAAAGCCGCCGACCCCTAACCCCTCACTCACTATCCCTCACCGCCCCCTCTTGCCCCCCTCCCCCCCCCCTCCTCCCCCACCCCACCATCATCCCCCGCCCTGTCCCCCCTTACAAACCCCTACTACGCCTCCCCCACCCCCCACACCCACAACCACCCTCCTCGCCCTACACATCCCCCCCCCGTCCCACCCCCACACCCCACCCAACTACCCCCCCGCCCGGCCCCACCCCTATCCATCCCCTGTGGTCCATCAGAATTCATACCAAGAAGTTGAACGTCGTGAAGTCTATTTCATGGTCGTTTCCCAAACAAAACAGAACTTTACTTCGCGACATTCAACGCTGCGTAAAACAATGAGGCCTCCCCCTCCACCACCCCCCCCCCCCACTACCCCCCCTCCAACACACTCCTCCCCGACCCCTCTACCCGCCCCCACCCCCCCACCCACCCTGTTCTAAGTCTTTACACCCCTACTACCCCCAACTAACCCCTCCCACATCCCACCCCAACTACCCCCTCCCACCCCCACCCCATGACCCCCCCACTCGCACCCCAACCCCCACCCCTGCTCCCACTACACCCTGAGCCTTCCCTCCACCCCACCCCCACTCCCCCTCCCTCCCCCCTCCCACCACCCCCACGCCCACTCCACCCCAGCCCCCACATTCACTACACACCACATCACTACCAACCACATCAACTACACCCCCCCCCAACTGCCCCCCGTCCACACCCCCACACCTACCCCCCTCCACCCAACGCCAACCGATACACCCTACAACCCTGAACTCCCCTCCAACCACAAACCCCCAAACCCTAACTAACCCCCCCCCCCCCCCCCCAAACCCCCCCCCCAACCGCCCCCCTGTCCACCCACAACCTCTAACTACCTCACACCAACCCCCACACCTAACTACCCACCACACACACAACCGATCCCGCCCCTCCCCCCCCTCCCCCACCCCCCCCTGTCCCACCCTACAACCCCTAACTACACTACCCCCCCCCCCCCCGCACCCGCCCGCTCACACCCCCCCCACCCCCCACCCCCCCCACTACCCCCACATCCACCCACCCCCACCCTCACCCACTTCCCCCCCCCTCCCCACACCCAACCTACCCCCCCCACCCACCCACTCACCATCCACCTTTTCCATGAGTAATGTCTAACCAGAAGTGGAACCAGGAGTTGAATGTCGTGAAAGTATGGTTCATGTTCTTGTAACCGAACGAACATGAACTTCACTTTCGCGACATTCATCTCCTGCTTCTACAACCCTAAACTCCCCCCCCCCCCCTCCCCCTGACTCCCCCCCACCCGACTCCCCCCCTGTCCACCCTACAACCCCGAACAACCCTAAGACTCCCCCCCCCCAACTACCCCCCTCCACGACCCCCCCCCCCCCCCCCTGACTCCCCCCCCTGTCCACCCAACACCCCCTAACTACCCCCCCTCCCCCCCCCCCCTCCCCCCGCCCTACTCCCCCCCCCCCCTGTCCACCCTACCAACCCTAACTACCCCCCCACCACACCCGGCCCTTACTACACACACACACACACACACACAAGTACTCCCACCCCCCCCACCCCCCCATTTTCCATCAGTTTATGTCATACCAGAAGTGGAACCAGGAGTTGAACGTCGCTAAAGTATGGTTCATGTTTGTTTCCCGACGAACATGAACTTTACTTTCGCGACATTCAACTTCTGCTTCTTAAACCATGAGCCTCCCCTCCACCACCCACCCACCCCCAACTACCCCCCTTCACACACCCACACCCGACCCCTCTACACACCCACACCCCAACCCTGTCCACTCTACACACACCTGATTACCACCCCCTCCACACCCCCACCCCTTACTACCTACCCCCTCCACACCGCCACACACCCACCCCTCCACCCCAAACCCCAACCCTGTCCACCTTACAACCCTGAGCCTCCCCCCACCACGCACCCAACCCTAACTACCCCCCCTCCACGCCCCCACCCACCCCCCCCACCCCTTATACACCTTACAAGCCTGAGCCTCCCCCCACCACGCACCCACCCCTAACTACCCCCCACCCCCCACCCTCCCCCCACCCACCCCCCACCCCCCACCCCTTATACACCTTACAACCCTGGGACTCCCCCCACTCCCCCCACCCCACCCCACTTTTATCCACCTTACCCCCCCCCCCCCCCCCCCCCCCCCACTACCCCAACAACACACACACACACCACTCACCCCCACCCTTCCACAGACATACACTCATACCCCCTACCCCCCCAGGTCTCCTTCAATGCCTTGGACTCAGCCTCCAAGTCTGCCTTCATCAAGGCTGGCATCGCCACCCCCCACCCCAGCACCCAACACCCTCACCCCAGCACCCCCACCCCCACAGCATTAACCAAGCTCCTTGGTTTTCATGTTCACGTCCCCCCCCCCCCTCACCCCCCCCCCCCCCCCCCCCCCCCCTCACCCTCACTCACTCACACACACCCAGGTCTCCTTTATGCCTTGGACTCTGCCTCCAAGTCTGCCTTCATCAAGGCTGGCATTGCCACCCCCATCCCAGCACCCAACACCCTCACCCCAGCACCCCCCACCCCCACAGCAGTAACCAAGCTCCTTGGTCTTCATGTTCACGCCCCCCCCCCCCCCCTCACCCCCCCCCCCCCCCCCCCCCCCCCTCACCCTCACTCACTCACACACACCCAGGTCTCCTTTATGCCTTGGACTCTGCCTCCAAGTCTGCCTTCATCAAGGCTGGCATTGCGTTCCCAAGCTCCCTGGCCTTCATGTTCACCCCCCCCCACACACACACCACCACCACACACACCCAGGTCTCCTTTATGCCTTGGACTCTGCCTCCAAATCTGCCTTCATCAAGGCCGGCATTGCGTTCCCAAGCTCCCTGGTCTTCATGTTCACCATCCCCCTCATCCTGATTGCCATGGGAGAGAAGAATGCCGCTGGAATCCGCACCTTCTTCTCCCCCGCTTTGGACTGGATTGCCAAGGTGGGGTGACATTTTTGTTTTATCATATCTCGTTTTTTATTTTTAGTAATATTTTATTTGTACCATAGCTCGTTTATATTATGTTTTGTTCATACACCCCAACCTGGAATCCGCACCTTCTTTGCCCCCGCATTGGACTGGATTGCCAAGGTGGGTTGACATGGAAATATTATTTATTTCAGGGTTTTTTCTGTATTTTTTATCATCTCGTTTTAATTTATTTTTATTTTATTTTTTATGGTAGCCCATCAGGTAGCTCGTTTATATTGTGTTCTGTTCATACAACCCAAGCTGGCATCCGCACCTTCACGCTCCCGCTTTGGACTGGATTGCCAAGGTGGGGTAACATTGTTTTTATCATATCTCTGCATATCTCGTTTTTCTATTTTTAGTACCATTTATTTTTATCATAGCTCGTTTATATTATGTTCTGTTTATACAACCCAAGCTGGAATCCGCACCTTCTTCGCCCCCGCTTTGGACTGGATTGGCAAGGTGGGGTGACATGGAATATTAGTCATGTCAGGTTTATTCCTTTATTTTTTTATCATCTCGTTTTTATTTATTATTATTTTTATTTTATTTCTTATCGTAGCCCGTCAGGTAGCTCATTTTTATTATGTTTTGTTAATACAATTCAAGCTGGAATCCGCACCTTCTTCGCCCCTGCTTTGGACTGGATTGCCAAGGTGGGGTGACATTTTTTTTTATCAAATCTCGTTTTTGTAGTTTTAGTATTATTTTATTTTTATCATAGCTTGTTTATATTATGTTTTGTTCGTACAAACCAAGCTTGAATCCGCACCCTCCTAGCCCCCGCTTTAAACTGGATTGCCAAGGTGGGGTAGCGAGGACATATGCGTTTTTATCCTATCTCCATTGGTGCCTAATTATTGGGCTTTGGGGGTTAATAAAGGGAAGAGTGCCGCAATAATCCGCACCTTCTTCGCCCCCACTTTAGATTGGATTGCCAAGGTGGGGTAACGAGGAAATATTCTTTATTTATTTATAGTATTATATCATTATAGCTTGTTTATATTATGTTTTCTTTGTACAACTCAAGCTAGAATCCGCACCTTCTTCGCCCCCTCTTTGAATCGGATTGCCAAGGTGGGGTAGCGTGGAAATATGTGTTTAATCCTATCTCCATTGGTGCCTAATTGTTGGGCTTTGGGGGTAAATAAAGGGAAGAGTGCCGCAATAATCCGCACCTTCTTCGCCCCCGCTTTAAACTGGATAACCAATGTGGGGTAACGGTGACATTTGTGTTCATACCCTATCTCCATTGGTGCCTAATTATTGGGCTTAGGGGTAAATAAAGGGAAGAGTGCCGCAACAGGGTACTTCCAAGCGCGCGCTTTTGCGCGGTGGCGCGCTGCCTTTTTGAGCCCCACTGCGCGTTTAGCGCAGTTTTTTGCAACCCCCTGTGGGTACAGCAAGCATTTTTGCGCTTTTTGCACTACAAAGCGCAGTTTTATTGTTTTCAAGTGCGCTAAAGCGCTGGCCAATTTGGTCATTGGAAGTACCCTGTGCCGCAATGATACGCACCTTCTTCGCCCCCGCTTTGGACTGGATTTCCAAGGTGGGGTGACATGGAAATATAATTTATTTATTTATAGTTTTATTTCATTATAGCTCATGTATATTATGTTTTGTTCATACCACCCAAGCTGGAATCTCAGCATCAACATCACTTCCCCTCCCCCCACCCTATTTCATTGAAATCACCCCCCACCCCACCCCACCCCCCACCCCATTTCATCCAAATCACCCCCCCACACACCCACCCCGCCCACCCATCCACCCACCCTATTTAACATAAATCACCCCCCCACACACCCCATTTCATTTACAGTGGCTGCCTCTGTTCTATGTCCCTTCCCTGGTCACTCTGCCTCTGGCCCTAGCTACACTCACTGGTGAGCATTTCGGTAGACGCTAGAGAAAATATTCAATTGTTTTTAAATTATATAAATAGACAAATTATCAACACAATCATTTATTTATTTATCAATTCTTGTTTTGTAATCATATGTTTCCAAGTCACTCTGCCCCAGACCCTATCTACACTCACTGGTAAGCATTTCGGTAGACGCCAAAGAAAATATTAAATTGTAAATAAATTGTATTTTAAATAATATAAAATGAACAAATTATTACAATTGTTTTTTTTTTTTTTTTTTATCAATTATTGTTGTGTGATTGTACATTCCCTAGTCACTCTGCCACTGGCCCTAGCGACACTCGCTGGAAAGCATTTCGGTAGACGCTAGAGAAAATACCGCATTGGCAAGAAAATTGTTGTTGGTATTCAATTGTTTTTAAATAATATAAAATAAACCAAATTATTAAAATAATTTATTTATTTACTTATTTATTTATTTATTATCAATTCTGTTTTGGTAGAATAGATTCCCTTGTCACTCTGCCTCTGGAACAAGTTACAATGACTGGTGAGCATTTCGGTAGACGCTAGAGAAAATACTCAATTGTTTATAAATATTATAAAAAAAGCAATTATTAAAAAGGTGCATCTCGATATTTATTTATTTATTAACAATTATTATTTTGTAATAATATATTCCCTGGTTACTCTGCCTCTGGCTCTAGTTACACTCCCTGGTGAGCATTTCGGTAGACTCTAGAGAAAACATTCAGTTGTTTTAAACAATATAAAATAAACAAATTATTAACATGCATTTCTTTAGTTAGTTAGTTAGTTAGTAATCAATTATTGTTTTGTAATAATATATACCCTAGTCACTCTGCCTCAGGTCCTTCACTCACTGGTGTACATTTCGGTATACGCTGAAGAAAACTCACACGTGTGTAAATACATTTCAAAACATTTATCAGCTTGTACTTGTTTCTTAATAATGTTTCAAATAATGTATGTTAGCGGCACATCAGCATACGTTTTGAATAGTGTTTCCGCACATCTGCACACCGGCATATGTAAAGAAGAGTTTCAATTATTTTAATTTATTTATCGACATCCCCCCACCCACCCCCTCACCCCACATACCCTTGAATACTCTTTGATGTACGTCCTTAAATACACTTAAAGAATCTTTAATGTACTTCCTTAAATACCCTCCATACTCATTAAAATACTTCCTTAAATACCCTTAAATGCTCTTTAATATACTTCCTTAAAACCCCTTGAATATTCGTTAAAATGCATCCTTAAATACACTTCAAGAATCTTTAATGTACTTCCTTAAATCCCCTTCATACTCTTTAAGATACTTCCTTAAATACCCTTAAATACCCTTGCATATACTTATTTACATATCCTTAAATACTCTTTAATATAAGTCATTAAATACCCTTAAATGATATATAATATGCTTCCTTAAATACCCTTAAATACTCTCTAATATACCTCCTTGAATACCCTCAACTACTCTTTAATATTCCTACTATAATACCCTTAAACACCCTTAAATAATATCACCCCCCCCCCTTCAAAACCTGTACATACTACGTAACATTCCTCCTTGAATAGCCTTACATATTGTTAACTAATCACCCCCTGGCTTTTTTCCGCCCCCTCTCCTCCCGCAGGCAGTGAGATATTGAAATATCCTTCTGAAATACACGTAAATACTCTGTAATACTCTTTAATACTCTTTGATACTCCTTAATATTCCTACTTGAATGCCCTTAAATACTCTTTGATATTCCTCCTTAAATACTCTTACAAACCATTCAATAATATTAAATCCAATATTAAGTCATATTACATCTTCCTCCTTTCGTGCTCTCAAATGCTCTTTTACATTCCTCCTTAAATACCCATACATATGATCATCTAGTCACCCCCTTGTCCCCTTGCCTTCCCCTTTCCTCCCGCAGGCAATGAGCTGTTGAAGATCCTCTGAAAAAATCTTAAATACCCTCAAATACTATTTAATTTCCTTCTAAAATACTCTGGAGTACCCTTCAATAATATAAAATCTCCCTCCTTAAATACCCTTAGATAGTATAAACTATTCACCCCCTTGGCCCCTTGGCCCCCCCCTCTCCTCCTGCAAGCCGTGAGCTGTTGAAGATCCTCTGAAGTACCCTCAAATACTATTTAATTTCCTACTAAAATAATATTAAATACCCTTAAATAATATTAAATCTTCCGCCATACGTACCCTTAAATGCCTTTTCCAACATTCATCCTTAAATATTATCTACTATTCACTGCATTGTCCCCTTGCCTTCCCCTTTCCTCCCGCAGGCAATGAGCTGGTGAAGACCCTTTTGAAACACTCTGAAATACCCTTAAATACTCTATAATATTCCTACTAAAATACTCAAAATACCATTAAATAGTACCACTAAAATACCAAAAATAACCACTAAAATACTCAAAATACCAAAATAATATTAAATCTGTATCCTTAAATACCCTTGTATATGATCAACTATTCACCCCTTGCCCCCTTGCCTCCCCCTCCCCTCCCACAGGCAGTGAGCTGGTAAAAATCCTGGGTATCCTGTCCTTCGGCATGTGCGGCACCCTGCTGTTTACTGCCTACACCACACAGTTCATCCGTGGCCTGGTGAAGACCGAGAACAAGGCTGTCCCCAAGGTTTGTATGTAGAGCTTATGTTAAGCCCTGTTTGATCATACATTCGTATTTTCATATATCCTTCTCAAATAGTCCCTTGTATGTGCACCACCCTGCTGTGTACCGCCTACACCACACAATCCCTCCGTGGTCTGGTGAAGACCGAGAACAAGGCCGTCCCCAAGGTGTGTACGTAGAGCGTATTTCTGCCCTGCTTGATCACATGTTCATACATCCTTCACAACTTGTCCCTTGTATGTGCACCACCCTGCTGCGCACTGCCTACACCACACAATCCATATGTAGCCTGGTGAAGACCCAAAACAAGTTAGTTCTGAAGGTACTTGCGAAAGCTTTTTTCCCCCTCAACATCTAACTCTCAACATCTAACTCCCTTCCTCCCACCCTACAGTCCAAGAAGCCCACCACCCCACCCCACCCCACCCCACCCCCCCTTCATCCAGTCACACTGCATCGCCTGGTGATCAGCGGTAGCTGCAGTATTCCTCGCAGCTACCGCCCCAACTTCTTCCCCTCAACATCTATCTCTCAACATCTACCCCTCAACATCTCCCTAGTCCCCAACCTTCCCTCCCTCCCTCCCTCCCTCCCTATCTCCAGTCCAAGAAGGCCACCCCCTTCGTCCAGTCCCACTGCATCGCCTGGGGCACAGGTACTGCTGTCTCCCTTGCAGCTACCGCCACCAACTTCTTCCCCTCAACATCTAACTCTCAACAGCTACCTCCCTTCTGCCCACCCTACAGTCCAATAAGCCCCCCCCTCCCCCTCCCACCCTCTTCATCCAGTCCCACTACATCGCCTGGGGCTAGGCTGCTGCAGTTTCCCTTGAAGCTACCGCCACCAACTTCTTCCCCTCAACATCTAACTCTCAACAGCTACCTCCCTTCCTCCCACCCTGCAGTCCAATAAGCCCCCCACCCCATCCACCCCATCATCCAGTCCCACTACATTGCCTGGGGCTTGGCTGCTGCTGTCTCCCTCGCTGCTACCGCCACCAACTTGCTGTCTCCCTTGCTCCTACACCTCAACATCCAACTCTTAACATCTACCCCTCAACATCTCCCTGGCCCCAACCCTCCCTCCCTCCCTCCCTTCAGTCCAAGAAGGCCACCCCCTTCATCCAGTCCCACTACATTGCCTGGGGATGTTATGCTGCTGTCTCCCTCGCTGCTATCGCCACCAACGCCATGCCCTCCTTGAGCGCCGAGTTCGCTCTTGTCTTTGGCTTGGCCGCAACTGTTGGTGGCTACCTCGTAGGCCAAGCTATTCCTTCGTCGCTCCATGTGAGTTACATGAGTGAATATATGTACGGTGACTATAGCTAGCTCCGGCTTACGCTATGGTGTCCTTAACTTCACGTCCTGTGAGTAACTGTATTACACGGATGTAACAATTTCAATTTCAATGAATAGATGTAGTGGTGATATATATATGCCTTGTGACGCCCATATGGCGTATACTTAATTAAGACTAGACATTAAGATATGCAAATAGTGAGTTACATGTGCGAACAGATGGATGGGTGGATATATGCGTATTATAAATCAAAACACACAGAAAAGGGGCCTGGAAATAATTGGTTAAAAATAAACGGGTTCTTGCTTTGGCTTGGCTTGGCCGCAACTGTTGGTGGCTACCTGGTGGGCCAAGCCATCCCTTCCTCTCTTCATCTGAGTTATGTGTAGGGACCGGCATATCATATGAGGTTGACCAAAGGCGGGTATGATGTCTTATGATACCATACAGATTGCATCATACGGTAAAATTAATGATAGCGCCTGGTGGGGCGTGGTATAAAGGGAACCCGTCTTACGTGGGCAGAGAACGGTCTACCACCTCGACTGGACAAGCTACCATTGTGGTTGAGAACGACCTACAACGCTCAGGGTTAATCGTAGGGGGAATCGAACCCCCGACCCCGCTTTGTTTAAGCGATTTGATGTACCTCTAGACCAATCGTATCACTGAAACAGGCTGCATCATGTGATATCGTACTCGCCTAAAAGCCATCAGGATACTTCCATTGACCAAATTGGCCAGCGCTTAAGCGCACTTGAAAACAAAAAAACTGCGCTTTGCAGTGCAAAAAGCGCAAAAAAAGCTTGCTGTGCCCACAAGGGGGTGCAAAAAAACTGTGTGAAACGCCCAGTGGGGCTCAAAAAGGCAGCGCGAAAGCGCGCGCTTGGAAGTACCCTAAACTCTTCGTCTCTCCATGTGAGTTTCATGTGTTAATAGATGGATGGATGGTATATATATATACATATATCCATATGAGTTACACGTGTTAATAGATGGATATGTGGATGGATGGTATATATATATATATCCATATGAGTTACACGTGTTAATAGATGGATATGTGGATGGATGGTATATATATATCCATATGAGTTACACGTGTTAATAGATGGATATGTGGATGGATGGTATATATACATATATCCATATGAGTTACATGTTTTAATAGATGGATATGTGGATGGACCCTGCTTAATGTTTCCTTAACACATCACAACACACCTCAATCCGCCTTGTTGTCTCACGTGCAGGGCATCTTCCACCCCGTTTTAGTGGCAGCCTTCTTAAACAACAAACCTCACTTCACCTTGCCTCACCTCACCTCGCCTTGCCTCACCTCCCCTCCCCTCAATCCACCCTGTTGTCTCTCTCTCACCTCACCTTGCCTCACATCCCCTCACCTCAATCCACCCTTCTGTCTCTCTCTCACCTTACCTTGCCTCCCCTCCCCTCACCTCAATCCACCCTTTTGTCTCTCTCTCACCTCACCTTGCCTCTCCTCTCCTCGCTTTGCCTCTCCTCAAACCTCACTTCACCTTGCCTCACCTACCCTCACCTCAATCCACCCTTTTGCCTCTCTCTCACCTCACCTTGCCTCACCTCACCTCACCTCGCCTTGCCTCACCTACCCTCACCTCAATCCACCCTTTTGTCTCTCTCTCACCTCACCTTGCCTCGCCTCTCCTCACTTTGCCTCACTTCACCTTGCCTCCCCTCCCCTCACCCCAATCCACCCTTTTGTCTCTCTCTCACCTCACCTTGCCTCACCTCTCCTCGCTTTGCCTCACCTCACCTTGCCTCACCTCTCCTCGCTTTGCCTCACCTCACCTTGCCTCACCTACCGTCACCTCAATCCACCCTGTTCTCTCTCATTCATGGCATCTCCCACCCCGTTGTGGTGACAGCCTCCTTAACGCATCACAACACACCTCAATCCGCCCTGTTGGTTTTCATTCAGGGCATCTTCCACCCGGTTGTGGTGACAGCCTTCTTAACACAACAAGCCTCACTTCACCTTGCCTCACCTCCCCTCACCTCAATTCACCCTGCTGTCTCTCTCTGACCTCAACCCACCTCACCTTGCCTCACCTCTCTTGCTTTGCCTCGCCTTGCCTCACCTCACTTCCCTTAGCCTCATCTCACCTCACCTTGCCCCACCTCACCTCAATCCGCCCTGTTGGTTCTCATTCAGGGCGTCTTCCACCCCGTTGTGGTGACAGCCTTGGCGGCCAATGGAAGCTGCGCCCTCTATGGAGCCGTTGCTAACGTCCCTTACGACAATGCCATGAAGATGTATCTTGCTAAGGTGGGTAGAGCCTGCCGAGGGGATCTAGTTCTAACCTATAGGGGGTCCAGGTTGCGCACAGGTTTGCGTACAGGTTTCAAACCTGTGCGCAACCTGTACGCGATGCTAGCTTTCACTCTAAATCAAACCTGTACGTCCCCTTCAGCAATGCCATGAGGATGTATCTTGCGAAGGTGGGTGGTTGCTGTGGCTGGATGCTGTGGCTGTGTGCTGTGGCTGGGTGTGATGGGTTAGGTGGTGGTGGTGGTGGTGACAGCCTTGGCAGCCAATGGGAGCTGTGCTCTCTATGGAGCTGTTGCTAACGTTCCCTACGACAATGCCATGAGGATGTACCTTGCTAAGGTGGGTGCTGTGGCTGTGGCTGGGTAGGTGGGTGCTGTGGCTGGGTGGGATGCTATGGGTTAGGTGGTGGTGGTGACAGCCTTGGCAGCCAATGGGAGCTGTGCTCTCTATGGAGCTGTTGCTAACGTTCCCTACGACAATGCCATGAGGATGTACCTTGCTAAGGTGGGTGCTGTGGCTGTGGCTGGGTAGGTGGGAGCTGTGGCTGGGTGGGATGCTATGGGTTAGGTGGTGGTGATGGTGGTGACAGCCTTGGCGGCCAATGGGAGCTGTGCTCTCTATGGAGCTGTTGCTAACGTCCCTTACGATAATGCCATGAGGATGTATCTTGCGAAGGTGGGTGGGTGCTCTGGCTTGGTGGGTTGGTGATGTGGGGGAGTGGGTGCTGTGGCTGTGGCTGGGTGGGTTGGGGCTGTGGCTTGGTGGGTAGGTGATGTTGGTGGGCGCTGTGGGTTGGTGATGTGGGGGAGTGGGTGCTGTGGCTGTGGCTGGGCAGGTTGGTGATGTGGGTGGGTGGGTGCTAGCATCATTGTTTTTTGTATGCGACGCATCGCCATTCCATCGCTGCTAAACTAGTCAGAAATGCCCCCCCCCCACACACACACACGCCCTCCACACACACACACAAATCCCCGGGCTCCGCGCTCCGTGGGGTTTGGGGGGCATCGCGTCTCACTGGGGTCGCACCGAGTGGCTAATTTTAACATAAGTGAACACAGAAACGTATTAACATATGCCATACACACACATATACATATTACACACACGCATACATGGACACACACAGACACGCCCTCTGACCCCCCAACCTCAACCCTACCTCAACCCCAACCTCAACCCCTACCTCAACCCCTACCTCAACCCCCTACCTCACCCCAGGGTTCTGGCCCCATGGGAGCTGGGGACTTGCTGATGTCATTCCTAGGCTCTGTCATCATCAGCATGGGCTTCCGTATCTACGACCAGAGGGACACCATGAAGCGCCATGCCACTGAGATTCTGGGTGCCACCTTCCTGTCCTCCCTCTTCTCTTTCTTCTCCACTGCGTTCGCTGCTAAGGCCCTAGGACTGTCAGCAGGTGGGTGTCTTGGGTGTTTGTGTGTGTGTGGGGGGGGGGGGGGGGGGGGGCAGAGTTGAAGGTCCTGTGGGTTGGTCTGGGTGTATGGGAGTACGTGTGTGTGGAGTGGAGTGGAGTGGAGGGTGTCTGGGGGGGAAAGGGTGGTCCTGGGATCTAGGGGAGAGAAATAGTCTGTGGGTGGTGGTGGTTGGGGGGGGGGGGGGGGGGGGGGGGGGGGGGGGGTCATGCGGGAGATAAGGAAAAAGACAAGCTCTATGCAGCGTCACAAATGGCAGAGAGTGTTAGCGACGGAGCAACAGGTGGCAACGGAAGTGAGTTAGTAAGGAGACCGTTGGCTGACGTATCAGGCTTTGTCTCGGTGGTCTGTCGGTCGGTCGCAGAGATGAAAAAATGGGTAAGCCTGGGGGCTCCGCCGAAACGGTGACAGAGAAGGGGTAGGGAGTTGCTACAGGGGCGTGCAGGGGCAGACGTCTGCAGGGAGGGGGGGCAGAGAGGGGTGGAAGTATTATAGAGACTTTGCCGCTGTTCTTGAAGGAGACACCCTCTCCATCCCTTCCCCACGCAACCCATACCCACACCACCTTCACGCCACCCTTACCCACGCAAACTTCACGCCACCCGTACCCACGTTACCTTCAAGCCACCCTTACACACACAAACTTCATGCCACCCTTACTCACACCACCTTCACGCCACCCTAACCCACGCCACCTGTACCCACACAACCTTCACGCCACCCTTACCCACGCCACCTTCCGCTTCTCTTACCCACGCCACCTTCACGCAACCCTTACCCACTTCCCCTTGTGTACTATGCGCAGGCTTGGCGCGTGCCCTCATCCCCCGCAGTGTGACTGTGGCCCTTGCCATCCCCATCGCTGGACAGCTGGATGCACCTGTTGCCATCACGGCTGCTGCTGTGCTTCTGCAGGTAGGCTCATGTGTTTGTGCATGTGAATTTGCATGTTAGTGCGCCTGTGAATGCTCATGTGCATGTAAGTGAATGTGCATGTACACGTGAGTGTGACTGTGGCCCTTGCCATCCCCATCGCTGGACAGCTGGATGCACCTGTCGCCATCACGGCTGCTGCTGTGCTTCTGCAGGTAGGCTCATGTGTATGTGCATGTGAATTTGCATGTTAGTGTGCATGTGAATGCCCATGTGAATGCTCATATGCATGTGAATGTGCATGTAAGTAGGCGTGTAAATATGAGTGTGAATGTAGCCCTTGCCATCCCCATCGCTGGACAGCTGGATGCACCTGCTGCATCACGGCTGCTGCTGTGCTTCTGCAGGTAGGCTCATGTGTATGTGCATGTGAGTGTGCATATGAATATGCATGTTCATGTGAGTATGCATGTGAATGTGAGTATGCATGTGAATATGTATGCATCTTCCCTCCACCCCCCTGCCCCACCCCTCCCCCGTGCATGCTTGCATCTTCCTTGTCCTCCCCACACCCCACACCCTCCCCACACCCAACCCAACACACACCACTAACCCCCTCCCACCCCCCCTATCCCCCATGTTGGGTTCTAACTTCGGTCCTGGCTTGTTGAGTGCTTCAGGCATCGAGGTTCACGTGTGCACCTGCCTACTCCCACCCTCCGCACAATCATACAAACACACATCACCACACACCCTAACCCCCTCTCCCCCAGGGTCTGCTGGGTCCCCACCCAACCCCTCCCCCCACCCCACCCAACCCTAATCCAACCAACCCACCCAACCCTCAGGGTCTGTTGGCTGCCAACTTTGGTCCTGGCTTGATGAGTGCTTTGGGCATTAAGGACACCATTGCCAGGGGCCTGGCTGCCGCTGGAACAGGAGGTGGCTTGGGCACAGCCTCCCTAACCTCCAAGGAGCCTGAGGCCCTCCCCTTCTGCGCCCTCTCCTACTCACTAGTAGGCATCACGTCCACCTGCCTCGCTGCTACCCCCTTCATGCGTGACGCTATCATTGCCATTGTTGGATAATGCATCTCACATGGCCCAGTCTCTCGAGCAGTGCCAAAGAGGCACAGGCACTGATCGAAGGGAATGGACACACAGAACAATTACAGTTTACAAGGACGAACACCAAGAGCACAGCCACAAGAATGGTGGCATGGTTCAGTGTATTTCCGGACTGATTGTCAGCGTTGGATAATGCATCACACATTGTACATGGCCCAGTCTTTCGAGCTGGGGCTTATGGATATATAGGCGCCAGGGTAGTGCAGGATGCAGCGTCCTGCGTCGCAGGATGCAACATGGGGAGGGTCCGTTGCGTCCCGGACGTAGGTTCAGGATGTTCGTTGCGTCTCACCCATTAGTTGATTGGTCGACCACCACTACATTGTCGTGGGCTACGGGTTCTGTTGATAGTAGGACGCAGCCTAAAGGTATGACTGCGTCCCAGGACGCAACCTACCGAATTAGGGTGCGTCCCAGGACGCAACCCCTTGGGTCCGTTTGAAGTACCCTGATAGGCGCCCTTCCTTTCGATATAAGATAAGTAAAATTGTAAATTCAATTAATTACTCAAATGTGATTATATTTATCAATAAGCCTGTATGAACTAAAATCCTTTAAAACATGATTTGAAAACTTAATCAGGGTATCTTTTTGTTTGGTTCATCACTATGGAGCGATCTGCTGACAACACAGATACTGAATCGTGTATGTTTGTATGTTACAGTCCAGGGGTAGGCCAAATAGGCTCAAGGGACTTTCCCAACCGTTTAGGGAGGGCTTAAAAAACTGATGAACTGAACCCCAAACAACCGATGGGGGCCCTGAGTTCGTGCTACTGTGATAATTTAATTCTACGTAGTGTATAATTGTATATAAGGATAGTGATAGCTACATTTTTTTAGTACTTAACGTCGCCGTGAGGTACAATGAATACACACCTCAATACTCGCATCATCATAACTTTGTGGCTGAAGTTTTAAAACTATAGCAATGTGTTGCTTTATTTATTGTACCCTGTGTCGCAGGCAGGCTGGTATAGTTACGATCCCCGACAGGTAATTCCGTGCAACACTCACAGTGTGGGGTCCCTATTTTCAATTATCCCCAACAACCTGTTGGCTGACCACTCGAACTTGGTATCAGAGCTCCAGCCATAAATTTGGCTGCTCACCGTCTTCGGCACAGCGACGTGACGGCGTACACCCTGGTGTACACCTAATGGACGATGCCAGTGCAAGTCGGGGGAGAGCTGACTAAGCGGTCTATCTAGCCATGAGCCATACTACCATTTGACTCAGCCAATCACCTGTAATCCTTGAGTCTAGGGCCCACCTCGGGGCGAAAATACAAAAAGACTCAGCCAGGCCATAGTTGACCCAAGACAAGCCATCCACAATATCCGGGGGTCTTCCAACCATCCTCAAAAACACAGGGTACAAGCAGTGAGGCAAGGAAGCAATAAAGCTAGGAAGTGAAGCATAACTAATTCCAGACCTTCATGGGACTGGTAGAACTTAAACTTGAACTTGGTTACAAAGCTTCAGCCAGCAATTTGGCTGCTCGCCGTTTTCGGCAGAAAAAGCCGAATTATTACCAGTAAAATGTAAACTGGTAGAACAGGCCAGTCAAAGCTGTGTGAAAAGTGTGGCACATAGACGAATGCCCTAAATTATTCTATGACAAGTGGACATAGTCAATTAGTCATGCTTTTCTTCTATTGTTCAACTCGAGCGTGTTTACTTGAGCTTGAACTTGGTTACATGGCTCCAGCCAGCAATTTGTCGGCACGCCGTATTATTTGGCTGCTCGCCTTTCTTTATGCTAGGCTTCATTGCCCATTCAAGCAGGCATTATGAACCGGTATGTATATGTGTTGTTGGCCTACAAATTAGCTGAGTTGGCCTACTAATTAGCTGAGTTGCCCTACTAATTAGCTGAGTTGGCCTACAAATTGCCATCTCATATATACCGGTACCGTGACCAAAATAACTAACATGGCAAAATTACCTAGATTAGATTGCATTGTTACATGTTTTTCCAGCCAACTCTGGGATACTCACCATATTTCGAATATGCCTAGGAGCCCTTACCGCCTGGAGGGTGAAACTTACTTTGTCTGCCATGGTGACTTCCCCCAGCTTCGGCGTGACTTCCCCTTAACACCACGCCCCTTCAGGCGTTCCATTTATTTTATTTTACCCAGCACCTTCTTCGGTCTAGCCAAATGATCAACCAATGAACCATTCGCCGAACTGGAATTACAAAATGCGAGCAGCCAAATTGTTGGCTGGAGCCATGTAATAAAGTTCAAGATCAAGTTCAAGTTCTTGACTCAAATGACATTACTATTCTGCTGCTCCAGTACGCCCGGTAAATATTTCGGCTGCTCCAGAAAAATAAATGATTTAACCGCGAGATACTACCGGATAATACATAGAGCGGAAGACTGCAGATACTCAAAGGGTCAGACTACGTTCTTTACATAATATACAGTAGGTACTTGCATGGCATAGGGCACGTGGCCCTAGCTAGCGACGGCACCAGGCGGTAGCCGGTGCAGAGCCCAGTACGAGCTCAGACCTGGGCGCCCAATGCCACTCTAGAGACGGTGTAATAGCCTTACTATAACAGATACGACTTGTACTTCCCCTTGCTATAATTTAGGGGTTGTCCAATCTCGAAAAATCAACAATAACGGATTACCAGGAGGGGCAAAATGAAATGACTTCTCTTATCTCGAGAGTCAGGTCTGGGGTTCGAGCCCTGGCCAGGTAGGTTCAAAAAACATCTCAGATTAGCCGCCCTGGAAGAGGTAGAAAACTTCCCTCCGTGCTGTAGCTATACAAGCTCAGGCGCAGAGGGTCTGCGAAACTATATAAACCCAACGTGGTAGCTTTCTCCAACATGCACACATGCGTGCAAATGGGAGGGTTCCCTCAATCTCACGCCTGTGGCACGGCGTACTCATTTTCAATTTTCAATTTTTTCGAGAGTTCAACCTTCTTTAACTTAATGGCTACATACTTCCATAATAACATTGTTAGGTCTGTCAGCTCTGGGCTGCTCACCCACTTCTAACAGGTGGAAGTCCCCCTCACCTGTGTGATACCACAAATTGCCGCGACAAGTTATGAATAGCACAGCCATCCCATATACATAATTGTACAATCCGTTAAAGTGACAGAAACCAGGGAGCATACTAGCGGCAAGTACCAAGTACCATATCAGAGTCAGGGTACTTCCAAGCGCGCTTTTGCGCGCTGGCGCGCTGCCTTTTGAGCCCCACTGCGCGTTTCGCACAGTTTTTTGCAACCTCCTGGGGGCGCAGCAAGCAATTTTTGCGCTTTTTGCACTACAAAGCGCAGTTTTTTTGTTTTCAAGTGCGGTAAAGCGTTGGCCAATTTGGTCAATGGAAGTACCCTGCTCGGAGTCCAGTTTTTAAGTATCTAGGCAGCCCTCCACCTCACTGCTCTATCTGGCAGCTCACCAATGTACTGCCAGGTACCTCCTCTGGATCCGGTTTTCAGGTACCAGGGCGGCCCTCGACTCCACTGCTCTATCGGGCAGTTTCGCCAATGTACCGCTAAGTACCGTCTCTTTGTTCAGGCTCTTCTCATGGTTATTCTCATTGCAACAATTCTTCGACTAGCGGCAAGCGGATTTGAACACATGTCTGGGACGTGGAGAACATCTATAAACCAACCTTTGTGGGGGGGACATGCATTATTGTCAGTAACTACTAGGCTACGGGAGCTCTGAGGACATAAGATGTCCTCAGAGCTCCCGTAGCCTAATAGTTCCTGACATTGGGTAATCTTCGTGGGCGTGGGTATCGCATGGGGAGACTTTGAATTGGAAGACGGTGAGCAGCCCAAACTTTGGCTCAACACACAATGCAGCAATCTAGTCCAATCCAATCCAATCTTGGGCGAAAAAACCAAAGAAGTTAGTATACTTAAGCTTGCTTCTTCTTACTCTTGCCGAAAATCCAGCCAAGGAATCCACTACCAACGATCACATGGATCACCACCCACACAACGCCTGTTACGAAGTGTCGATTCCCACTTGCTGTGGGGGCGGGCCCAGGCAGACAGGCCGAGTCATCCATCAGTCGAATGCCTAGGGCTCCTGCACAGATCCAGTTGTACATGGCACCTGGGGGGATGGAGGGGTACAGGTAGGGAGTGTGTGGTTAAAGATCATGCACATGGAAGGACTTGCGAGGCTGTTGGAGTGCGTGTGAGCCATTCAAAGTATGTGCTTAGGTATGTGAGAGACTGTGACTTGGGGGGATGGAGGTGTGTAGGTATAGAGTGTGTGGTCAAAGGTCATGCACATGGAAGAACTTGCGAGGCTGTCGGAGTGCGTGTGTGCCATTCAAAATGTGTGTTGAGGTACGTGAAAGACTGTGACTTGGGGGGGATGGAGGGGTGCAGGTATAGAGTGTGTGGTCAAAGGTCATGCACATGGAAGGACTTGCGAGGCTGTTGGAGTGCGTGTGTGCCATTCAAAATGTGTGTTGAGGTACGTGAGAGACTGTGACTTGGGGGGGATGGAGGGGTGCAGGCATAGAGTGTGTGGTTAACGATCATGCTCATGAAAGGACTTGCGAGGCTGTTGGAGTGCATGTGTGCCATTCAAAATGTGTGTTGAGGTACGTGAGAGACTGTGGCTTGGGGGGGATGGAGGGGTGCAGGTATAGAGTGTGTGGTCAAAGGTCATGCACATGGAAGGACTTGCGAGGCTGTTGGAGTGCATGTGTGTATGTATGTGTTGAGGGCCATTACAAGTATGTGCTGAGGTATGTGAGAGACTGTGATGTGGGGGCGGGCCCAGGCAGGCATGCAAAGTCATCCATCAGTCGAAAGCCAAGGACCCCTGCGTAAATCCAGTTGTACATGGCACCTGGGGGGATCCAGGGGTGGAGATAGGAAATTGTAAATCAGGATCAATAGATCACCAGCAAACAGTATGGAGTAACATACTAGAAATGGCAAGGGGCCTCATGGCCTCATTTCACCAGCACCAGCAACACCAGCAGGGACACCACTGTTACCATCAATAGTAAATCCAGTTGTACATGGCACCTGGGGGGATACGGGGGTGGAGATAGGAAATTATAAATCGGGATCAACACTATCACCAGCATAAAATATGGAGGTACATACATTGGCACCAGCACCAGCATTAGGAACACCAGCAGGGACACCACCATCACCATCCCCATCCCCATCCCCATCACTATCACTATCACCATCACGATCACCAGAAAACAGTATGGAGGTACATTCCTGCAATGGCAAGGGGCTGTATCAAACAGTACAAATGGGCATATTGGCACCAGCACCAGCATTAATAACGCCAGCAGGGACACCACCATCACCATCACCATCACTATCACCAGAAAACAGTGTGGAGATACATTCCTGCAATGGCAAGGGCTGAATCAAACAGTGCAAATTGGCAAATTGGCACCAGCACCAGCATTAGCAACACCAGCAGGGACACCACCTCATCATCACTATAACCATCACCATCACCATCACCAACACACAGCAACAACAGCAGGGACCATCACAAATTACCATCACCATCACCAGCAAATAGTCACAAAACACCAGTCACCATCACTATCACCAACAAACAGTCACCATCACCATCATCATCACTATCACCAACAAACAGGGACCATCGCCATCACCAACAAACATTATGGAGTTACATACCAGCAACAACAGCAGGGACCATCACAATCATCATCACCATCACAATCCAACAGTCACCATCACCAACACACGGTCACTTTTAGGGCTGTCAATACCGTACGGTGTTTTCAATTACCGTACGATATATCGTAATATGTCGTACGGTATAAGGCGGTATACTAAATTCCCTGGCCCAGACTCAGGTGCTCCTGACGAGAATCGAACCGCCGACCTGCTGAGTGTAAGATATTTTCGAAGACCAAAGGACCACAGGATATGGTTAAACACGATATATTGTACGGTAAACACGATATATCGTACGGCAATCCCAAAAATACCGTACGCTGGAACTTTATTACCGTACGATATATCGTACGGTACACGGTAAAATAAATACCGGGCGATATAAAGCTTGACAGCCTTAGTCACTTTCCCCATTATCATCACCAAAAAAACAGTCACAATCACCATCACCAGCAAGCAGTCACCATCACCAGCACCATGACCATCACCAACAAACAGCCACTATCACCATCACCATCACTATCACCATCATCATCACCATCACTATCACTATCACCATCATCACCATCACTATCACCATCATCACGACCATCACTATCACCATCATCATCACCATTACTATCACCATCATCATCACCATCCCTATCACCATCATCATCACCATTACTATCATCATCATCATCATCACCATCACTATCACCATCATCACCACCATCACTATCACCATCATCATCACCATCATCATCACCATCATCACCACCATCATCACCACCAATACTATCACCATCATCATCACCATCACCATCACTATCACCATCACTAACACCATCATCATCACCATCACTATCACCATCATCACCACCATCATCACCATCACTACCAACACCATCACCACCATCACAACCATCACTATCACCATCATCACTATCACCATCATCATCACCATCATCATCACCATCAACACCATCACCACCGCCACTATCACCATCATCATCACCATCACTATCATCATCACCATCACTATCACCATCATCATCACCATCATCACCACCATCATCACCATCACTACCAACACCATCACCACCATCACCACCATTACTATCACCATCATCACTATAACCATCATCATCACCATCATCATCACTATCACTATCAACACCATCACTATCAACACCATCACCATCATCATCACCATCACTATCATCATCACCATCACTATCACCATCATCACCAACATCACTATCACCATCATCACCACCATCACTATCACCATCATCACCAACATCATCACCATCACTATCACCACCAAACAGTATGGAGTTACATACCAGCAATGGCAAGGGGCATCATGGCCTCCTTGGTGGATGGCTTGAGGAACATGTAAATGTAGGGCACGCTTCCAAAGCTTAGCAGGGCTGCATACAGGAAAGGAAAGGAAGGGGTTGGGTTGGGTTGGGTTGGGTTGGGTTGGGTTGGGTTGGGTTGGGTTGGGTTAGGTTGGGTTGGGCCGGGCTGTGCTGGGTTGGGCTGTGCTGTGTTGTGTTGCCTTGGGGAAGGGTGGGGTGGGGTGGGGTCGGGTGGGGTGGGGGAGGGGGGGTGACTAGTGAGGAGTAATAAAACATGTTTTATGGCAGGATACCTACAGTATGTTCAGCCGCGAGGGCATGTACAAACCTCTCTTGTTTCAAAGAGGAAGGTTTGAAGGACCCCTGGAAGTTGCGGTGTGGGCTTGCCTTGTGTCAACACTGGCCTGCCTAATAGTGCAATGTACTGTTTTCGAACTGTAAAATGTAGTACCTGCTTTCTCTTTCTCTTGCTTTCCTTTCTTCCTTAAGTTGACCTTGCCTGAGTAACCCGACTATTGATCAAAAGCATCCATTATCAAACTAAACCTTACCTACCAGGCGAAGAGCATCAGGGGGTGGACATGTATCCCTCCTCAGGCTATTTTTATCAAAGAGACAGAGAGTAGCATGGAGGCTGACAGACCAAGTGAACAAAACCAGACCTACCTGAGTAGCAAAGATCAGCGGAGATATCTCCTCCTGGGCGCATCAGGGGGTGGACACGTATCCCTGCTCAGGCCATTTTTGTCAGAGAGACAGCGAGTAGCATGGAGGCTGAAAGACCATGTGAACAAACCCAAACCTACCTGAGTGGCAAAGATCAGCGGATATGTCTCCTCCTGGGGGCATCAGGGGGGAACTTGTCTCCCTCCCCAGGCTATTTTTATCAGAGAGACAGAGAGTAGCATGGCGGCTGACAGACCGTGTGAACAAACCTTAACCTACCTTGGTAGCAAAGATCAGCGGACATATCTCCCTCACCAAACGTGTTCATTAGACAATGAACAGCCTGAAGGCTGGCAAAAGCAGCTGGAAAAGGCAACTGGCAAAGGCAGACCATGTGAACGAACCTTAACCTGTCTGGGTAGCAACGATCAGCGGACATATCTTCCTCACCAGACGCGTTCATTAGACAGTGAGCAGCCTGAAGGCAGACAGACCATGTGAACAAACCCAAACCTTCCTGGGAAGCAAAGATCAGCGGACACATATTCCTGACCAGACTTGTTGATTATGCAGTGAGCAGCCTGAAAGCTGACAAACCACATGAACAAACCTAAGCCCACTTGTATATCAACTAGCAACAGCCTCAAGGCTGGTAGGCCATGTACGCAAACCAAAACTTGCGTGGCGAGGACAAGGAGCCTGAGCTGCTTTAGGATGCCATTTTACGCCATGCTTTACCCTACCAATCCAACTCAGAGACTAAAAATCAAAATTACCCTGGTGGCAAAGAGCAACATCCCAATGTTTTAGCTAAAAGCAGCAGCTTCTAGACAGCTCCCCTGATTGGCACTTCAGCCTAAGCTGATTCAACCTTGTGCATCTAGGAGCTGACATAATCCGCTGTCCAGAACTGCCGAAATCTTGGAGCTTAGTCCAGTGGCTGGCTCAGGGAGCTGCCTAGAAGCTGTTGCTTGTAGCTGAAAAGAAAAACTATGACATCCTTCCCTCCATCATTAGAATGTTTGATCAGATGGCAAGCAGTTTCAAGGCTGCTAGATGTAAGCATCTTGATGCGACTTACCTGTGTAGCAAAGAGCAGCAGCCATCTCTCCCTCCTGAGACTTGTTGATCTCTGGGAACATGAAACCCAAGCCGGGTCCGATCTTCAGTGAATCACCGGCCAGGGCCATCACTGCCGCGGCGCCCTCGACGATTCCTGACGCGAGAAATACCCAGTTGCTCATGGTGGGGAATGCAGGCGGGTAAAGAAACAGTGCGATCGGATGTGGAATGGAGAGGGTGGGTGGATGGAGGTTACAACTGAAGGGGATGAGGGTGACGCACGATTCCAGTTTCAGTCAAGTGAGGTTTCACTGAAGGGGATGAGGGATGAGGGGTGACGCACGGTTTCAGTCGGTTGAGGTGGTTAAACTAGTCAGATCAGTTAGAGGCAGGTTCGAGCCAGAGTTTGAGGCAGCGGTTGAGGCAGCGGTTGACTCGACTGCCATGCAACCAACCATACGGTTCGCCACACACCTCTGTCGCAGCGCATCCATACACACGTCCTTCATTCAGACAAAGCAGTTGTTGTTCGACATATAAGACGACTCGCGACAAGCTTTCCTTCCTTTTGCTCCCCACCCCTATCTCCGCCCTCACCCTCACACTTCCCCTCCCCGACCTTACCTCTATCTATTTAGCTTAATAACCACCACACTATGCTAACCATTCGAAACCAAATCAGAAGCAGTGCGCATATCGTGGGGGGCAGCCGAGGATTCGGAGCTCACAAGCTTGGCCCTGGCCTACTGCTGCGACATAGTCAGGCTGCACCCTTCGCTGCCGATGCCAACCGTCCAACCCACATAGCTGCCTCGAGTAAGGAAGACGACGTAATCTGCAAGTTTTATATTTTTGTTTTTTTGCTTCCTTGCCTCCTTGCTTTTTCGCCTGTACCCAGCTGTACCCTGTGATTTTCTATCTGAGGTTAGTTGGAAAACTCCACCCAGCTGCCACAGGTAGTGAAGATCAGGGACCTGGGTGTCTGTTGAACTTTTGCTTGATCAAAGCCTGTAAGAGCAGCCTGTAGGCCCTCTGAATTCATTCGCACATGCAACTATTATTCGACTCACTATGTCTCATACTCACACATTACACAAGTTCCTCCCATCCATGCAGCCGTGCATGCATTTCCACACACATACATATACACACATTGCTAGGGACCGGCATGTCATACATTGTTGATTTTTTGCTTAATCATAGCCTGTACAAGCAGCCCGGAGGCCCTCCGGATGTATTAACATATGTTATCGTAATATGTAATTATAACGCCTGGTGAGGCGTTGTAAGGGAGCCCCCTCTTACGGCGGTAGGGATCGGGCTGCTGTTTTACCTGGACAAAGCTACCATGGCGGTTGACAGCGACTACGAACACTAATTTGAACCCGGCAACTTCTTCGTTCTTTCTAGGAGCTCAACCATTGAGCCATTTGTCGGAATGGGGATTGTTATCCTAATAACTGACTCACAATTGCTTATATACTCACACATTACACAAGTTCCTCCCGTCCATGCAGCCAGGGTTGTGTAGTACGGGTACGGGTACGGATACGGATACGGTTCGGATACGGTACGGGTTTTAGAAGTGAGTACGGTTTGAGTACGGTACGCTTTATAGTATCATAACATTCCCTGACCTAATAAATTTTTTGTTTCTCCTAAGTTGACATCGGTTCCATTGGAAACATGTAGAGGGCATTCGTGGCTTTTCAGTGGTCTACTGTCAATATTCGAAGGCATAAAAAGGTTATGCCCCTTAATATCATGGAACTGTCTATGCAAGTATGTGTCGTGAGTACGGACCGTACGCGTACTCAATTTTCAGGAAAACGAGTACGGTACGGATTTTAGGTGCGTACTGTCCGTACTACACAACCCTGCATGCAGCCGTGGATGCATTCCCCCCCACACACATATTGCTAGGGACCGACATATCATATGATATTGTATGTAAATGGTAGCCTAGTCAGACTGCCAGCATTATATGATATCCTATTGCAGTGTCCTACATATAGCAAGTTTCCTCCGCTCATGCCACCTGAACTTCCCCCCCCCCCCCCCCCCCCCCCCCCCCACACACACACACACATTCGCTCACACATTCTGAGCTACACGCATACAAATACACACTCACACGCTCGGGCATTGACACTTACCCAGATAGGACTTCCCTTCATTTCATCTTGACTAACCACACACACACACTTTCGCTCACACATTATGACCTACACGCACACGTACACACACTCAGGCATTGACAATGAACAATTAGGACTTCCCATAATTTCACTACGCTTAACCACACACAAACACATATAGCAAGTTTCCTCCGCTCATGCCGCCTGAACTTGAACGCATTCACACACACACACATACATACACAATCACGCACATTCAAATACCAGCTTAAAACGTTTATATCCCTTCCAGGCAGCTGTGGATGTTTAAACGCACGCATTCATGTGCACATAGAAAGTCCCCTCCGCTCATGCTGCTTTGAACGCAGTCACACACACATACATACACACCGACTCACGTACACACTAGCGCCTAACGTTTCTATCCCTTCCAGACAGCTGTGGATGTATAAGCGCACACATACATGTACAAAAATAACATGTCCCCTCCGAGCTTGCCGCTTTGAAAACACTCACACACATACACACCGACACACTCACACCCATCACCAGCTTATAATGTTTGAAAACACTCACACATACACACCGACACACTCACACTCATCACCAGCTTAGAATGTTTGAAAACACTCACACACATACACACCGACACACTCACACTCATCACCAGCTTAGAATGTTTGAAAACACTCACACACATACACAACGACACAATCACTCCCATCACCAGCTTAGAATGTTTGAAAACACTCACTCACATACACACCGACACACTCACACCCATCACCAGCTTAGAATGTTTATATTCCTTCCAGGCAGCTGTGAATGTATACACGCACACATACATGTACACATAGAAAGTCCCCTCCGCTCATTCCGCTTTGAACGCACTCACACACACATACACACCGACTCATGCACACTCGAACACCAGCTTAAAACGTTCCTATCCCTTCCAGGCAGCTGTGAATGCATAAACGCACACATACATGTGCACAAAAAACAAGTTCCCTCCGTGCATGCAGCTTTGACCGCATTCACACATACAGACTAACCAACTCAAGCACACTCAAACACCAGCTGAAAACGTTTATATCCCTTTTAGACAGCTGTGGATGTATAAACGCACGTATACATTGATACATGTACACATGGCAAGTCCTCTCCGCGCATGCTGCTTTGAACGCATTCACGTACATACAGACTAACCGACCCACGCAAACTCAAACACCAGCTGAAAAAGTTTACATCCCTTCCAGACAGCTGTGAATGTATACACACACACATACATGTGCACACACAACAAGTCCCCTTCGAGCATGCAGCTTTGAACGCATTCACACACGCATACGTATACACAGAACATTCACACTCTGACTCACACACCCTCAAAGTCTCAAACACCAGCTTAATACGTAGAAACCGGCATATCATATGAAGATATGATTTTGACCAAATGCGAGTATGATATCATATGATATCATACAAATTGCATAATATGATATTGTATATAAATGGTAACTTTAGCCTAGTCAGACTGCCGGCATCATATGATATCATATGATATCTTATGATGCCATGATATCATATGATATCATATTGCTGTTCCCTGTTAATATGTGTCTCCCTTACAGGTGGTTGTGAATATATTCACTAACATACTTGTACACGAAAAACTAGCCCCCCCCCATGCATGCAGCTTTGAACATATTCACATACATATGCATACACACCAACTCACACACGCTCAAACACAAGCTTGAAACGTATATATCTCCTCCAGGCAGCTGTGGATGTATGCCCACATGCATACATGTGCATACATAGCAAGTCCCTCCTGCCCCTGCAGCTCTGAATGCATTCACACACACATACATGCACTGGGCTCACACACACCCAAACACCAGCTTAAAACGTTTATATCCCTTACAGGCAGCTGTGGATGTATGCCCACATGCATACATGTGCATACATAGCAAGTCCCTCCTGCCCCTGCAGCTCTGAATGCGTTCACACACACATACATGCACTGGGCTCACACACACCCAAACACCAGCTTAAAACGTTTATATCCCTTACAGGCAGCTGTGGATGTATGCCCACATGCATACATGTGCATACATAGCAAGTCCCTCCTGTCCATGCAGCTCTGAATGCATTCATACACACACTGACTCACACACACTCAACGTCTGATTCATCAGCTTAACACGTGTCTATCCCTCACAGGTGGTTGTGAATATATCCACGCACACATACTTGCACACAAAAAACTAGTCCCCCCCATGCATGCAGCTTTGAACGCTTTCACACACACACATATGCATACACACCGATTCACGCATGCTCAAACCAATCTTAAACCGTGTCCCTCATAGGCGTCTGTGGATGTATGCCCACATGCATACATGTGCATACATAGCAAGTCCCTCCTGCCCCTGCAGCTCTGAATGCATTCACGCACACATACATGCAGCAGCCTCAGAGCTCACGTGAGCATGATCCAAATCCAAATTCAAATTTAAATAATTTTCTTACAGCTGCCTCAGCGCTCGTGTGACCGAATTCCAAATTCAAAATCAACTTTAAAATTATAATTCATACTCGAATGTGTCAACCTAAACAAGGCCCTACTTTGCTTGAAGATTTCAATGCAAGCACGCTTCAGATTACAATTCAAATTATTTCACGCATGCATCAACACCTAAAACAAGCCCCTTCTTTGGTTGCATTCTAATGCATACTCATATCAAATTAAAATACAAAAATCAAATTCATGCACACATGCATCAACACCTGAAAGAAGCCCCTTCTTTGCTGGTATTCTAATGCATACACATATCAAATTAAAATCAAAAATTCAAATTCATGCACACATGCATCAACACCTAAAAAAGTCCCTTCTTTGCTTGCATTCTAATGCATACACATATCATATTAAAAAATACAAATTCAAATTCATGCACGCATGCATCAACGCCTAAAACAAGTCCCTTCTTTGCTTACAGCTTTTTATATATGCGCACATTTCAAATTCAAATTCAAATTTAAAACTATAATTCATGCTCGCATGCATCAACACCTAAAATAAGTCCCTTCTTTGCTTACAGCTTTTAATACATGTACGAATATCAAATTTGAAATTCAAATTCAAATTCATGCACGCATGCATCAAGCCTAAAAAAGTCCCTTCTTTGCTTGTGGCGTTTAAAGCTCGACACATGTCAAATTAAAATTCAACTTTAAAATTACAATTCACATGCATGCGTCAACGCCTAAAACTAGTCCCATCTTTGCTTACAGATTTTAATGCATACACTTATCAAATTATAATTATAATTATAATTCATGCACGCATGAATCAACACCTAAAACAAGTCCCTTCTTTGCTTACAGCTTTTGATGCTTGCACACATATCAAATTCAAATCCAAAATCATAATTCATACACGCATGCATCAACAACGAAAACAAGTCCCCTCTTTGCATGCGGCTTTTAATGAATGCACACATCAAATTGAAGTGCGAATTTGAATTCATAAACGCATGCATCAACACTTAAAGCAACTTTGCTTGCAGCTGCGTCAGCGCCTGTGTTACCAAATTCCAATTGCAAATTCATTTTGTTGTTTTTGCTTGCAGCTGCCTCAGATCCCGCATGTCCAAATTCCAAATTAAAATTAAAATTAAATGATGTGCTTGCAACTGCCTCAGATTCCGCCACCAAGCGCGAGGTTTTTGTGGAGGTGGAATCTACTTCTTGGAACAGTAGAAAGCTCCATGCCAGGGTCCACATTGATGCACCTTTGGAGCTGGTGTGGAGCCGACTCACTGACTACGCCGGCCTTGGTGCGTGAAGTTGTTTATTTGGTGTATGGTGTGTGTGCTTGTGTGTGGGATGGGTGAGGGGGTTTGTGGGGGTGTGGGTGGGGGTGGACATGGTAGAAAGCTCATTGCAAGGGTCCACATTGATGCACCTTTGGAGCTGGTGTGTAGCCGACTCACTGACTACGCCGGCCTAGGTGCACAAAGTTGTTTGTTTGGTGTATGGTGTGTGTGCTTGTGTGTGGGACGGGTGAGGGGGGGTGTGGGGGTGTGGGTGGGGGTGGACACGGTAGAAAGCTCATTGCTAGGGTGCACATTGACGCACCTTTGGAGCTGGTGTGTAGCCGACTCACTGACTACGCCGGCCTTGGTGCACAAAGTTCGTTGTTTGGTGTGTGGTGTGTGTGTTTGTGTGTGGAATGGGTGAGGGGGTGTGAGAGGGGGTGTGGGTGGGTGTGGACATGGTAGAAAGCTCCATGCTAGGGTCCACATTTATGCACCTTTGGAAGCTGGTGTGGAGGCGACTTACCGAGCTTTGGCCTTGGTGCGTGAAGTTGTTGTTGGTGTGTATCTGTGTGTGGTGGTGGTGTGCGTGTGTGTGGGGGGGTGGGTGGGGGGGGTAGTAGCTTGTTTGGAGCTGTCTCACTGACTCGCTGGGCTTGGTCCTTGAAGTTGTCATACATACAGACATACATACATACCCACCAACAAACCCCTCTGTGCCACACTGTTAATGCATACGTACCCACTAGCAACCCCCTTTATGCCGCTCTGTCAATGTATGTATGTTACATTCCAGGGGTAGGCCAAATAGGCTAAAGGGACTTGCCTGACCGAATAGGAAGGGCTTAAAAAGAAAAAGCTCTGATGAACTGAACCCCAAACAACCGTTTTACCGACGGGGGCCCTGAGTTCGTGCTACAGTGATAATTTAATTCTACAATATAATTTAATCATCATCTCTGCTGGGATGATAATTTAATTGTGCAATTATTATCGCCAATACATACATAGCCACCAGCAACCCCCTTTGTGCCGCTCTGTTAATGCAGGGGACTTCATTCCAAGTTTAGAAGAGAACAAGGTGTTAAAGAAACTAAGCAACGGCGCACAAATTTATCAGGTGTGTGTTAAAGAAACTAAGCAACGGAGCACTAATGTATCAGGTATGTGTTAAACAAACAAAGACGCTGCGCTCATATGTGTCAGATATGTGATAAATGTAGTTATCAACGGCGCACAAATTTATCAGGTGTGTGTTAAAGAAACTAAGCAACGGAGCACTAATGTATCAGGTATGTGTTAAACAAACAAAGACGCTGCGCTCATATGTATCAGATATGTGATAAATGAAGTGATCAACGGCGCACAATTTTATCAGGCATGTGTTAAAGAAACTAAGCAACAGCGCACAAATGTATCAGGTACGTGGTAAAAAAACGGAGCAACGGAGTAATTAATTTGACTTTCTTCACATCGTCATGGGCATTCCTTCCATCTGCGCGCTATCACGCTTGCGGCGCTTATACCATCTATATACAAATGTTTGCTTCCTGAGGCCTCCATGATACCGCAGCAGCAACACATTTTAGATGACAGGAGGGTCTCAATACTGCAAGGCAGCGTGCAATGGGACTCGCCAGATCGAGGAGGAAAGGAACCATACTAACCAGGATCGACGATTAGCCGTTAATAGCCTGAAATAGCCTGAAATAGTCTGGGAGACGGTGGAACTAAAGTCAGGCGACGAGGATCGATGCAAACATAGCCTGAAATAAGCCATGAAATAACCTGGAGTGGATGGTGACACCACGCACGTGCGAGATCGACTGAAAGGCCTTAAATCATAGCCTTAAATAAGCCCAAATAAGTCCCTGGGGGTGCTGGTGAACTAAACGTGTGAGGAATCGATGAAATAGGCCTGAAATAGCCTGAATAGAGCCCAAAATAGCCTGAGGGAATGGGTGAACATAACGCACTAACGTGTGAGAAGCGATGAAATCAGCCTGAAATAGTCTGGGAGACCTGTGAACTAACGATGCGAGCGAATCCGTGACACAGCCTGAAATAAGCCTGAAATAGCCTGAAACTGTGACTAATTTGCGCAGGATCGATGAAATAAGCCCAAATATCCCTGAAAATAAGCCTGGTAGGCCGTGAAAACTAACGACGTGCGAGCGATCGAATAGAAACTAGTCCTGAAATAGCCCAAACAATAGCCTGGGGGATCAGTGCACTCAACGTGTGAAGATCGATGAAAATCCGGAATAGTCTGTGAGAACGGTGCAACCTAACGTTATGAATGAGTATCGATGAATAAGCCTGAAAATAGGCCTGAAATAGCCTGGGAAAAAAGTTGAACTACATGATGCGAGGATCCGATGAATAATTCCTGAAATAAGGCCCAGAACTCAACAGCCCGGATAAGGACCTGGGAGACAAAGGGAACGGTGAATTCACGCTGCAATGGATCAGATGACCTAACCCCTAGAAAGAGCCCAAATAGGCTGAATAGCCTGGTAGACAGTGAACTATCCGTGTGAAGGATCGATGAAATAGCCTATTAGGGTCTGGGAGAAACAGTGAACAACGTGTCGAGGATCAGTGTGAACATGCCTGCACATCCCCTGAAATGCCATAGAAATAAGCCTCTGCGGAACGAGTGCACTACATGTGCGAGGAATACAATGTTCGACTGCGATCGCCTGAATACAGGCCTGAAACTAGCCAAATATGCCTGGGGGATATGGGGCGACTGTGGGCGGTGAGGGGCGTGAACATAACGTGTTGGACTCGTGAAATAAGGCCTGAAATAGCCCAAATTGGCCTGGGATGGCCTGCGGAGACGAGTGCAACTATCGTCAAGGATGGCGATGAAATAGCCTGAAATAGCCCAAAATAGCCTGAAATAGCCTGGTAGGCAGTGAACTAACGTGCGAGGATCGATGGAATATCCTCATAAGACAAAAATAACAGCCTGAACATAGCCTTGGAGACGTGCAAACTAGCAGGCGAGGATCGATGCAAATACCGCCCAAAATAGCCTGAAATAGCCGAAATACACAGCTGAACTACTGTGACGAAGAAACTTACTGTGAACTAATGGTCGAGATCGATGAAATACCTGAATAGCCTGAAATAAGCCCACAAATAAGACCTGTCCCAAACAGCGGTGACTACGGCAGACCCACACAGCCGAGCGCCACGTGAAGCCCATGCTACCAGGTAAATTCGTCTGGTCAAAACCCACAAGTATTCAAATCCGTCTGGTGGTATGTTTCGCAAGAGAGCACTAGCTTCGGGCATGTAGCTCTGCGATTGCGCATGTTCGGTTTCACGGCGAGTTTGGTATCACGACTGTGTTTCAGGGGGCAATCAAGGTGCGAATGCGATTGGACCGAGCCACCTTCCCCAATGCTACATACATGCATTAAGTTCAGGGGGACAGCGCAGTTGTGATAGGGGCCTTACCTCTCAGAGCAGGACCTGCGCCTGGACTATATAATCATAACATACATGCATCCTTCTTTCGGGTGATATACGTGGTCTAGGGTTAGACTGAAACGCACTATAACAATAAATTCGGGTGTTTATACTCCCCCTTATCCTGGTCGCAAACTCTTGCGGTAGCAGTGATCGTACAACGCGCGATGGTAGCTTTGTCCCAGTTGAGGTAAGGAGCACTCCTCCCACCGCCGCTTAACGACGGGCTCCCTTAACAAACCTAACCACCCACCCTCCCCCCCAGCCGTATATCCACATTACATACATGCATTGACATTACATGTGTAAGCATGCCTTGGCTCGTGCCAGCCATAACAATTCAATTTCTAACATGCAGTTGGGAGCCCGGGAGCTTGCGCTGGCACAGGTGGCACTCTCTCGAGCAGCTTGCACTTTACGGACTGACTGAGGAGGAGGCCTACTGGCATCCCATTGGAACAGAACTGCTAAGACTGGGATGGCTCTGAGCGGCGCTCTTTCACATTATCCGCAGGGGGTTGATATGGGGTGGCAGAGGGTGGGGTGAGGGAGGTGGTGTCGGGGGTGGGTGGGTGTGTGGTGGCGGGGTCAGGACCTTCAAACAGGGGATAGGTCTGAATTCCTTTCCCCCACCCATTGCAGATGGAAGGGGTCAGAGGGTTGGGTTGGGGTTGTCTGGGAAGGGGTAGGGGGCGGTCAGCTACTTATGCAAAACCAAGGGATAGGTCTGATGGCCCGACTCTTTCCTTAAACAGGTGTGAGATGGAGTGCAACACGGTGATGGGGAGTGGGGTGATTGGTATGCTTCTTTGGGGTGGTAGCGCGTGGGTGGGGGTCGGGGGTGGGGCAAGGGGACTAAGTGGAGGAAGTTGCCATACGGAACTAGCCCTTGGAAGAGACTGCCAAGAAAAAATGATGGTTCTGACGGCCTCTTTCCTTATCCCAGGCGAGCTGGAAGGGCAGAAGCTGGTTTGGGGTGTGTGTGTGGTGTGTGTGGGTGTGTGTGTGCGGGGGCAGGACTGTGAGGAGTGGCTTACAGGAATCCCCTTGGAAAGAACTGCTAAGGCTGGGGATGGGTCTGACGGCTTCTTACTTTATCCCAGGTGAGCTGGAGGTGCAGAGGGTGTAGTGTCGATGGCTTGGATGCTTTGCGTGTGGGAGGTGTTGTGTGAGGTGGTGAAGGAGGTGAAAGGGGGAGGGGCCGGCTCATCTCTCTACCAAACAGCGGAATAGGTCGCATGCACATCCTTTCCTAACCCAGGTGATGCGGAGTTCAGAGATGTGGGTGGTGTGTATGGTTGGCGCTGTGACTTGGTGGTGTGGAGTGTGGGTCTGGGGTTGAGGGGGTGTGCTTGGGGGCACGACTGTGAGGAGTGGCCTACAGGATTACCCTTGAAAATACTGCTAAGGCTGGGTGGTGATTATGCAGGTCCTGACGGCCTCTTTGCCTTATCCCAGTGAGCTGGAGGTTGTTGAGGTTGTGGGTTGAGTGTGTGGGGGACGGCGGTAAGGGGGGGGACGAACAAGAAGTGGGGGGCAGAAGGGAGTGTGTCACAAGGTTTTTTACCCATAATCCCTCACCACACCCCAAAAACTAAACGAACCCCAAGAGAGAGAACACGGACACTCAGGATCAATAACCCTCAACGCCAAAACCTGAACTACACGAAGAATTGTCCCCAAACCCTTACAGCACAATAAGTACCGTCCCCAACTAAATCTGAGCTCTGCCAACACAAACACCACACCAACCTTCACAACCACACCGACACCGCTCACATTCAACCCTTAATAGCAGCCTCCACTCATAACCTCTTCACCGAGGTCCATCAGACCAGCACCGAAAACCGAACGTCCTAAAACGCACCAAACCCTAGCCAAACGCTCAGACCCTGGGATAAAACCCCTAACCAACCCTGCACAAACCTACGACACATACAATACCTCGTCCACACACAACACAGAAACGGCAGGAACGCACACCATAGAGACCTTAGGACGGTGTAGTCGCAGGGGTTATAAGGACCACAATAAAAACACCCCTCTGCATGCACGGGAGAACACGTTGAAAGACGTCTCAAATGTGTCCCCCTGGCCACTGTATTTACAATCTCACCACCACACAACCCACCCACACCACCACGCTCACCAACACCCCTACCATACACACCTCACCCACACACGAGGGCCACACAACACACCTGGGCAAAAATCCCAACCCACAACAACCCCACACCAACTCCGAACACAATGAAACACTAACTCCCCCCCCACAGACCACCCAACACAGCCCTCACCTGGCCACCCCCCCCCCACCCCACACAACCCACCCACCCCCCCCACACCCGTGCACAACCCTCACCCAACACAACACACCCTCCCCTGGTGGCAGGAGAACCTTGGAAAAAGTTCCTGTGAAAGATATTTCTTTTGTGCTAGTCAAGGGAGACTTCAAGGTATGGTGAAATATTTATGTTACCTTATGTAAACAGAAAATAACATCAATATTTCATATTTCACATAAATATTCACTTATTCACATACATGTTCAGATGAACTTATCTTATGTTAGGTTTTCTATTTGGTCACCCTTGTACTATATGAAGTATTGATTTTATATTATGTTTTCTAATTTTATATTATGTTATAATTTATGTTATTTTATTTAGCCTATTTGGCTACCCCTGGACTGTATATAGATAGATAGATAGATAGATAGATAGATAGATAGATAGATAGATAGATAGATGGATAGATAGATAGATAGATAGACACATAGATAGATAGATAGATAGATAGATACAGATCTCGTATAGATAGATAGATATGAGGGTCAAGGGAGACTCAAAGGTATGGTGGAATATTTATAGGGAGTGTCGGCGGAGAACGTATACAGGAAACGTTTGTGGGGAATGCCTACAGAGAATACCTGTGATTTTTTTTCAAATCTGAGAGTGGTTTTTTTTTAGCTTCATGGTTTTAGGCCTCCTCCAGGAACAGCGTTTTAGTGCTTTTTATAGCTTTTATAGTTTTATGTAGCTTTTTGGGCCATTGGGGGCAAACAAAAAACCTTGTTTTTTTACTTTTTTAAGCGATAATTTATCTTCAATAGTAGGGGGCCCTGGCGGGTCCCCTGGAGGTCGGTCCCGGGGGTGGTGTAATGTTCGTCAAGCAGCAGTGGCAGCCTCCTTGGTGATGGATGCACAAGCAGTTGCTTACATATCCGTACAATTTAATATTGGGTGGGTCAAGAATCAAAGTGGCATGGCATGGCATTATTATTCAACTTGGTGGCCTGTAAGGCTAATGAACCTATTAGCTCACTGACTTCCCGAAGTTCCCTGGAGGCAGGTGCAGCAACTCCCGAGGCTACAGTTGCTACTGCGCAACCTGCAGGAACTAGTGCGAAAGAGTAGATTTCCTTGTCAAGCACAATGCGCTGAGGCAATGTGCAACGAGAGGCACGGAGAAGAGAATTTTAAGGGGACATCGTAGACATGCTCCAGGTCCCTAGATTGAGTCCACAAGACAGTAGGGAAACGACAAATGAAAACGCCGCGTCCACAGTCCGCATTCCTGAGATACGTACGCTAAAAAGTGCCCTCCGAGGTAATCCGCCCCCGACGGGAATCGAACACGGGTCGCTTAGATTTCAGGCCAGTCAGATTAACCGGCTGATTTGACCGGCGATCTCGGGAAATGTGAAGATTTGAGGATGTGAGGATTAGACGATTTCGCGAAAGTATCGCTTAGGTATGTTCCCCTTAGGGGGCCGACCAACGGGGTCAAAACTAGCGATCGCTACAAAGAGCGGGGGGAAAAATCCCTGCAGAGAATGTCTGTTGATAATGCTGGTAGGGAATGTGAGTGGACTTTTTAGATAGATCATGGTTGTGGGGAATGCTTATTATAGAGAACGTATGTGGACAATATAGATACAGCATGTTCGTGAGGAACCCTTCTTATAGGGAAAGTGTGTAGGGAATGTGTATAGCGAATACTACCAACACACCAGCCACATGCATGCCCCTCATATGCTACCCACTTGCTGCCACACACACCCCAAGGCATCACCAACCAGTCCTCCCCCCCCCCCTTCTCCAGGCCTTCCTCGGGCTATAGCGACTGGAGCCTGCTCTCCTGTGCTATTAACATGCTACCAACACACCAGCCGCATATATACCCACCTACTGCCACCCACACCCCAGGGCATCACCAACCAGACCTCCCCCCCCCCCTTACGGCCCCCCCCCCCCCCCCCCCCCCCCTCATCCACCACACCACCTCCTTCAGGGCCTTCTGTGGGGATCTGGCGGCTCCAGCCTGCACTGGATATGATGGGCCACCACTCCTGTGCCATTTACCGTACTACCACACACCAGCCACATATATACCCACCTGCTGCCTCACACACCCCAGGGCATCACCATCCAGACCTCCCCCCCCCCCCCTTACGCCCCCCATCGACACCACACACCTCCTTCAGGCCTTCTGTGGGATCTGGCAGCTCCAGCCTGCCAGTGGATATGATAGGCCACCACTCCTGTGCCATTGACGTACTACCAACACACCAGCCACATATATACCCACCTGCTGCCTCACACACCCCAGGGCATCACCAACCAGACCTCCCCCCCCCCCCCCCCCCCTTACGCCCCCACCCTCACCCTACCCCACCCACACACTCCCACCCCACACCCCACACCATCCACACACACACACACACCTCCTTCAGGCCGTCCGTGGGCTCTGGCAACTGCAGCCTGCCAGTGGGTATGCTGGGGCACCACCTGCACTACAACACGCCAGCCACATATATACCCACCTACTGCCACCCACACCCCGGGGCATAACCAACCAGTCAGGCTTCACGTAGAGTGAATAGCATAGGAGTGTTGCCCCGCATCCCCATTGGCAGGCTGGAGCCGCCAGAGCCCACGGAAGCCCCCCCCCCCCCCCCCCCCCCCCCCCCCCCCCCACACCACACACACACCTTCTTGTTCAGGCCTTCCGTGGCTCTGGCGACTGCAGCCTGCCAGTGGGTATGATGGCCACCACTCCTGTGCCATTGACGTACTACCAACACACAGCCACATATATACCCACCTACTGCAACCCCACTCCCCGGGGCATCACAACCAGACCTCCCCCCCCCCCCCCCCCCCCCCCACCCCCCCCCCCCCCCCCCCCCCCCCCCCCCCACACACACACCACACACACACACACAATACACACACACACACACCACACATACACACACACACACACACACATACACCCTCCTTCGTCAGGGCCTTCCGTGGGGCTATGGCGGCTCCAGCCTGCCAATGGGGATGCTGGGGCAACCCTACTGTGCTATTGCGTACTACCAACACACCAGCCAAATACATACCCACCTACTGCCACCCACTCCCCGGGGCATCACCAACCAGTCCTCCCCCCCCCCCCCCCCCCCCCCCCCCCCCCCTACGCCCCCCCCCTCCACACACACCACACCCATCTCCTTCTTCAGGCCTTCCGTGGGCTCTGGCGGCTCCAGCCTGCCAATGGGGATGCTGGGGCAACACTCCTATGCTATTCACTCTACGTGAAGCCTCAATCATGGCTACCTGTCGCTCTCATCTCCAGTCGCATCCAAAAAGAAGTGCTCCGAAACCTGGAGGCAGTTCAGAGCCATACTGAAGGGCTTCACAGATTGTCATCCTCGTCATCAGGTTTCAGCTCAAGCGAGAGTGAGCTGGCAGACAGCCTGTCAAGTTGAACTTGAACTTGGTAACATGGCTCCAGACAGCGATTTGGCAGCTCGCTGAACTTGGCAGTACACAAAGAAACTGTCAAGTTCTGATATGGTGGCCTCTTAGTTGTGTGGTTAAACCTAGGATTAGGGTCTCCAGAATCGAGGGTGACCTGGCAGACAGCAAAAATGCATGTTTCCTTGAGGACCGCTATACAAAATCTGGGGTGCTCTCGTGCGCCGCGCTTAGCGCCCAGAGCGTGCTAACCCACAGTTGTGGAATACAAATACAGAATATGTGACAAATAAAACAACTGTATTTGTTTTGTACCACGCACACACCACCTACCATTCCACCCTGCCTAAATTCTTTGCCACCTGCCTTTGTTGGTGTAATCGGTGCATATGTACCAAGAGGACTATATTGGTAGAGCGGTGGTTAAATATGGTCACCACAGCCGGAGTTCTCCAGTTCGAATCTTCACTGACATGTGCTCTAGAAACCCCTGGTTTCTGTGGTTATCGCACGGGGGGTATTGGTAACTGTAATGTGCAGACGGCTAGACGCCATACCTGGCGTTTAGATCCTTGTAACAATTATCATTGTCTACCAAGAGGTTGGCAATACAAGAGCCCCCACAAAAGCAGTGTCGGTACCTCATCTAGGCCCCAATGGGTCAATACGTGAAAAAACACTATAACAGGTGCAACTTTGGCTAGAGTGGTCGGATGGCCTTGAGTTTTGTTCCTCTAAATTTTGAAGGTGTCACAGCAAAACCCACGTCAGTTGAAAACTTGACCTGGTCTAAGATGGTTTCCGGCAAAAACATTCGTAGGTGGTGGATGTAAAAACCCACAAAAAATCACACAAAACCACTATATCTCACTCTGTATACACTCTTTCAACAAACCTTTATCGCTTAAAGGGGCGGTTAAAGTGCTGACACGCAGTTTCGGAAGGATTGGACGAGGGAGTTCACGGGGGGCAACGCTCGTCGACACGTCAGGCTGGGCGATGGACTGCAGATGGACTGTAACCCATTAGTCACCTATGGGTCCTTAATCCATATTCAATTTTAGCCTACTCACCGAAAAAACTGCTGCAGTCCATGTTTTATTAACTTGGGCGAGCTCGTGGGCTGAGTCTGACTTTTCGTTGACACCTGCAAGCCGCGTGCCCTGCCTACGATTCTCCTGCTGACGCGGTTCTACACCTGGGGCTGGTCGCGTGCTACGGGCTCGAAAGAATGCGCAGAGAAATAAGGCAAGGTGCCAATCGCAGGATCGCGCAAAATACCAATGTGGAGATTCAAGCTGGGTGGTGGTCGGATTTGTCGAACGGTTGAGGGACGAGACAGTCGTAGGGAAGGGAGCGTAGGTAGAGATGAATGCTATCCAGGGGCCGGGCAGCGGCAAAGGAATGTATTTGAGGTTGAGCGCACGTAGACTGGGAGGGGCCGAGGCAGGCGAGTAGGATTCTGTGGTGCCGGCTCTCCATGGCCTAGCTGTCACCTGGTGTACCAGTGGCCGTTTGAGTTCCCAGTGTTGATGATGAGAAGGGCTGCTTTCGTGGGGATATGAACGTAGCGTGACAACATGGTAGATGGCGAGGTATCTTTACACACAATTTTGATTTTACTCCAGACTTGCCGACTTTTGAGGAGGGTAGGTAGGCTGTGCTACTATCTTACCTCGGCAGTGATTTGCCGAGTTTATGTAACGAACCCTCTGAATTTGCTGTCATGCTGCTAGTGTAACTTGACATCTCGAGTCTGTCTTTTTGATACGTCCCATCGGTCCAGTCCGTTTCATTATTGGTGCCCAAGTGCCTATCATTCCTACCTGCAGATAATGATCCAAATAATCCTCTTCCACCATCAGTGAAGGCATATCTGCAAACGCATCATCTTCAGGGATGCTTTCATCATCGTGTGACAGGACCATACCCAGCCACTAATTACTCAGTAAGTTACTTCAGCTGACTCAGCTTCTCTATTCCCCCAGATCTGGTTACAGATCCGCGATCTTCTGGGTCGACCGCAATTCGTGTTCGGACTTGGTCGGTTCAACTTGAGCTAAATCTGGCTGTTTTGAAGTCTTCAAATAACTGCGGGTGAATGGGTGATCCGACAGCTGTTTTATTTTAGTCGGATATTTTCAGGTTTCTCGGAAATCCCCGCAGAACCGACCGGCCTTACCGACCGGCTCCTGAGGCCACGCCACCTTGCATCTAACTTTCACCCTAACCTGCCTCCGCCCTGCCGGACTGTGATGATACTCCAGCCATACGCATACGCCGATGTCGCCACGGGTGAGCACATAACAGACCTGGACCAAACCAACTTCAATTGTAGCAGGCAGGGTGGCAGGCTTTCCCGCGAAAACCTTCGATCAACCCCAACTTCCAATTTCCAAAACTTCGAATTCCCACTAGGGGTGGCGTAGGCACCCGCTTGACAACTTGTCACTCTATGGTCTTCCCCCGATTTTCCAATATTTGCGTGAGGGTGTGTCCCATGGCATGGATCTTTCCAATCTTTGCAAGCCTCATTGTTTGACATCTGACAACTGAAGCGCGAGCCACGTTATCCTCGTCACTTCTCGAACGTATAGCATTTATTCTTCACCAGAGTATCAGTGGCCATTTGTTTCGCGATACTCAGTGCCTGCATTTTTTGCAAACCATTTCTCTTCGACGAAAATAGACCAGCGGTTAGTCCGAGTTGCCAGCGCAACTACAGCCCCGGCCAGATGGTGTTGCTCGGAATGGCACAGCGCAACTTCACTACTTCAGTACATGGGTGTTGAGGCATCGACGCCCATGTGCTGTTGTTGCGCTATGGATTTGCCAAACCGACCTGCTGCGTTGCTTCGACTCAGAGGCACGCGGCCATAGGGGGCTGGTTTGCGGTGAGCTTGCAGGCCCGTTGAAGACAACACTCGATGCTTGAAGAGGGAGGAGGTGGGTTGTTGATTATTCCCCAGACAACCATGTTCAACAATGGAACTTCCATTTGCAACTCAGCAATTCTGTAAGATCTGAGTACGCTTGGATACCCAGATCTTACAGAATTGCTGACGGTTGCAGATATCACTGCTAATGGGGGGGGTCATCGTCATCCTTTTATTTGTCTTGAAAAGGTGCAATACAGGGGTGAGGGGTGACACATGGGTGCTGTAAAGGGTTCCGGAGACCCCCTGAATTTGCAGTGTATGGCAGGAGGATGCAAATAAACTCCCTGATGGAAGAAAGTTGAAATATTTATGGAAGGGGGGAGGGGGGGGGATGGTGGCGACCATGTGGGATGAGGCTGGAGGAGGGGTACTGCTCAAGGGGGTTCACAATGACTCCCGAAAGGCAAGGTTGCCAACTTGCCATTCATAGTTGCCGTCTCTCAATTATGCTTAGTGAACTATCTCGCCATAACCTTGATTATTTTCAGCATTCAAATGGGACCACCCAACTTGATTGGCTGGCTGGCTATGGGCTGGCTATGTGAAAAAGACAAATATTTTTTGGCATAAAGTTGCCCAAGCAACCGCATCAGTTCAACATATAAAATTATACCCAAATTTGTGTTTGCTCAATAAGTGGGAAGCAGGTCAAGTGAAACATGCTATTGTTTTACCATGGGCTCCCCTAAATTTTATCATCTTATTTATAATGAATGAACCACAGTCTGTCGCACTCACAACAAATTTAATTCAAATACAAATTGTGTAGACCAAAAGCAAAAATCTTCCTTAACAAGTTGAAGTGATGGCAGGTTATTGGAGGTAGCGTACAGGCAGTACGGTAGTACACATAGCCAAAAATCACTGATAATTTACTTTGTGTTGGATGTCCTAAGTCATGTACATAGCTGCATAGAGTCAGCTGCATCAATTTGAGTTCCAGGTTTTGATTGATAGCATGTAGAACAACTAAACAAAACAGTTTTTCGAATTTCAATTTTTATGTCACTTACAAAAAAACATGTTTTTAAACTTGTATTTAAACAACCACGACTGAAGTTAGATTCTTATTTGGGAATGGGTGGTGAATTCTCCAGTTGGGAGGTGGAATTGGGACAAAGGGAGGTGAATTTTTGAGTTGTACTGCTATTCCAGTCAATTCAGAGGCCAAGGCTGAAGCGTAGCCTCCTTGTGGAAGGGGTTCAATAAGCCTTTCGTATCCCGGAAGCTTCATTCGGGGTAGCTCGCGCGATCTTGTACTAACATCTTGTTAAGTTAATTCAAGCTTTTCTATACATCTCGTGTACTGCCATCGGCCTTTTGGGTTGCTTGCGGCCAGATGTGAATGCGGACATAAATTATACTATCACCTAGCTAACGTGTTTGCGGATAATATAATCTACTCAGGATTTGATTCCAAGCAGCTGGGATCATGTACGGCTTTGAATCACAATAGCGATTCAACTTGGGGCTATCTAGGACTGAGGCACTTATGGAGGTACCATATTATATAGAAATAATATGTGCTAAAATAATATGTGCTAAAATTTGTGCTAAAATAATATGTGCTAAAATAATATGTTCTAAAATTTTATATTTAAATGCAACTTTGTTCATACATATAAAAATACAGTTTTGTGACACGTTTCGTTCCCAAAAATAAAGTTGGGCGTTTTTTGTTGGTTTAAGTGATTGGGTTGGGTTCAGTTTGTTTTACGATGACGCGCCGCCCATGCGTCGTCATTCAGTAGTCGCATGGTGACGCATGGGTTTGGCTAAAATAGTCAGAATTTGCCTTCTGTCGCCCACTGAGCTACGGAAAATCATTGGCAAATGCCCTTCCGTTGCCCACCCATCGCCCATTGCTACCGTCGCCCTCTTCTACCCTGGAGTTTGTCCAGGCATATGGCAGAGTAGCAGAAATGGAAGGAAACGAGTTGTACTGCAGGAATTTGTATTGTATGTCCTACAGTCAATGGAAGTCGAAAGTCCTGCTCTGTAACCTCTCGCCTGTTTGAAGTCGCCAGCTTAAAATCTGTGTTATGAATCAAAGGCAAAATGATTCCGAAATACCCCCAGCATCCCCCCAGCATTTTCTGGAAACCCATTCGCAATAATTTCAACTTCCCTAGAGCCTCGCACCACATATCGAGGCACCACCTGTCGAGGAAGTGGGGGCACCCGCGACAACTCCACAGGTGCAGAGCTAGATGCGCCTCATACTGAGGGGGCAGACGATGGAACCTATGCACCAACGGCCAAGCGAAAAAGACTGTAAGTCATTAGTCTTCAATGTAGATGACCAGATTTCGAGTTGACCAATTACAACGGGATGTAATCTCAAATTCGACAACAGGGCTACCGCGTTGGTGCTTAGGCTAGACCCCACTATATTCAACATGGTGCAGGGTGGGGATGCAATCGAGTGCAGAGCGTGCTCATATGCTGGTCATCCTTGCAAGTTCAAAGCCCAAACTGACTCCTTCATTTTTATTGTGCTATTTCTCGGTTATCCTAGTGGCCAACTAGACTTTAAACATTACGGCGAATAGTGGACTATTATATGTCATTTGTGTGCAAAATGCATGTTTCCCGAAGGACCACTATATCTGCGCCCCCCGGCCTAACTATAAAGGGGTGGCGCTTCATGCCGGACACTACAAAACCGATGAGCTACTCAACGTTTCTGAAATCAGGCTTTAGTAGCCCACCCAGCTACACAGCGAACCTTGCCCAGAGAAATCTGAAATACAAAACCCCCTACTGATATACTCCAAATGTGTCATACTAATTTGTCTTGGATATTGTTAGATATTCTTAAAAAAGTGTAAAACATATTAAATAGTGTGTCCCATATATGTGTCTATGTGATCATGCATATATACATGTATTGATCACATACACACGAATGATCACATATATTATATATCATATAATATCATACATCGTCCTAGCTGCTAAGTCCTCACCCCCGGCATACATTCTAGCAAGACAAAGACCTGTTGAAAAGCTGGTGGGCTGGTGACATGCTCTTCTGTCCGGACACGCATACACTACGCATGCATACATGCATAAACAACGGACCATCATGGGTGTGTGTGTGAGAGAGAGTATATATGTGCGTAGGTAGGGTGTGTGGTGTGTGTGTGTGTGGTGTGGTGTGTGTGTGTGTGTGTGTGTGTGTGTGTGTGTGTGTGGGGGGGGGGGGGGGGGGGGGAGGAGCTAGAGAAGGCAGGGGCCATGCATGTTGTTGTATATATGGACCAAAGACATCGACATGCTAGAAGACTCCCTTGTCTTAGCACTGTATTTCTTTTCGGCTACCAGCGCCAGCTTCTAGGCAGCTCCCTGAGAGTGCCACTTGTCCAAACCAAAAGATGCCAGGAGTAATAGAAAGCTTTCGATATCAGCTTCCAGGCACCTTGGTTGCTTCAGGTTTGGATGAAGAGAGAGCCCAGGGAGCTGCCTAGAAGCTGCTGAACATTGCTGAAAATACAACTATGAAATCCATAGTATGGATGTAGCTAGGTGGGGCCAGCAGTCAAAACGAAACAGTAGGCATGAGATCAGCTCTCCGCCAAACAAACTGGCCCAAGGTAGCCATAAAGCAGCGCACATGCTCCAGGGGCTGTATGTTTCACATCATGACTCATCACTTGGTTTGTCTGTAAAACCCGAGCCGAGGGTCTTCGTTTGTTTTATTGCCGTGTGGTCGCGACCCGGGTCGTGGGTCTTAAAGGTCGCGGGTGCGGGTGTTGAGAGCAGGGGGCGGAGGTGGACACAATCTGCGGTACCGGTCAAAGTGGTAGCATTGAATGCTGCCGGGGCCTGCTCGAGCTGGTTATTCAGGGAATTCTTCGCGAAATGTCGTCAGCATCGCGATCTCAGGGCGTCAACTGCCTGCTAGGACTCTGTTACGTCTGCGGTCTGCCTTTACAGGGGGATGCTGAGGTCAGGTTGTTCGCCAGGAACGCGTGCTGTAGTGTGCCTAAGTGGCTCGATTAGGTATTTTATTAGCATGGGCATCCTTCAGCGTATTTCAGAAGGGCGAGCCAGGTAATCCTAGGATAATCGAGACAAAATAGGTAAAGGGTGGTTTCCAAGTGATGGTCGGCCTTGTCCCCTGCGACCAGGGGACCCTGCCTGCTACCTGAACATGGTGGAACCGGGACCGACATTGCCTGCCTACGGCTTCTGGTACACCCCTGACGCAAACGATGCCCATAACTGCGCGTTCTTGACGATCCAAATATATTTACGAATAGCAAATAGTTGAGCTGAAAAGAGGATAAACCCGTTCGGAGTACAGGTCAGCATTGACCTGCACTAAGCCATACAGGAGCCATAGAGCGACCTGTGGCGAAATATGCCTTGGACCGCGCTTTCATAGGTAATTGAAGTAGATTTGCAAAAGGAAACAAATCGCACGCGCATGGGGTGAAAATGATAACAACTGTTTCAGAGCAGGTGTGGCTCGGACAACATCCGTTTACCGCAGGGGCCCCTGGTTTACCGCCACCGCAGACCTTCCTTTAGATACTTTGTGCCCCCCCCCCCCACCCCCCCACCCCCTGCTTTCACATTGGAGTTCGCAATGGCTCCTATGCTTTGGTTGCGATGCGCGCCTTTCGTTGAAGCACGGTTGCGAAATCGATAACCCGAGGCGAATTCCGTTACTCCGCAGCGGGAAATGCGTCCCGGGATGGTGGGTGGTAAAATTTAGTGATCGGCATGTAGGTACGGCAACGTCGAATGTGTTCCGGGATGGTGGGTGGTAAATGGTTTGAAGTGGGTTGGAAGTCTGTTGGGAACCGCCTAGGATGACAGGCGAATATGATTACAAATCAGTTTAAGGTTTGCTCAGCCAATATGAAATTTGGTAAATGCCTGATGTCCGGAACAACATCAGGGCCGGGCGAATGGGGTTTTATTCATCGAGTCCATAAATTGAGCGCTCTATCCCACAGCAGTTTCCCAATTACGCATCTCGAGTGAATTTGTTGACTCGATCGCTGCTTCTTGCTACAGTCTATTTTGCTTGGTCGTTTGAGATCGTGGTGGAAACTCCGAAGCCGAAGTCAAGAAAGCTCGCGAGGAAACTCCTACTGCTACTGATACTCCCACCCCTACTGCTACTCCTACTGCTACTACTTCTGCTACTTCTGCTACTACTTCTGGTTCTGCTCAGCCTGTCGAAGGTGAGATTGGGCTGTCCTTCATGAGTTGACCCCTCGCATTAGTTCACTTGGAATTCTTGTCCGCTGTTGAAAATGCATGATGCTCGGCTTCTTCTTTGGATTGTCATGCTTGAGGACCGATGCGAACAACTGGCTTTCGGTGCTCTTGCGAGAGCTAGCGCGAAAGTTCGCACGTATGTCTAGTCAATAGCTCAAGTATCACACCACGTCTTAGCAACTAGAGCGTTCCATTGACTAGTTTAAAAAGCCTTTCCTCGCCACATAGGTCGAGCTTCGTGCTTCGCTGCCCCCCCCCCCTGATAATCAGCTAGATTAATAACGATTTAGACAAGAAGACTGTTTCCTGAGCCCTCGCAATTGTCATTAGTCGACCTGTGACTGACTCGTATAGAAGCGCACTCCGAAGGTCGCGCTTTTACAATCCTTACATGAAGGCACAGCACGTAGAAAAAGGGCGTCTCCGGGTTGAGTCCTGGGTGCTGTGCCTACGAGGCCTTTCCAAGCGACAATCAAGTTAGTTGGGTATGGTGGCAGTCGCGAGAGCGATAAATATCGTTAGGATTGGGCTCCGATGAGAATTCGAAATTGTGCAAGACGGAAGTGAATCTCATGTCGTTGTAGTTCCAAGAGTTATTTTACTTCACAGGGACAGTTGGCAAGTTGGCCAACTGTCCCTGTGAAGTAAAATTGATCAGTAAAATTGATAACTTGTATTGAGTCACTATGCTTGTTGCTATGCTGTCCACTGTACCTGTTCTGATTCTCCCTATCTGTCACGATAACAGGTATTATGAAGAGCGGCAGAACATCCAACAGTCGTGAGCACAGCCCAGCTCATGGCCAGGCAACCTCATATGGACAAACTCTGGTGGGTGACCTTTCTTGGATCAAACACTATATTCTTGCTTTTGCTTCCTACGGAAATCTCAGCTTGCATCGCATTTGTGTAGTCTTGCCACAGTTTGCAACTCCACAGTGGAGCAGATGAGAATGAAGTGAATTGATTGGGATAAATAAATGGATAGGATGGATGGGATGCAATGGATGGATGGATGAATTTTGCTCCAGACCCTGCCTCCCTTGCATGCATGTGTATACGTCATTGTATCGATCGCTTCATAGCAACCTGTCCTGCCCTACTTAGCTAGCGCTACTGACGTGCATACATTACATTACATTACATTCATGGCATTGCCACAGGCAGGCAAGTGTTGACCTAAGACAAGCCCACTCCCCAACTTCCGGGCGGGTCTTCCAGAGTCACACGTTGTCCGTTTGCTTGTCGTGTTGTCGGCATGTAACCCTGGCTGTAACTGGCCCCTGGCTGCTTTTACATTACATTACATTACATTACATGTTAAAGTCTACTTGACACCGCGAGGGTGTATGAGACTCTGTGCTTTAAACAAAAAGAAAAAGCACCCACAAAGCAAAAAACCCCATTACATCAGGGGTGTGTCGAGGACAAACAAACCAAACTCCCAACCACCGTTTTGGTGGCGTAGGTATTAAACCCCTTAGAGCAGGACCCAGATCTCAACCACTTACAGTGGCGGAGGTAAGAAGCTAACAAATGAGAAGTCTCAAGAAGAAAAAAAAGGGATAATAAATTACGGTGCCACTAAGCAGTCCAGGGCTTCCTGTCTTGCTCTTCTACAAGTAGAAAGATAGTCGGCTAGGTTGCTCCAAAAAGACTTAGTGCCATTTCCATTCATAAAGGTTCTGAATGTGGAATCGCAGAATTCCACATTCCATACGGTTAAGTCGGTATCCTCATGGACATGCCTATAAATATCTGTAAACAGATTCTGGTAGCGGAGGCGAATATCATTATAAAAAGGGCACTCAAACATATGCATTTCATCCTCAGTTTTTTGGAACCCACACATTTGACAGTGTCTCATTGAGCGAGGGATGTGTGCTCTATCCACCACCCTCATTCTTTCTGTGTTCAGCCAATGGGAACCCATTCTAAACTGTGCTATAGAACGAATCTGATCCTGCTTATGTAAGGCGGATGTAAAGGGAATCAAGCCATTCTCATCATTGCTGTTGGCTGCGAACCATTTTTGGTATCGGAGGCGTTTAAAGCCAACCCTTCTCTCATCAGGGATGTCTCTAACTGCATTGGTGTCACTTGGGTACTTAAACCTCCATGACTCAAAAACTTCAGACATAATACCTTCGACATCGACAGCCTCCAAAATGTTGATGTTTTTACTGGATCCTAGCTTGTGGAGAGCACAACGCAAGTCATGAACCCAGCCAGTGTTGGAGTCAAAAGATTCCTCAAGAGCCATTCTAATGAGATCCTCAGGTTCTTTATGTATGGTCTTTATTTCTTTCGCCCAAACATCGATGATCTACCTCATATGGGGTAGATCATATGATGCATCGACGACCATCGACTCATGATCATCCCCCGGTAATTTCTAACGATGTGTTTGTTCCATTTTTGTACCCCTTGCAGGCGGACGCGGGAGAATGCAGGCAGTATGAATCTGAAGCGGAATCTGCCCTCCGCTGCAAAATATTGGGCTTCCTGCGGGAAACACTGGACAACGAGGCAACTGATGCTCAATGTGATATGCTCAAGAAGCTATCATTGCCCATGACGGCAAAGATGCAGGCAAAGATCAGATTTTTTCTGAACAACAACGGCACAGTGAACAAGTTGGGAGGTGGCACATACGGGAAAGTCGTACGAGGGATCCTCAACGGGACATTTGTAAGCTAAAGCCTTTTTTTCTTTTCACTCCAGGAACTAGGACCCCAAAACAGTTCACAAAACTTCTGGTAGTGCGTGCTTGTTGCCCTGGGGGTGAGGGTGGGGGTGAGTGGTGAGTTGATAATAGTTACTTTCTCCGCTTTCCCTCACTGGTTGGAGGTAGGTTTTTTTTATTGGGTGGTTCATGCCCATCCCCCCCCCTTCTCTCTCTCTCTCTCTCTCTCTCTCTCTCTCTCTCTCTCTCTCTCTCTCTCTCTCTCTCTCTCTCTCTCTCTCTCTCTCTGCTGTGTTCTGTGATGCGCTCTGTGCGGGTTGCTTGGTGTGCTCTGCTCTACAGTAGAGCCTCTGCCCCTTCCCCCCACCCACCACCCCACCCCACCCCCACCCCCCTCCGCCTCCCCCCCGAGCTACCGTCTGCCTCTGTATCAGTCCAACAACTGAACTGAACTACTTATCCCCCAAGCTACCATCTGCCTTTGCCTCAGTCCAATACCTGAACTGAACTACCTATCCCCCGAGCTATCATCGGCCTCTGTCTCAGTCCAACAAATGAACTGATATGAAATACCTATCCCCCACCCCCTTCCCCCCGAGCTATCGTCTGCCTCTGTCTCAGTCCAGCAACTGCGTGTGCCTCAGTCCAACAACTGCCTCTGTCTCAGTCCAACAACTACATGTGCCGCAGTCCAACAACTGCATGTGCCTCAGTCCAACAACTGCATGTGCCTCAGTCCAACAACTGCCTCTGTCTCAGTCCAACAACTGCATGTGCCTCAGTCCAACAACTGCATATGCCTCAGTCAAACAACTGCATGTGTCTCAGTCCAACAACTGCATATGCCTCAGTCAAACAACTGCATATGCCTCAGTCGAACAACTGCATGTGCCTCAGTCCAACAACTGCCTCTGTCTCAGTCGAACAAATTCATGTGCCTTCATGTGCCTCAGTCCAACAACTGCATGTGCCTCAGTCCAACAACTGCCTCTATCTCAGTCCAACAACTGCATGTGCCTCAGTCCAACAACTGCCTCTGTCTCAGTCCAACAGCTGCCTCTGTCTCAGTCCAACAACTGCCTCTGTCTCAATCCAACAACTGCCTCTGTCTCAGTCCAACAACTGCCTCTGTCTCAGTCCAACAACTGCATGTGCCTCAGTCCAACAACTGCATGTGCGTCAGTCCAACAACTGCCTCTGTCTCAGTCCAACAACTGCATGTGCCTCAGTCCAACAACTGCCTCTGTCTCAGTCCAACAACTGCATGTGCCTCAGTCCAACAATTGCCTCTGTCTCAGTCGAACAACTGCATGTGCCTCAGTCCAACAATTGCCTCTGTCTCAGTCCAACAACTGCATGTGCCTCAGTCCAACAACTGCCTCTGTCTCAGTCCAACAACTGCATGTGCCTCAGTCCAACAACTGCCTCTGTCTCAGTCCAACAACTGCATATGCTACTCAGGTTGCCGTCAAGATATCAGGCGAGATGACTCAGGATGAGATTATGGAACGTAGATTCATGAAGATGTGGGCGCAGGAGGTAGGAGATCATCATGACATGTGTTGTTGTTGTGTGGCTATGGCTGTGGTTGTGGCTGTGTAGTGGGCGAAGGAGGTAGGAGCTCATGACATGTGTTGTTGTTGTGTGGCTATGTCTGTGGTTGCGGCTGTGCAGTGGGAGCAGGAGTTAGGAGCTCCTGTCATGAGCTGTTTTATGTGTGGCTGTGGTTGTGGCTGTGCAGTGGGCACAGGAGGTAGGAGCTCATGACATGTGTTGTTGTGTGGATGTGGATGTGGTTGTAGCTGTGCAGTGTGGCTTGAGCGCTGGCTCCATATATATGCTCCGTACAGTGAGACATGCATACCCCAAGGAATAACGACTCATGATGGCATAATGTAGCACATGCTGTAGCACATACATATGTAGCAGGGCTGTATTAGTTGGTTACCATGCTTGTATAATGTGGGTGTGACAGTTTGTTTTCTTCTTCAGAATTCCTGAGGCCAAGTTGGTAGCCACAAGTGGCAACCCAAGCTTAATTCTAGTACGGTGCGGTAGGACAGGGCGGTAGAAACACCTAGTGTGTCCCAGACAGCATCAGGCCACTACTGCAGGATTGAAACCTTTTCAGACTTTTCCATACGCCTTTTAGAGCCATTCTACAAATCTGTCTCGGTGCTTGCTTTGGTCAACCCCATCCTTATGAACATACACATCTGACACTATATAGCCATGCATTATATCCCTAACTTCTTGAGGGTTTTTGACGTTTTTGTAGATCCATAAATTGATGGTGGCACCTTTTTGTGCAGGTCTGCACCCACCTACTAATGATGGACAGCCGGTACTGTGTGGGGCTGTGTGGATGGTTCATCAATGCCTTCCAAGAGGGTACCGAGGTGAAGTTCACCGTCAGCTTCGTTCTCGAGATCATGGAGTGCAAGTAAGTGTCTGTCTCTTTGGCTGCTTTTTCTCTGTTTTTTGTGTGCGGCATGTCGCAAATTGAGCGTCTCCATCCGTCTGTGCGACCCCAGTGGGACGCGCTGCCCCCCTAACCCTCCGGGGCTCCGCGCTTCGCACTCCACCCTATACAGCCATACGCCACAATCCTGAAAGCAGGCTTCGCGTCGTCGCAACACAACTAGACCTACATGAACCCTAAAACACAGTGTGCCACTTTGGCTCATTGCCTTGCATGTCTCTATCTCTGCATGTATGCTAGCTCATAGAGGCTTTTATTAGGTGGGTGATAGTAACATTTGCCTGCTATTAATCAAAGCCCTACTACAACCTACCAACCATACCAAACTCTACCGCTTTGCCTCTGCAGCTTGACCAAGTGCCTCATGAAACTTCCTCAGATAGATTGACTACACCACGATGGTTAAGCTGGCTAGGGATTTCCTCCCGGCAATCAAATCCCTACCAAACTGACCACAACCTACCACCCTACCAAATAATGACCAAACCTTCCAAACAACTATCAACACTACCCAACCCCTGCCCAACCCCTACCAAACCCTACCACTTTGCCTCTGCAGCTAGCCAGGAGGCTATCCCTAGCCAGCTTAACCATCTATGGTGGCGTAGTTAATCATGGGGAGGTTCATGAGGCTTTCAGTCAAGCACCGAGTGCCTCATGAACATCCCCCAGATCAACTACACCACGATGGTTCAGCTGGCTAGGGATAGCCACCTGGCAATCAAAGCCCTATCCTACCAAAAACCTATCAAACCTACCAAAACCTTGCCAACCCTACCAAAACCCTACCAACCCTACCAACCCTACCAAAACCCTACCAACCCTACCAAACCCTGCCACTTTGCCTCTGCAGCTTGACGGAGTGCCTGATGAGCCTCCCCCAGCAGATCAACTTCACCAATATGGTTAAGCTGTTTAGGGAAACCCTCATGGCAATCAAAGCCCTGCACGACAGGGGCATCACGCATAACGACGTGAAGTCGGAAAACGTGCTGATCAAACTTGTAGTCCCAACAGTGGGAGTCCGCCCGCCAGCCTCGTGCGCCATCATTGATGGCTGTGTGGCCGTGGTTATGATCTCGGACTTTGGGTTATCCACCCACCCCACCTGGACGGATCCCGTTCTGTAAGTGCAAGTTGGTTGGAAGGCTGTTAGAAGCTGTGTCTGTTGATCATTGATTGTAATCAGAGATTGGATCAAATGTTTTCTGATAATAATGTTTTAATTGTTGATGTTACTGCCGAAGACGGAGAGCAGCCGTAAAGGCTGGAGCCATGTAACCAAGTTCTGACAAACATTTTACTTTTGAATTAACAAGAGAGGGAAAAAAACAAATATATCACAATGCAACGCTGTGCTATGCAAGGCAATACTACACAACACACAGTACAACGCAATACAAGGCAAGGCAATACAGTACAGTGCGATTTACTATCTCCCATGCAGAATAGTGCAGTACAATACATCGCCATGACATGCACTTAAATGTTCTACCTCCCCTGAAATACAGTACAGAACAATACTTTGTCATGACATGCAGTGCAATGTATTGCCTCCCCTAACCTCCCCTAACCTCCCCTAACCTTACCTAACCTTACCTGCCCACAGGGGCGGTACACCGTACCAAATGGGATTTGATGACGATGAATTGCCCTCAGGCCCCCGGGACGTCTACGGGTGGGCTATGATGATCATTCGCATGATGATGCACGCATCATGCCTGAGGGATTGCTCCAGCAACAGTGACGATGCTAAGATGATTCAGCTAAGGGAATTGTTGGCCCAAGCCGGAAACCCATACCCAGTGGACCGCCTCACTGTGCCACATGTAGGAGTGCATGGAAATTGGTTCTTGACAACAATTGCGACAGATGATCAAACAAGCTCAACCTATGGATCTCCTGTTGGACCTTCAACAACTAACCCATACCGACATGGAAACTAACGCTTCACATCATTTGACATTGTGTGCTCGGACTTGTCATTTACATCAGCAATACTTCAAATATCTGACGATTTACAGCGTTGATTTCTTACTTCAAACAGTCATGTATCTCCTACTCAGTTATATCTTCGAACTCTCTTGTACTTCAAGTTCCTAGACACTTTATTTACGTGTAACTCCAATTCCTAGACACTTTGTTTTGCGTGTAATTCTAGTTCATAGAATCTTTGTTTACGTGTAACTCACATCCCTGCACAGGTGCTGACCCTTCTTGATCAGCTCGTAGAGCCCAAGCCAGTTGCCCTCCCTGCAGTGGAGTCAAAGCCAGTTGCCCTTCCTGCAGTGGAGGAGGCCAAGCCAGTTGCCCTCCCTGCAGTGGAGGAGGCCAAGCCAGCTGTGGAGCCCAAGCCAATTGCCCTCCCTGCACTGGAGGAGGCCAAGCCAGCTGTTGAGCCCAAGCCAGTTGCCCTCCATGCAGTGGAGGAGGCCAAGCCAGCTGTTGAGCCCAAGCCAGTTGCCCTCTCTGCAGTGGAGGAGGCCAAGCCAGCTGTGGAGCCCAAGCCAGTTGCCCTCCCTGCAGTGGAGGAGGCCAAGCCAGCTGTGGAGCCCAAGCCAGTTGCCCTCCCTGCAGTGGAGGGGGCCAAGCAAGCTGTGGAGCCCAAGCCAGTTGCCCTCCCTGCAGTGGAGGGGGCCAAGCAAGCTGTGGAGCCCAAGCCAGTTGCCCTTCCTGCGTTGGAGGCCAAGCTTGCTGTCTCCTCTGCTGTGGAGGAGTCCAGGTCAGCTTTCCCCAGTGCTAAGGAGGAGGCCAAGCCAGTCCCAGCAAGCGAGGAGCCTGTGACGGCTAAGGAGCTCGCTACCCCTCCCAGGGCTCGGAATGCTCGGGGTCTCAGCCCTCGGGAGCAATCCGCCCGACCTAGCCCCAACTCACCCGCCCAGAGGTGCACCAGCACGCATATCCTGTCAGCTGCGGAGACTGGCAAGACTTCCCCGAGAAATTGCCTAAGCGATGATGCACCTAACCTTCCTTTGGACGGCAGCTTTAAGAAGGCTGAGAAGGTTCAGGAGGCAACATGTCCAGCCAGGCCCCCCCCCATCCACTCCACCCTCACTCCTAGGCTCCTGGGAGCTCCTGGGTGGCTCTACCATTGGAGGCTTCCCACCGCCACCACCCTCTGCCAGGCTCATGGCCCCAGCTAGGCGGATGCAAGGCCTGTCTGTGGGTGATCTCTCTCCCATGCCAGTTCAGCTATCCTTGCAGAACGCCCTGTTTGGCCAGTTCCAGTACCAGCAGGCAGCACCAGCCAGTGGAACATACCACTGGCAGTACCAAGAGGATGACCATAACCAGTATCAGCAGGCAGGGGCAGCACCAGCCACTGGAGCGTACCATGGGCAGTTCCAAGGGCACTACGAGTACCAACAGCCAAGGGAAACACTAGCCAAAGAAGCGTACCAGGGACGGTACCAATGGCAGTACGAGTGCCATAAGCCATGGGCAGCACCAGCGAAGCCAAACCTAGGGCAGTACGATGGACAGTACTAGTGGCAGAATCAGGGGCAGTACTTAGGGCAGTACCAGGAGCAGTTCCCAGGGCAGTACCAGGAACAGTACCTAGGGCAGTACCAGGTACAGTATCCAGGGCAGTACCAGGTACAGTACCCAGGGCAGTACCAGGTACAGTACCCAGGGCAGGACCAGGCATAGTACCTAGGGCAGTACGATGGACAGTACTAGGGGCAGAATCAGGGGCAGTACTCAGGGCAGTACCAGGAGCAGTTCCCAGGGCAGTACCAGGAACAGTACCTAGGGCAGTACCAGGTACAGTACCCAGGGCAGTACCAGGTACAGTACCCAGGGCAGTACCAGGTACAGTACCCAGGGCAGGACCAGGTATAGTACCTAGGGCAGTAACAGGTACTGTACCAAGGGCATTACTCAGGGCAGTACCAAAGACAGTACCAGGGGCTGTATCCAGGGCAATACCAAGGGCACCAGCTATCCAGGGCATTACTGAGGGCAAACATGCATTTCCTGCCTTGCTAGTGCTGCAGCCACTCACTTCTGCAGGTCCAAGTGAGCTGTTGCTACATCTATAGGATGGAACCCCGTTGACCGTCCACATTGGCGGACACCTGCATACATATCAGAGCTTCTCTTGTTGGCTTCGACAGCTTCTAGGCAGCTCCTTTAGCCAGCCACTGAGCTCCAGCCAAATATTTTAGTAGTTATGGTGAGTAGATTGTGTCAGCTTCAAGGTGCACTAGGTTATGTTATGCTTGGCTGAATAGCCAGTCAGGGGAGCTGCCTAGAAGCTGTTGCACGTAGCTAAAAGAAAAGCTACGCAATATAGTTACATATATAGGTATACACATATACATATATGGAACAGAATAGAGGTAGTCAACTAGGCTAAAAGGACTGGCCCAACCTCGAACATTCAATATTACTCCTAGAATATCAGGAGTGTGAACACGGCAGTGATTATTTGTTTGGTCCTAATGTTCCCTTTTAAACTTTAAACAGTGGGTCCAGCCCGCCCTTTGCTTAGTGCCTTCCTGGTGTGCCATTCATGTGGGTGTGGATGGTGGTGGTGGTGGCGTTGTGTGGGTTGTGCGGGGGTGTGTTGTGTGTTGTGGGGGGGGGGGGCGGGGGGGGGGGGGGGGGGGGGGGGGGGTTTTTTTTTTTTTTTCTTTGTTTTTTTTGTTTTATTTTTTTTAATTTTTCTTTTTTTTTTTTTTTTTTTTTTTTTTGTTTTTTGGTTTTTTTTTTTTTTCTTTTCTTTTATTTCTTTTTTTTTTTTTTTGTTGGTTCTTGTTGTTATTTTTTTCTTTTTTTTTCTGTTATATTTTTTGTTTGTTTTTTTTTTTTTGTTTTTTTTTTTTTATGTTTTTTTTTTTTTTATTTTTTTTTGTTGGTTGTTGTTTTTTATTTTTTTTTGTTTTTTTTTCTTCCCCCCCCCTCCCCCTCCCCCCTCCCCCCCCTTAAAGCAATGAATATATTCTAGTGATTTGTTTGATTATGGTCAGCATGCTCGTACCGGTATTTTTTCATTATTCTGAACCAGTACGCTTCAGTGCGTGTGTGAGTTGTTACAGTCCAGGGGTAGCCGAATTGGCTTAAGGGATCTGCCCAACCATGATATCAGGTTGGGCAAAAACACAGATGAACCCCATACAGTCGTTTTATCGACGGGGGGCCCTGAGTAGGTGCTACAGTGGGATTATATTCATTATTCAATTTATTCTTCTCTATTGATTTGATTTGAATTATTTACCATATGTTACTGCCGAAGACGGCGAGCAGCCGTAAAGGCTGGATTCATATAGGCTGGAGCCATAAAACCGAGTTCGAGTTACAGGTTATATTATATTATATCAGAGAAGTTATTTTTCTTCTCTGCATTTTTTTTTTTTCGTCCATACCTGCAAGATGGATAGACATTTTTTTGTGACGGGCACGCTGATCACAAGGCAGCCCGGTTCATGAAGTATACTTCCTCCTGGAATTCCATGCCTATTCTCATCTGCGTGGCTACAACTTTGGTTCTGCAAGATTTTTGTCGACACTCTAAAATACCCACCCAGGACATGCGAAACCAATACGAATATGTAGAAGCACCTTATTTGGTCCAGGGTTCTTCTGGGAGTCTCTAAAATCTGCATTATGACAAAAAACATAACCGATTTAAAAATCTGCGTCTAGATCGGCTAGATCTGTAACCCAGGCCTTCTAAGGTGCAACGGACCCTCCCAACTGTACTTGCGTCACAAAACACGCAACAAGTGGCACAACCCTGATGTGGAGTCCGTTGTGAACTTAATTGTTTGCTTATTTGTACAGTTTCTTGCTTGTACAGACCCTTTGATTCCTAGCAAAATGATGGTTGGATGATACCCCCGGACATGTCTTCGTTCAACAAGGGCTGTCTATCTATGACCATGTTATGAAATTGCATCACGTCTGTAGAAAACATTCGGTTCCCACGGTTAATTAAAGCACTAGGTTTACATATTATATGGTTGAGCACAGGTTTGTTCATTCAGGTCCCTCTCAGAGTTTATGTGGCACACGCCGAGACCCCCCCACCCCCCCACCCCCACACCCACCCACCCCCACACCCACCCACCCGCTCCCTGCATTATTTATATTCTTGGACACGGGATTATATACAAACAGGGGGGATGCCTACCGTATCCCTAAAAAACTGAGGAGGTCTGACCCCCCCCCCCCCCCCCCCCCTCCCCCCCCTTAAACAGAAATACATTTAAAAAAACAAAATTGATTATGGGGGGGTACAATCTGGCGCACACAATCTGGGCATCTTCGGAATTCCCACTCAGGGATTGACTGATAGTCACCCATTCACTCACCCACTCATCCACCCACCCACATTGCATTGCCAAGGCCTACTCGTGGGTGGTCTCAGAGTGTCATTTGGAGGTCTGAGTAAAAAGTAAGAAACAAAACTGAAGAGGGCTGACCCCCCCCCCCCCCCCCCCCCCCCCCCCCCCCCCCCCCCTAAATGATATGTTCAGAATGACCTGGAAAATGTCTCATAATGTCACATGCCATAACAGCCCCATTATCATAAAAATCGATCGTGAGAAGTAAACATTTGGAAGCCTTGACACCTCCTGTTAGACAGAAAAAAAACATAAAAATGAAAAGGTGATTTGTTCGCGTTTACATTTCCTGGTAATAATATTTCTAACTGCTGTAGATGGCGAGCAGCCAAATGATAGATGGCTGAGGGTATGAAACCAAGTACAAGTTCAAATTCTTGGACAGCGTTCATCCTAGCCATCTTACCTTATAAGTTGTAAATTGTAAATATATTATATATACTGGCCGTATTACGAGCTGATGTAAGGACGAGGAACATGAGATACATTAATAAACAGACCTGAATAGACTAGCCCCAAACACCTAGTTTACAACCCATCTCTCCATCTACCGTACCGCACGTGGGACTTGGAATTGAAGGATGGAGAGCAGCCCAGAGTTGGCTAAAACAAATGTAACAAACCAATCCAATCCTATCTTCCGTCTTGGTCGGAGCTTCCAAATCTATCAGAATCTTACAACTAGGAAGATGGCTGATTAATGAGCAGTCTGCACATTTCAGATTAGCAATGCAGAGTTGTAAGCTCTGCTTAACTGGATAAGGTGTTTTAGGTTTGTTATCTAAAACCTGCCGGCTCACAAATATATCCCCCCCGCCCCCCCCCCCCCCCCCCCCCCCCCCCCCCCCCCTTCCCCCCTGAGGCACCCATGGGAATCAGGGAGCACACTAAGCGGCTTTGGAACCAAGTAACAATACAAATTATGTGTATACGCGGCTTTGATCCCATGTAACAATTAAAATTATCAGCAGCTTTGAAACAATGACTGGGATTTGGAGACCGCTTGTACCAATCCTAAATATACGGCTGGGAATGTGGCTGCCACTGTAATTCACTATCTCCACAAGAACCTTCACTTAAAAGCATAATTGATACAGACAATCCTTAGTGGGAGTGACTGTGACTGCCCCCATACTGCTGTTGTACCTGCAAACCAACTGACCGGATGCATGCTGCTCCTGCCGAAAACGACAGGCCCCCTTACGGATGGAGCGATGTAAACACATTCTAGTCACACGTTCACATCTAAGTAGTCTTGCACCAGTCAATATAGTCAAACGTTCACTTCAGAGTAGACTTGCGCCAAGCAATCCTTAGTGGAAGTGACCATGGCTGCCACCGTATTTTATCATCTCCTCAATAAGTTCAATACCTGCTGGGCAGCTGTTCTTGTACCTGCCCACCAACTCACTCAGCTTCCTCCAAATGGGATTGTGAGAGCTCTGGGTGAGTGGGTATAGTGGCAGTAGTACATGAGTAAAGGGAATCGGGAAAGTGCTGGGAGAGTGGGTATAGTGGCAGTACATGAGTAAATGGAATTGTGAGAGCTCTGGGTGAGTGGGTATTGTGGCAGTACATGAGTAAATGGGATTGTGAGAGCACTGGGTGCGCACTATGAATAAAACAGCATTTTACGAACTGGAATTTGGCTTGGAAAATTCTACGAACCCACCTCGTAAACTTTTGGGCCCTATTTCGTAAAGAGCGGACACCTCCTCGTAATTTAAGGTTTACAAACTAGGATTTGATGATTCGTAAGCTAAATGGTGCTGGTTCGTAACATTCCGGCACCCTTTTACGAACTAGGATTTGATAGTTCGTAAAAGGCTGTTTTATTCATAGTGCGCACCCAGAGCTCTCACAATCCAATTTACTCATGTACTGCCACAATACCCAATCACCCAGAGCTCTCACAATCCCATTTACTCATGTGACAAGTGTGAGGTGAGAGGTGTGAAGAGTAAGGTGTCAGGTTGTGGAGCGTAAGGTATTGGGACCGGAGTTTAGGGTATGGGGTTTGCTGTGACAAGTGTGAGGTGCGAGGTGTGAGGTGTGAAGTGTGAGGTTGTGGAGCGTAAGGTATTGGGACTGGAGTTTAGGGTATGGGGTTTGCAGTGACAAGTGTGAGGTGCGAGGTGTGAAGTGTAAGGTGTCAGGTTGTGGAGCGTAAGGTATTGGGACCGGGGTTTAGGGTATGGGGTTTGCAGTGACAAGTGTGAGGTGCGAGGTGCGAGGTGTGAAGTGTGAGGTGTCAGGTTGTGGAGCGTAAGGTATTGGGACTGGAGTTTAGGGTATGGGGTTTGCAGTGACAAGTGTGAGGTGCGAGGTGTGAGGTGTGAAGTGTGAGGTGTCAGGTTGTGGAGCGTAAGGTATTGGGACTGGAGTTTAGGGTATGGGGTTTGCAGTGACAAGTGTGAGGTGCGAGGTGTGAAGTGTAAGGTGTCAGGTTGTGGAGCGTAAGGTATTGGGACCGGAGTTTAGGGTATGGGGTTTGCTGTGACAAGTGTGAGGTGCGAGGTGTGAAGTGTAAGGTGTCAGTTTGTATGTGGAGCGGAAGGTATTGGGGCTGGAGCTTAGGTCATGGGGTTTTGGGTGTTTAGTTTGAGGTGTGAAGTGTTAGGTGTTATGCATGGGGTGTCAGGATGTAGATGAAGTGAAGTTGAGGGGCTGAAGATTAGGGTATGGAGTTTTGGTACCGTACTGTTCTCAAAATTGAACGGTCGCAAATTTTGATGGCTTTTTTTGGGGGTTTGATTATAAATCGACGGTTCTTCATTCGACGTTTTTTTATAGGAATATAAATTGTCGTTACACATTTGACAGTTTCCATTTTAATAGAATTCATTTATGCAACTTCTACTTAATCATGTTACACTGGTTCATGGTGCATGGTACAATATTAGGGTACATTTTTTTAGGACCTGCAAGGAGTGTACATATAATACTGTAATGATCCCAACATCTTGTTCAGCATAACACTACTGATACTCTTTGAAATAACTAGAATGAGGAATTCAATCGTTTTCATTAACTCCTTAAATCACTTCTTTCTCAGTTAAAGTCATACACATAAGCATAACGGTGTGAGGTGTGAGGCATGAGGTGTCTGTTGTGGAGCGTGAAGATGGGGGGCTGGAGTTTAGGGGATGGGGGTTAAAGTGCAAAGTGAGAGGTGTAAGGTGTGAAGCGCAAAGTGTCAGGTTGTGGAGCGTCAAGTTGGAGGATGGAGTTCAGGGGATGGGGTTTGGGGTGTGAAGTGTGAGGTGTGAGGTGTGACGCATGAGGTGTCAGGTTGTGGAGCATGAAGTTGGGGGACTGGAGCTTAGGGTATGGGGTTTGGGGTGTGAAGTGTGAGGTGTGAGGTGAGATGGTGAGGTGTCAGGGTGTGGAGCGTGAAGTAAAGGGAATGGAGGTCAGGGTTGGGGTTTTGGGGTGTGAAGTGTGAGGTGTGAGTTGTCAGTTTGTGGAGCGTTTAGTCAGGTATCAGGAGTTTCTGGTACGGGGTTTGGTTTGTGAAGTGTGAGGTGTAAGGTGTGACCTGTGAGGTATCAGGTTGTGGAGTATTAAGTTGGAGGACTGGAGTTTATGTTATGGGGTTAGGGGTGTGAAGTGTGAAGTGTGAGGTATAATGTGTGATGCATGAGGGGTCAGGATGTGGAGCATGTTGTTGGGGGAATGGAGGTTTGGGGTGTAAAGCGTGAGGTGTGAGGTGTGACGTGTGAGGTGTCTGGTTGATAATAGTTTAGGGTGTGGGGTTTAGGCTTTGGGGTGTGAAGTGCGATGTGGTTAATTCAGTTGGGTGATTCATGTATTGCTCAGCGACCTAGAAGGACCAAGGTAAGGTTTTGCTACGACTACAATATGCACATAACGTTTTTTGTATACTTCACTCCAATGCTCGTATATGTTCACTTCATATCCCCATTGCCTCTGTTATTTTTGTACCTGTCAGCCTTTTACCTCCTCTAACCTTTCCCATCACCAGTGTGTCCTAATTCAAACAATTGGAACAAGGAAGAGTGGATAAAGATGGCCACAGGGTCTGTGATCCTTAACTCGTTATTTTTGTCCGATGAGGCATCTGAATATGCAGACAGATGCAGGCGGTCCTAGGGATCTCGTATCACTAAATAATGTAGTGTTTGGCCCACTGAGCAGTGAGATATGTGCATTCTAGTGATGCACCTAATATCGCCCAAACACCCGGCTTGACGGTTTTTTCGTTGTGTAATATACCGTACGCCACGATATGACGGGTGCTCCCGTCAAATTAAACCGTTAAATTTTGAGAACAGTACGGTAGTGAGTGTGAGGTGTGAGGTGCGACGTGTGAGGTGTCTGGTTGTGGAGTGTGATATTGGGGGGCTGGAGTTAAGGGTATGGGGGTTAGGGTGTGAAGTGTGGGGTGTGACGTGTGAGGTGTCAGGTTTTGGAGCGTGAAATTTGGGTACTGGAGTTTAGGGTATGGGGTTTGGGGTGTGAGGTGTGGGGTGTGAGGTGTGAGGCATGAGGTGTCTGCTGTGGAGCGTGAAGATGGGGGGCTGGAGTTTAGGGGATGGGGGTTAAAGTGCAAAGTGAGAGGTGTAAGGTGTGAAGCGCAAAGTGTCAGGTTGTGGAGCGTCAAGTTGGAGGATGGAGTTCAGGGGATGGGGGTTGGGGTGTGAAGTGTGAGGTGTGAGGTGTGACGCATGAGGTGTCAGGTTGTGGAGCATGAAGTTGGGGGACTGGAGCTTAGGGTATGGGGTTTGGGGTGTGAAGTGTGAGGTGTGAGGTGAGATGGTGAGGTGTCAGGGTGTGGAGCGTGAAGTAAAGGGAATGGAGGTCAGGGTTGGGGTTTTGGGGTGTGAAGTGTGAGGTGTGAGTTGTCAGTTTGTGGAGCGTTTAGTCAGGTATCAGGAGTTTCTGGTACGGGGTTTGGTTTGTGAAGTGTGAGGTGTAAGGTGTGACCTGTGAGGTATCAGGTTGTGGAGTATTAAGTTGGAGGACTGGAGTTTATGTTATGGGGTTAGGGGTGTGAAGTGTGAAGTGTGAGGTATAAGGTGTGATGCATGAGGAGTCAGGATGTGGAGCATGTTGTTGGGGGAATGGAGGTTTGGGGTGTAAAGTGTGAGGTGTGAGGTGTGACGTGTGAGGTGTCTGGTTGATAATAGTTTAGGGTGTGGGTTTAGGCTTTGGGGTGTGAAGTGCGATGTGTGAGGTGTGACGCGTGAGGTGCTAGGTTGTGGAGCGTGAAATTGGGGTCCTGGAGTTTAGGGTATGGCTGTGCTTATGGGTGTAAAGTGTTAGGTGTGAGGTGTGACGCGTAGGGTGTCACATCGTGAAGCGTGAAGTTGAGAAATTGGAGTTTAGGGCATGGGGTTTAAGGTATGGGCTTCAGAGTGTGGAGTGTGAGGTGTGAGGTTGTATGGCGTTAAGTGAGGGAACTGGAGTTTAGGGTATGGGGTGTGAAATGTGTAGTGTGAGGTGTGAGGTTTTGAGTCAGGTTGTGGAGCTTGATGTTACTGGCATGGAGTTTAGGGTATGGGGTTTGGGGTGTGAAGTGCGATGTGTGAGGTGTGACACGTGAGGTGCCAGGTTGTGAAGCTTGAAGTTTGGTGGCTGAGGATTAGGGTATGGGGTTTGGGGTGTGAAGTGTGAGGTGTGAGGTGTGATGAGTGAGGTGTCAGGTTTTGGAGCGTAAAGTTGGAGGACTGGAAGTTATGGTATGGGGTTTGGTGGCTGAGGATTAGGGTATGGGGTTTGGAGTGTGAAGTGTGAGGTGTGAGCTTTGGGGTGTGAAGTGTCAGGTTGTAGAGCGCGAAGTTGAGTAACTGGAGTTTAGGGTATGGGGTTTGGGGTATGAAGTTCTTTGTGTGAGGTGTCAGGTTTTGGGAGCAAGAAGTTGGGGGACTGGAGTTTAGGGTATGGGGGTTGGGGTGTGAAGTGTGAGTTGTTAGGTGTGACGCGTGAGGTGTCATGGTGTGGAGCGTGAAGTTGGGGGGCTGAAGTTTAGGGTAGGGGGTCTGGTGTGTTAAGTGTGAGGTGTAAGGTGTGACGCGTGAGATGTAAGGTTGTGGAGCGTGAATCTAGGGACTTGAGTTTAGGGTATGGGGTTTGGGGATTGAAGTGTGGAGTGTGGGGTGTGTGGTGTCAGGTTGTGGAGCGTGAAGTTGGGGGAATGGAGTTATAGGTTCATGAGGTTTAACGGAGTTAGGTGGTGTGGATTGCGTGTGTTGTTGGTCAGGGTCGGGGGATGAAGTCTGGGACTGGAGTTTATGGTATGGTGTCTGGGGTGTGAAGTGCCGTGTGTGGGATGTGTGGTGTCAGGTTGTGGAGATTGAAGTTGGGGGACTGGAGTTGAAGGTATGGGGTTATGCAGGGGTTATGGATGTGAAGTTTGAGGTGTTAGGTGTGATGCGTGAGTTGTCAGGTTGTGGAGCGTGAGTTTGGGTGGCTGTAGTTTTTTTGTATGGGGTTGGGGGTGGGAAGTGTGAGGTGTGAGGTGTGACGCGTGAGGTGACAGGATGTGGAGCGTGAAGTTGGGAGACTGTAGGTTAGGGTATGGGGGTTGGGATGAGAATTGTGAGGTGTGCGGTGTGCTGTGTGAGGTGTTAGGGTGTTGAGCGTGAAGTTGGTGGCCTAGAGTTTAGTGTATGGGGTATGGGATGTGAAGTGTGGAGTGTAGGGTGTAAGGTTTGAGGTTTGGGGGGTTAGGGTTGAGGTGGTGAGTTGCAGGAGGATGGTCATACTCTTATTTGTTTTTCATCACTCCAATGAGACCACCCAACTTGGCTGGCTGGCTATGGGCTGCCTATAGGAAACTCAAATGTTATGTTTTATCTGGTTCCACTCAGTACCATGGTACCCGAATGAAATTTAAAAAAAATTAAGAAGGGATTACCCCAATAAAAATGTCCGTTTGCCCGGGTTTGTCCGTTAGTAAGTCACTAAACAACATTTTGAGGTTTCATGAAAAACAACAAAACATATGAACTTTCTATATCTTATTGCGATTATAAGACTTATTTACAACAATGAGATTCTCATAAGAGCACATATGAGCATCGCAATTCAAGATGAGGAGCTAAGATTGGGCTAAAAAGCTACAATAAAAGGTCAACATTTTGATGTAAGGGTGCCTTGAGCTACCATTTAATATTTGAACCATTCATAGGTTTGGGAATTGAAATGTTCTCAAAAATCCGAGGTGAAATCATATAAGCATCCAAATCCGAAAAAAAATTCCCTCGGCAAACACAGTTCTGATCGAAGCGATGCCTATGACACATCGCACCAAACTTCACATATTTTAGGTGTATTCGCATTTCCAAACACATACTTTGATCATCAATATCTCACGGCACACTTTGAATCAGGTCGCACTCAAATTGTAAGCCTATTCACCTACCACATATGAACAATTCAGAATGTCAAAACAAAACAAAAGTATCAAATTAAATCCAAGTTAATCAAATTAAGTTCCTCAGAACAATTCATTCGGGTTGCGCCTCCAGGTGCCCTTTACGTTTTGCTGATGTAATATGAAAGATGAGATCATTTGCTGTCAGATGAGCAAACTTCCAACCAATTTCATGGGGTTGCCCCCCCCCCCCCCCCCTCCCCCCCCCCCCCCTCCCCTTCAGAAATATTTCAACTGTCTAGACCCCGTCAGGAGGTCTTTTGTCTTCACGTCCTCCCGTTAAAGAGCATTTATTATATAATTATAATGTATTATAATATACATTGAAAAGCATATCATATAAAATAAAATAATAAAACATTAACTTTAAAAAGCACATAATAAACATTAAAATAATACACATATATTTCCATTGGTGCCTAATCTCCAAAACGCCCTAATTTGGGACGAGAATGTGCGAATGTGTCAGCTAGGTGCGCAGCTATTTTTTATTCACATGCGCATCAGGTCGCGAGCAACCCCTGCCCGGCAGGCAGCTGGCAGTGAACACAATGTACAATATATTGGGGGACAAACTTAATCCGCGTCAAATACGAGGCCGTGTGAGCTATAGTGAATCAAGATTCTGGGGCATGAAAGGCTTATCAAACCCCTACCACAAGGCCGGAGGCCTTAGCCTCTGAATCTACTGGACTACGGTAAAACCCGAGTTCACCTCCCGAAGTCCCAATCCTACCTCCCAACCTGAGAATTCACCTCCCAATCCAAATTCAAGATTCAACTTCAGATGTGGATGTTTGAAGACAAATTGAAAAGGTCCGTTTTCACATTTGTTAAAAGAATTTGACATCAGAATTTTGAAGAATTCAAAAATAGTTGAAACGTGATTCTCCACCATTTGCTTAGAAGTCTGATACCCCAAATGATGCAATTGAGGCTGTTCAGTTGTGAACATCCTTAGAGATAGCTAAAACCAGCCTAACACGAGCAAATAATCAGTTTTGTTACGACTTGATTCAGCCCCTTCTGCCTGTACATTACCATCCATAGACTACTACAACAATGACTAGCAAGGGCAGATATAACAAACAGGTCTACCTCATTCATTTTTCAAGAAAACGTTTTATTGACTGCTACAACAATGACTAGGAAGGGAAGACATAACAATCAAGCCTACCTAATTCATTTTTCCAAAAATCATTTTTCGACAGAGAACGGCGACGTTTTTCGCAAGACACACGCAAAAAACACACTCAAACACTCCTTAGACAAACACACCTTCGAAACTCAAGAACAGGCATGGTGTTCTCCTGCCTACCCTACGGGGCTCCTCGCTACCCTACCTGGGCTCAAACACACATACATGCACTCCCACTCAGATATGGTGTTTTTCTGGCTACCCTATGGCGAAACCTAGAAGCAAACGCACATGCATGCACAAACCTATTGCAGAAACACCCACGTCACACACATCCACGTCAGACTTACACAAGTAAGACACACATGCAAACAGCCATGAGCCATACACACATGGTGTTCACCTGCTTAGCCAAGGGTGACAAGCTCCTCAGCATAGCTTGGCAAGTCCATGGGCTGTCGTACAGAGAATCTCTCTTCCCTGAACTTCGTGTTTCTACATAATCGATGATGCTACGATGGGTGACGCCGTCCATGACTATGTTTGCTGCGTTGATTACCGACGTCTCAGACACTGCCTACCGATACCCCTGGGTTCAGTTGTCGGTGCATCGGACAAGCTACCGATGCCCCAGGCGTGTAGTTATGATGCTCGTGGGTTGAATCACCAATGCATGGGACAAGCTGCCGATGCTCTATACGTTGAGTACTGATTGAGCCCGTGGGTTGAATCAGCGATGCATTGGACAAACTTCTCAAGCCCCGGACACTGATGCTCTGCCCTATTGTTCCTTTGTCCTTGAAAGAAAACCGCTATGTGTAATGTGATGTTGCGCAGTGGGTGTGAACGAAGTGAATGGGGGGAGGGGCCAGGGGCAGGAGAGGGTAGCGACATGGCCAGATGTTCCCGGATTACCGTTGAGTGACTAGATCTACGTCTCTGATCTACGTGTTCAGATCAGAGATCTTTGGTTCAGATCATCCCCGATCAACCGACAGGCTCCTGAGGCCACGCCACCTTACTTATTTTTTTAGTGTTTTGGTATCTTTACCTCTTTCCAGTTCGGTGGTGTTTTTCCAGACCCGCAGTTTTGACTTTTGTATTTCTTGGGGTTGTCCGCACTTTACCCAAGGCGAAATAGACGCGCTTACAATTCAAATTTCGATTTTACTGCCTGAGACAAATGCTGATTGGAGCTGTGTAAACTAGGTCAAGTTGCAGGTCAAATATACTTGTTTACAAGGCGCAATAGTATTACCGTTCCATCTAGCTCTCTATTGCTCTTTGGAATACTGGTGGAAATGAGTTCACCACATCATCAACATAAATCATTAGAAGCAGGCTTTTTAAAGTTGTCAAAGGAATTTCACTCTAGATGGGTCTCCAGACATACCGGTATACCTGCGACATCGAGGAATCAGTTCGAATGGCATTGCCACCACTACAAAAGAGTAGGCGCACTTCAGCTAGCTTGGCATACACTTGGTCAAACCAATAAATGACCTAATGAGTTGCATCAATGGTTTATACCAATCTATTTGTTGGGTTCTACGAACACGTGATAACAAATACATGTCCCAAGTCTAACAGCCAGGGTTGTTCGACGCCCTCAACAGATCGTGGCAAAAGCACATGCACCCCCAAAGTACTAGTGTGCGTGAAACACTCACGTCCTTGTCTAAATGTATATGTGAAATCCAGTAGCGTATAAAACGCAAGTATCAGAACAATTATGTGCGTGTAAACACTCACAACGCGGTAAAAGTGTGCTTGAACAAAACCTTATGGGATGTGCGTGATGGCACACACTCGTACATGTTGAGGTACCCTGCTCACAGCCTAAAATGAATGGTGTGGTGCACTGGTGCTGGTGTGGTGCATTATTTGGTGCTCAAGTGCCTACAGATACACCCTCCAGATTAGTATTCACATCCTCTTCCATTTTCAATGAAGGCATGTCTGCAAATGCATCATCTTCAGGGATGCCTTCATCATCATGTGACAGGACCAGACTCTGCCACTCATCACTTAGCAAGTTACTTCAGCTGACTCAGCTTCACTATTCCCCCTGATCTGGTTCCAGATCCGCGATTTTTCTGCGGGTCGAACGGAATTCTGGCCTGGTCGGTTCAACTTGAGCTAAGTCCTGCTGTTTTTAAGTCTACAATGAACTGCGGGTGATCTGTCGTCTGTTTTACTTCGGTAGGATATTTTCACGACTCTCGGAAATCCCCGCAGAACCGACCGGCCTGACCGACCGGCTTCTGAGGCCACGCCATCTTGCATCTTACATTCTGGGCACCTCGCCGCGAAAACCTTCTATCAACCAACTTTCAATTTCCAAAACTTCAAACTCCCACTAGAGGTGGCGCAGGCCCCCGCGTGCCTACGCGCCAGTCTATGGTCTTTACCTTCTGGATCTTTCCAATATTTTCGTAAGGGTGTGTCCCATGGATCTTTCCAATCTTTGCAAGCACTGTAGCAAACGTCATTTGTTGACATCTGACGTCTGAAGCACGAGCTACGTTATCCTCGTCACCTCTCGACTTGTATTTATTCCTCATCAGAGTATCAGTGGCCATTTATTCCGCGATACTCAGTGCCTGCATTTTTTGCAAGCCATTTCTCTTTGGGGAAAATAAACAAGCGGTTAGTACAAGTTGCCAGCGCAACTACTCCCCCGGCCATTTGGTGTTGCTCGGAATGGCACATCGCAAGTTCAGCACGTGGGTGTCGAGGCATCGACGTCCATATGCTGAAGTTGCGCTGTGGATTTACAAAACCGACCTGCTGCTGCTGCTTCGACTCAGAGATACTTAGCCATTGGGGGCTGGTTTGCAGTGAGCTTGCAAGCCCGTTGAAGACAACACTCGATGCTTGAAGAGACAGGAGGTGGATTGATGATTATTCTCCGGATAGCCATGTCCAACAATTGAACTTCCATTTGCAACTGCCATCAATTCAGTAAGATCTGGGTATACTTGGATACCCAGATCTTACATTCCTGACTGTTGCAGATATCACTGCTAATTGGGGGTCTTCAGAACCCTTTTATTTGGCTCGTAAGGGTGCGATACAGGGGTGAGGGACTAAGGGGTGCCACATGGGTGCAGTAAAGGGTGCCATATACCCCCTGAATTTGCAGTGTATGGCGGGAGGATGCAAACACAATTCTCTGATGGGGTAGAAAAAATATATCAGTAAAAACTATGATATTGAGTGGAATCATAGAAAACAACAAATTTCAGCTTCCCACAGCCAGCCCATTGCCGGCCAGCCAAGTTGAGTGATCTCATTGGAGTGCTGAAAATTAAAATATATCATGACAAGCTAGTTCAATGAGCATATTGCATATCTTTAGAAATGTAAACGTTGGATGAGTGGCATCGAGTGAGTCGTTTCGCTTTAGGCATCGACAGATCGAAGCGTATCGGTGATGTGAGTCCATTGGCACTGCTGCGGTCGTCATGCATTGCATATATGTAGGGGGGGGGGGGGGGGGGGGGGGGGGGGGAGGATCGCGACCATGTGGTATGAGGCTGGGCAAGGGGGACTGCTCACGGGTTTCACAATGACTCCCAGTAGGCAAAGTTGTCGACTTGCCATTCAAAGTTGCCATCTCCAAACTTATACAGTGTGTTCAGTGAACAACTCGTCATAGTCTTGATTATTTTACAGCATTTCCATTAATTCACCCAACTTGGCTGGCTGGCTATGGGCTGGCTATGGAAAGCATATATGTAATATTTTCTCTGCTTCCGCTCAGTATTATGGAGTTTTACTGATAAAATGTGAATAAGGAGGTCATTTGTAGTGAGATGAGCTAACAGTTAATTGTATGGGGTCAGGGTCCCTCCCACCCCACCTCTTTCATAATGATTTCAACTTTTGTGACCCCATCAGTTGTTTTGTTATTGCACCCTACTGTATTATTTATACATTTAATATTTGTTATTTAAATGTAAATATATTATTTAAATGCAAGTATGTCCAATGTCTATTTGCATATGTCTATATGATCATACTTGTATATATGATCATGTATTTTGGGGGAATATGATGAAATTCGCAGGGGTAATGTCATGATATGTGTTTGGGGTGTTATTTTTGCCAGCAAAGTCTGTGAAAAAACAAAATCCTTACATTTATGACCCAACCCGACCCCCCCCCGACCCCAGCCCGGCCCAAACCCGATCCGGCCCAAACCCGGCCTGGCCTGACCCGACCCGACCGGACCGGACCCACACACACAACTAGTCATATGGTATTAGTTAGTTTACGCTGGGGTAATCTGGGCGCAGCGCGCAAATTTCCGTTTCCAGTTGAGTCAAAAGCGCAACCCAAAAGAAGGCACCTGCTTCAAGAGCGCAACCCAAAATGACAAAACGTAGTGCCCTGATGGCAACTAGATAGGCCTTACCTATTCGCCAATAGGAGGGGGCAGGTTGAATTGAATTGATTACATTGTATACCAGCCTTCAGGCTGCTCACCGTCTACAGGTGGAGTAAACATGGGTAGTATGAACACTACTACACCACGCGCGCTGCTGAGTACAGAGCGCAACCTGATGTAGACAGTTTAAAGACATGTCCAGGTCAAGGGGAGGATGGGGCAGGTTTAGGGCGTTGCGAGGTGTAGAAATACTGATGCTTGAATTGTTTAATTTGATGGAGCTTAGGTGGGTGGAGGTTGGATAAATAAAGAAATAGTACTAATTTATAATATAGTATAATTAGTATTTTTTATGAGGTGTGAGGTCGAGGGGGCCAGCCCGTTAGCTTGCAATGGGGCCAATCACTCGGTAGAGGTTGGATTTGTCTGCTTATCATTTTAGCATGCTAGGGAGTAGGGACAAACAGGCTTGTTCAGGACGCTTTGTCATCCGTCGCAGACGCAATGCAGGAGAGTCGATTGCGTCGCAGGACGCAACGTGGGGAGGGTCCGTTGACCAGAAGGAAGGGTCCGTTGCGTCGTAGGATGCAGGCTAGAAAATCGGTTGCGTCTCAGGCAGCAGAGCCGGGGGTCCTCCTGAAGTACCCTGATCCGTGCTTTATCAATGCATTCAAACGCGTTTGAGAAGCGGTAATCAGGCAGGCCTTGGAATCAAGTGAGCAGTACAGAAGGGGAAACAATAGCCGGTACCATGGTCGGCAAGCAGCCAAATTGCTGGGTGAAGTACCCTGTGGGACAAAGCATTTGTGAGGAGTTATTTTCTTGGGAATCTGGGATCCAAGGAGCATGGCTTTTATTTTCAGCTACCAGCAGCAGCTTCTAGCCAGCTCCCCAGGCTCTCTCTTCACCCAAAACCTCCAGCAACCTAGCTCACCTGGATGCTGATATGGTCAGCACTCCAGTGCGCCCGGAATATTCTGGTTTGGCCAATTGGTTGTTTGGGGAGTGGGTTCGGCTTGAATACATATGGCGATTAATTGTTTTCCAGTAACTGAATTATGTTTGTTGCATGTTTTCCCAGTTAATAATCAAAGTATGTATCAGGGTATGGTGTACACAAGTAGACCGTATTATCGAGCGTGATTACCAGCAGCTTCTTGGCAGCTCCCCTCACTGAATATCCAGCCAACTCCAAAGCGGCCTAGTGCACCTGGAAGCTGACCTAACCAGCTTTCCAACACAGCTGAAAGCTTGGGACTTGGCCCAGTGCCTGGCTCAAGGAGCTGCCTTCAAGCTCATAAGAAAAGCCGACAAGTCCTAGGTGCGCCGCAAGCAAATCGGAAAATTGGCGGAGAGTGTTGGCTATCGGAGCGACAGGTGGCAATGGACTCGAGTGCAGCGGACCCAAGACTGGGTCTACGAAAAGGCCAGGGGCCAGTTAGGGCCAGGGTTATTTTGCCGATAACCCAAAAAACAAACAACTCGGCAGATAGGCAACTCGACAAACGGACGGACAACAGGGTGACTCGGGGGCTCCTGCCCCCCAGAAGGGGGGGGGGTGGGGGGGCTCTGCCAAAAAAAGCATGTTGCTATCAGGTTGCTATGAGAATACATTCTCCACTACTGACTTGGTTGTACTTACTAAGCATACATATGGTACATGCATGCAGGTGCCTGAGCTGAAACATTTTTGAAGTTGTTTTTTTAATGACATCCACAACTTTTAAAGTTTAATAATTTTTTGAAGTTGAAACATTTTTAATGAAATCCACAACTGGGTCTGGAGTATACCCCCCGACTATACCCTGCAGGAGGCTGGTCTCATCCGGAAGACGTCGTCTTCAATCGGGCACTCGAGGCGAGGCGAAGGTTGAGGTTCAGCATGCGTTTCGATAACGGGTTTGAAAACGGGTCTCGGCTACACAGCTGTCCCCGGGCCTCGGAACCGAAAAGGAAAAGCACTCATCCTATTTTCATGCTCCGGTTGCGATGCGCGCCTCATAACAGCTTGCGGTGCGGCACAGTTGCGAAATCGGAATACCCTGGCAATGGCATGCTCCCAACACCCGCGACCCTTCAGACCTACGACCCGGGTCGCGATCGCGACCTCCTCCCTCATCGCTTCATTCCTCCCTCCCTTTCCCCCTCAGGGGTGGGGTGGGGTGTGTGTGTGTGTGGGGGGGGGGGGGGGGGGGGGGGGGGGGGGGGGGGGGGGGGGGGCAGAGAAAGTGAGGAATAAAGCAATGCTCGAACAAACCCGTGTTCGGTGACCGGAAGGTCTCTACACCGGAAGTCTACTCCGGAAGTCTATACACCGGGTGTATAGACTTTGCATAGGGATGATTGGATGATTGTCATAATGCGCAGCGATCTGTACTTTAGATTTACAATGAGAAAGCCTCCTATTTCAATGGTTTGGTTGCGATGCGCGCCTCAGAAGAGCTTGGTACAGCACGGATGCGAAATCGAAATCCGAGGCGAGTTCCGTAAAATTTGGTGGTCGGCATGTAGCTACGGCAACGTTGATTGCATTCCGGATGGTGGGTGGTAAATGGTTGGAAGTCGGTTGGAAGTCGGTTGGGAACCGCCTTGGATGACGTGCGAATATGGTTAATAATCAGTTTATGATAAGGTTTGCTTGGCCTGGAATTAAGTTTGTCAAATTAAATTTGTCAGGTACAACATCAGGGCCGGGCAAATGGGGTTTTATTCGTCGAGTCCATAAAAATAGCGCTCTATCCCACAGCAGCTCCCCAACTGCGCATCCCGAGTGAATTTGTTGACTCGATCGCTTCTTCTTGCTACAGTCCATTTTGCTTGGTCGTTAGAGATCGTTGTGGAAACTCCGAAGCCGAAGTCAAGAAAGCTCGCGAGGAAACTCCTACTGCTACTGCTACTCCCACTCCTACTGCTACTCCTACTGCTATTGCTACTACTACTGCTACTACTACTGGTTCTGCTCAGCCAAGGTCGAAGGTGAGATTGGGCTGTCCTGACGAGTTGACCCCTCGCATTAGTTCCCTAGCCATTCTTGTTCGCTGCTGAAGTTCATGATGCTCGGCTTCTTCTTTGAATTGTCATGCTGGCGGACCGATGCGGAACGGAACTGGCTTTCGGTGCTCTTGCGAGAGCTAGCGCGAACGTTCGCACGTATGTCTAGACCACGTCTTAGCAACTATAGCGTCCCCTTGACTAATTGGAGAAGCCTTTCCTCGCCACTTAGGTCGAGCTTCGTGCTTCGCTGCCCCCCACCTGATAATCGGCTAGATTAGCAACGATTAAGACAAGTGGACAGCTTCCTGAGCCCTCGCAATCGTCATTAGTCGACCTGCGACTGACTCTTGATTGAAGCGTACTCTTGAGGTCACGCTTTTATAATCCTTGCATAAAGGCACGGCACGTAGAACATGGGCATCTCCGGGTTGAGTCCTGGGTGCTGTGCCTACGAGGCCCTTCCAAGCGATAATCAAGTTAATTGGCTATGGTGGCGGTCGTGACTCGTGAGCGCTATAACGTTAGGATTGAGCTCCGATGAGAATTCGACACATTCTCATGTCGTTTTAGTTCCAAGAGTTAGTTATTTTACTTCACAGGGACAGTTGGAAAGTTGGCCACCCCCTTGATCACTTTTATTGAGTCACAATGCTTGTTGCTGTGCTGTCAACTATACCTGTTCTGATCCTCCCTATCTTTCACAATTACAGGTATTATGAAGAGGGGCAGAACAGCATCCAACAGTCGTGAGCACAGCCCAGCTGATGGCGAGGCGAGCTCATCCAGACGAACTCTGGTAGGTGGCCATTCTTTGTTCAAAGCTTTATTGTTGCTTGTGCTTCCCGGGGAAATCCCAGTTTGCGTCGCAGTTGTTTAGCCTTACCACTTTTCGCAACCCCACAGTGGAGCAGATCAGAATGAAGTGAATTGATTGGGACATATAAATGGATAGGATGAATGGATGAATTTTGCTCCAGACCCTGGCTCCCTTGCATGCATTGTATCTTTTGCTTTACAACAAACTGTCCTGCCCCACTTATCTAGCACTACTAACGTGCATACAAAACATTGCATTATATACAGGCAGGCCAGTGTTGACCCAAGACAAGCCCACTCCCCAACTACCTCTCCCAACCCTCATCACATAATCAACTAGATAGATGTATATGTGTGTGTGTGTGTGTGTGGTGGTGGTGGTGGTGGTGGGGGGGGGCAGAGTCATCTTGTTCTCTGTTTGTTTGTTTGTCGTGATGTCAGGACCCTAGTCCCAGCTGGCCCCTGGCCCTGTCGTAAACCCTGGCCCAGGTTCACTGCACTCGATTCCGGTGCCACCTGTCTTTACTACCTAGTATCTCTATCACCCCAGCATTGATGATCTACCTCATATGGGTAGATCATATGATTCATCGACGATCATCAACTCCCGATCATACCCCGACGATTTACTCACGATGTGTTTGTTCTATTTACCCCTTGCAGGTGGATGAGGGAAACAGAGCATGGGAACTCGCCGTGGAATACGCCCTTAGGGAAAAAATAATGAGCTTCTTGCGTGAAGCCCTGGGCGACAAGGTGTATGATGCTCGAATTGCCTGGCTCATGAATCTATCATTGCCCATTACGGCGAAGATGCAAGCAAATGTACAATTGCTGAACCAAGACGGCTTGCTAGAAATTTTAGGAAGTGGCGGATTCGGACGAGTCGTCCACGGGACAATCAACCAGATATCGGTAAGCTGGAAGGCTTGTTTATTGTATTTTACTTAATCCCCCCCCCCCCCCCCCTCTCTCTCTCTCTCTCTCTCTCTCTCTCTCTCTCTCTTTCTCTCTCAGTCCAACGACTGAACTGAACTACATATCCCCGGGTCTTTTGTCTACCTCTCTCTCAGTCCAACAACTGAACTGAACTACCGCATGCGCAACATGTAATGGAAAGAATAAACATTGGCAAATGTGGTTTTTAACCTTATTTCATGGATCACAAATGTGTGGCAAAACTAATTAGGCAAAGGGTTTGGGTCTGGGACTTGCTCAAGGCTTGACTTGGAAACATTTGGCAAAGCCACAAATTGCTTGTTACATTTCCTTCTTCCATGTTTACAAGTAGGTTGCTTGGGATTGCTTTAAAGAACAACTCATCTTGGTCATAGTCTTGAAAATTAATGATCTAAATCAGGGCTCTGCCTGGCTAACGAATGAGGAAATCTGGTAACCTCGTTCGTAATGTTGGTGGTGTTTTTTTTTGGGGGGGGGGGGGGGGGGGGGGGGGGGGGGGGGGAATGGTCCGTGCATTAATTTGTTATTGCGAGATAGGTGTGAGTGGTTACAGACCTCCATATGTACTACTCCAGGCTCGGGGCAGATCCTTGCAACGGAACGGTGGTGGGCGAATCACCCTTCGAGTCTGGGACATAGAAACGTGGCATCCGGCTAGCGTTCAAACCGCTGCCGTTCAAACCGCTGGCGGTCAAACCATTCAGTGCGACAGGCGCGACCAGCTTCGACAGGCACGACCAGCTTCAATAGGCGCGACCAGCTCATTGTATCTCAAAAGCAGTGCATGCAAGGAACGATCGAGGCGATCCGGACCAGTCGAACTGAGTTTGTTTGAATCGACGGTGTTGGACAAACTTGGCAAAAGCCGGTGACCCGGGACTGGCTCACTTACGTGCTGAAACGACGTTGGCAAATGGTCGTTTGCCAAATCATTTTCCATTACATGTTGCGCATACGGTATCCATACACCATTCCACCGAGCCACCGTCTGCCTCTGCCTCAGACCAACAACTGCATGTGCTACTCAGGTTGCCGTCAAGATGTCAAACGAGCTGACTGAGGAGCAGATTTTGTATGGAGGCTATATGGAGATGTGGGCTCAGGAGGTAGGAGCTCATGACATGTGCTGTTATTGTGTGGCTATGGCTGTGGTTGTGGCTGTGGCTTGAGCGCTTGCTCCATATATATGCTCCGTACAGTGAGGCATACATGCCTCAAGGGATAACAACTCATGACGTAGCACAAATATCAGGGCTGTATTATTTGGTTACCATGCTTGTCTAACGTGGGTGTGTCCCAGTCAGCCTCAGGCCACTGCAGGACTGAAACATTTCAGACTTTTCCATGCGTTTTCTGTAGAGCCATTTTTCACATATGTCTCGTTGCTTGCTTTGGTCAACTGTTAGATCCCCATCCTTATTAACATCACCATCTGACGATATATAACTGTGAACCAAGTTCTCGAGGGGTGTGACGTTTTTGTAGATCCAGAAATTGACGGTAGCACCTTTTGTGTGCAGATCTGCACCCACCTGCTGACAATGTACAACAACTGCTGTGTGGGGCTATGTGGTTGGTACATCAATGCCTCCCTAGTGAAAGACGTCATGAAGTACAAGACCGTCTTTGTTCTGGATATCATGGAGGAGACGTAAGTGTCTGTCTCCTTGGCTGCCTCTTCACTTTGTGTGTGTGTGTACGTGTGTGTTTCTGTGCTGAAGTTCCCGAGATCATGGATGAAACGGAAGTGTCTGTCTCCTTGGCTGCAACTGCCTAGCCCCCACCCCCACCCCCACCCCCACCCCTGGCTCCAACCGTCTAGCCCCCACCCCCACCCTCACCCCTGGCTCCAACTGTCTAGCCCCCACCTAATCTCGAGATCATGGATGCAACAAAAGTGCCTGTTTCCTTGCCAAGGAGACACTTACGTTCCATCCATGACCTCTAGACTAGGTGGGGAATAGATAGTTGGAGCCAGATCGCCGAATCAACCAAGTTGGCTGCCTCTTAGTTGATTCGACGGCAAGGCTCCGAAACCCGTGTGACGGAACTAGACAGATGGGACATATCGAAAAGACATACTCGAGACTAGTAGCAGGCTATCATGCTACAACGTGTTGTGTGCGACACATCGCAAATTTATCTAAACTGTGTGGCCCCAGTGCGACGCGCTGCCCCCCCACCCCCCCCCACCCCACCCCCACCCACCCCCCCGCTGCACATCATTGCTTCTATGTTTGACTGGGTACAGCAGCTTCTCGGCAGCTTCCTTCCTTCCCCCATCATTGTGCCAAAGCTAAAGCTAGCTGGTTTACCTTAACGCTGACATGACAAGCATTATAATGCGGCTGGAAGCTTAGCCTATTCAAACCCAACCAAGCTTACCACAACCTACCAACCCTACCAAAACCTTACCATGCATACCTACCAAAGACTACCAAACATACCAATATCTTACCAATCCTACCAATCCCTGCAAATGTTCTTCTGCAGCTTGACTGATTGCCTCATGGGGCTTTCTCAGATTGAAGACAACACCATGGTTAAGCTGACTAGGGATTGCCTCCTAGCAATCATTGAGTTGCATGACAGAGGCGTCTCACACAACGACGTGAAGTCAGATAATTTTCTGATTAAACTTGTGGACCCACCAGTGAGAGTCCCCCTCCCAGCCTCTTGTACCATCATTGGTGACTACATAGTGAAGGTTATGATAGCAGACTTTGGGTTGGCCACCCACCCCAACTGGACGGATCCCATTCTGTAAGTGCAAACTGGTTGGAAGGCCGTGAGAAGCTGCGTCTGTTTATCAATGATTGGATCAAGTGTATTCTGATCATAATGTTTGAATTGTTGATGTAGCTGCCTCAGACGGAGAGCAGCCTGAAAGGTTGGAGCCAAATAACCAAGTTCAAGTCCAATTCATTACACACATGGTACTCTTGAATCAACAAGCAAGGGATACCAAACCAAATATATCTCAATGCAATGCTGTGTGATGCAATGCCATACTGCACAACACCCAACTACACAGTACAACGCAATACAAGGCAATGCAATATAGTACAGTGCAAAGTACCACCTCCCATGCAGAATAGTGCATGGGCAGTACAATGTATTGCCATGACTTGCAGTGCAATGTTCTACCTCCCCTGAAATACAGTGCAGTACAATATATTGCCATGACATACATGCAGTGCGATGTATAACCTCCCCTAACATCCCCTAACCTTACCTACCCACAGGGGCGGTACAGCGCACCATAAGGGACTAGGAGATGGGGAGCCCAACTCGGAAGCCAGGGACATGTGGGCATTTGCGTTCACGCTGATTCGTCTTATGAGAGACGCCCCATGCCTGAGGGAAAGCTACAAAAAAGGTTCAGGGATGTTTAAGCTTATGGAGGTGCTCGTCAGCGTCATGCACCCGTGCTCAGAGCAAAGACCCACCGCCCCACAGGTATGAGTTCATGGAAAAGGGTTATTGACGACTATTGTGACCGCTCAAACAAGCTCAACCCTTAGATCTTATTTTTGACCTTCTTCAGCTACTGACATGGAAACTAACGCTTCTATGATTTGACGTTTTGTGGTTGGACATTTCATGTATATCCGTAATGCTTCAAATATCTGACAAATTACAGTGTTGATTTCTTACTTCTAACAGCTCGGTATCTCCTACTCTGTTGATCTGTTCTATCTTCAAACTCTCTAGTAATTCAAGTTCATAGACGCTTTATTTACTTTCAACTTTCTTCCTTACGCGCAGGTGCTTGTCCTTCTGGAAGGCCTCCTGGAGGCCGTGCCAGATGTCCCCTCTGATGTGGAGGAGACCAAGCCAGCTGTCCCCTGTGCTGAAGAGGAGGCCGAGCCAGCTGTGACCTGTGATGAGGAGGAGGCCAAGCCAGCTGTCCCCTATGCTGAAGAGGAGGCCGAGCCAGCTGTGACCTGTGATGAGGAGGAGGCCAAGCCAGCTGTCCCCTGTGCTGAAGAGGAGGCCGAGCCAGCTGTGACCTGTGATGAGGAGGAGGCCAAGCCAGCTGTCTCCTGTGATGAGGAGGAGGAGGCCAAGGCAGCTGTCTCCTGTGATGAGGAGGAGGCCAAGCCAGCTGTCTCCTGTGATGAGGAGGAGGCCAAGCCAGCTGTCTCCTGTGCTGAGGAGGAGGAGGCCAAGGCAGCTGTCTCCTGTGATGAGGAGGAGGCCAAGCCAGCTGTCTCCTGTGATGAGGAGGAGGCCAAGCCAGCCCCATCAGACAAGGAGCCTGTGACTCCTCTAGCAGCCAAGGAGCTTGCTACCCCTCCCAGGGCTCGGGATGCTCAGGTTCTCAGCCCTCGGGAGCAATCCCCCCGAACCAGCCCCCGCTCACCCGCCCATGCATACACCAGCACACCTATCCTGGCAGCTGCGGAGACTGGCCAGACTTCCCCTAGAAATTGCCTGAGCGACGACACGCCCAACCTTGCTTTGGACGGCAGCTTCAAGAAGGCTGAGAATGTTCAGAATGCAACATTTATAGTCAGGCCCCTCCCGTCCACTCCACCCCCCCTCCCAGGCTCTGAGATCCTGGGTGGTTCTACCAAGGGAGGCCTCACACCACCACTGCCCTCTGCCAGGCTCATGGCTGCGGCTAGGCGGATGCAAGGCCTGCCTGCCGGTGATCACGCTCACATCCCAGTTCAGCCACCCTTGAATAACGCCCTGATCTGCCAGTACCAGTACCATGGGCAGTACCATGGGCAGCACCAGCCAGTGCATCCACTGGTGCATAACGCCCTGCTCTGCCAGCACCAGTACCATGGGCAGCACCAGCCAGTGCATCCACCGGTGCATAACGCCCTGCTCTGCCAGTACCAGTACCAGCTGGCAGGGGCAGCACCAGCAAATGGACCATACGAGGGGCGGTACCAAGGGCACTGCGTATACCAGCAGCCAGGGGCAACACCATCAAATGGATTGTACAAGAGGCAGTACTCAGGGCAGTACCAGGGACAGCACCAGGGGCAGTACGAGGGACAGTACCAGGGGCAGAACTCTGGGCAGGACGAGGGACAGTACCAGGGGCAGTACTCGGGGCAGTACCAGGGGCGGTACCCAGGGCAATACCAGGGGCACCAGCTTGGGTCAAACATGCAATTTCTGCCTCGCCAGTGCTGCAGGCCCACACGTCTGCCCGGCAGGTCCCAGTGAGGCGTAGCTATGCCTATAGGAAAGAACCTGTTTGGTGGTCCCTATTGGCTTACACCGACATTCATTTCAGAGCTTCTCTTTTCGGCTACGAGCAGTATGGTAGCTTCTAGGCAGCTCATTAAGCCAGCCACTGAGCTACATCCAAATATTTTGGCAGTTCTGGTGTGTAGATTGTGTGTGCTTCAAGGTGCACTAGGTTGTGTTATGCTTGGCTGAATAGCCAGTCAGGAGAGCTGCCTAGAAGCTGTTGCCGGTAGCTGAAAAGAAAACCTATGAGACATATGTATGTACATATATATGTATACACATACACATATGGCACCGTCCAGAGGTAGCAAACTAGAATGGGCGTTCCTGCTTCCGAACGGATTTTTTATTTTACTGAAATCTTACGATAAATATTGTAAGATCGTTTTCGCAAATTAATTGATTTTGCTTTTTTGGTGTATTTTACGAAAATATCTTACAATTTATTTTGTAAGATCGTTTTCGCAAATTAATTGATTTTGCTTTTTTGGTGTATTTTACGAAAATATCTTACAATTTATTTTGTAAGATTGTTTTGTTGTATTCAGGAGAAAGAGACTATTCCCTTCAATTTCAATTGTAACATTGATTTGCTCGTTTGGAGAGAGAGAAAGTTCCTTCGAAGTATTCCAATACAAAATCAATTGTAGAGGACAGTCAAGAGGAAGGTGAAAGCTGTTTACAAAGTCTTGAACGCATTGCTCATAATTATTTATCTCACAACTCACAACTCAACAGTTCGAAAGTACAACTTAGTACTTATGACTCCGAAATCTGTACTTATGTGTACCTCACTTATGTATAACTCACAACTCAGAACTTATATGTACCTTATACAAGTCAGAACTAATAACTCCTTACTCAGGACTTATTATTCATAATTTCATACCTCATAGCCTCATTATGTACATAACACAAATTTATATCCTTAAATCTGCAAACTGCCATCCTAGAATCCTGAAATCACTCAAAATGTGTGTTGGATAAGGCAAACTAGTACACTCGTGCAAACTTGTGCACGGTGCTAATGTTGCACTGCTGCCAACAAGTCCATTGGTGATAACTTCTGCACTTGGTGCTGACAGGTCATGTGCTAACTGACGCCATGGTGCTACCTGACACAATACTGTCTACTCTAGATTGGCTGTGGGAACAGGCTATCACGTTGTAGAAAGAGGGCCAATGCTAACTTGTTGGGTAACAACAGCGCCTGTACAATCGCTGCACTAGAATCTCCTCCTCCATGCCCCCATCCCCATCTTCCTCCTCCTCCATCTCCTCCTCCTTAGCAATGTCTACATTGTCTCCATCCGATTGCACAGCCTCTGCCTTGGTGTCCTTCTCAATGGATTGGCAGCTTGACCCCTTTGCATGACTCCTTGCTGTGCATTGATTGCCATGCCCAGCACCTTCTCTGGCAGCTTGACCCCTTTGCATGACCTGGCAGCTTGACCCCTTTGCATGACCCCTTGATGTGCATTGATTGACCCCCCTTGCCGGGCCCCCCCTTGCTGCGCATGCATGAAAGACTGTTTTGATAAGTCGGAAAGGCTTTGCTTCATGCCTTGCGCTTTCACCTCTTTTCGTGCCTTGCGCTTTCACCTCCTTTCATGCCTTGCGCAAATTGCCTTTCGCATCCTGCATTGCTTTGCTGCGCATCTGCATTAGCACCGGGTGGCCCTGCATGGTCCCGAGTTGCACCTAATTCTCGCACCCTTTGCGCAATGCATTTCACTGCTATGGGAATTCACTTCAGCTCTGTTCTCATGATCTGCTGCTTTGCCTTTCGCTTTCTGCATCGCCTTGCTGCGCATCTGCATTAGCACCGGGTGGTTGTGAATAACCCCCGAGTTGCACCTAATTCTCGCACCCTTTGCGCAATGCATTTCACTGTCACTGTCCTGCCTAGCACCTTCTCTGGTGGATGCTGGGCAGATAGCCAGGAGCACTGGCGCTCGGAGCACTGGATAGGTCTGCCTACCTGCATGGCGGTTACCCGCCTGCACCTGCCAGACCAGACCAGGACACGCGCCGGGCCAGCACCTGCGCCGGAGTACTGGCGAACAGCTCTGCACCCGCCTGCACCTTCCTGAGGCCTGCCTACCTGCATGATGGTTACCCGCCTGCACCTGCGTCAGAGTACTGGTGGACAGTACTGCATACCCATATGGCATGCATCCTTAGCTACCGTTCCAAGATTTCCATAGCGTCTAGTTTGGTTATGAATTGCAGTGTAATGGTAGACTGCAATTGTAACCCAGACTTAGCTGCCTTGTGCCTGTGTTGACCAAGTTACTGCTTGCCAACAGGTTGCCTTGTTTATTGGTTAATCTTTGCCGGGAGTGTGGTTGGGTGTTTATGTTGTGATTGGTACTTTACATGACACTGACATATGGATCATGTACACCTGCAGTTCTTCTATTTTACTATGTTCTTGCCCACCTCGGCCACCTACCTATTTACTAGGTTTGTTTTAGTGGCCCTGTACTGCAATAGGTAAAGCAAAGATGTGTAGTTGAGGCCTGTTTGCCTTGCATAGCATGACTGATGAAATGTCATAGCCCAGAAGAATTTAGCCCTTTTGCCTGTTCCGTCTAGGCATTCGGTGGATCAAGTTTTCTTTGACTGGTTTTAGGATTGATTTTTTTATGATCGGGAGGACTGTATGTATTCCGAGTTTGGTTTTCTCAATCATTCGCTCGTTGGGTTTGACAATGCTCCCGATTATGTTCGGGAGGACTGTGGGTATTCTGAGTTTGGTTTTTCTCAATCATTCGCTCGTTGGGTTTGACAATGCTCCCGATTATGATCGGGAGGACTGTGGGTATTCTGAGTTTGGTTTTTCTCAATCATTCGTTCGTTGGGTCTGACAATGCTCCCGATTATGATCGGGAGGACTATGGGTATGCCGAGTACAAAAAAAAAAAAAAAAAAAAAAAACAGTACATGTTTTCTGAATCATTCGCTCGTTGGGTTTGACAATGCTCCCGATTATGATCGGGAGGACTGTGGGTATTCTGAGTTTAGTTAATCTCAATCATTCGTTCGTTGGGTTTGACAATGCTCCCGATTATGATCGGGAGGACTATGGGTATGCCGAGTACAAAAAAAAAAAAAAAAAAATGCCGAGTACATGTTTTCTGAAGCATTCGCTCGTTGGGTTTGTCAGTGCTCCCGATTATGATCGGGAGGACTGTGTGTATTCCGAATTTGGTTTTCTCAATCATTCGCTCGTTGGGTTTGACAATGCTCCCGATTATGATCGGGAGGACTATGGGTATGCCGAGTACATGTTTTCTGAATCATTCGCTCGTTGGGTTTGTCAGTGCTCCCGATTATGATCGGGAGGACTGTGTGTATTCCGAGTTTTGTTTTCTCGAACATTCGCTCGTTGGGTTTGTCAATGCTCCCGATTATGATCGGGAGGACTGTGTATTCCGAATTTGGTTTTCTCAATCATTCGCTCGTTGGGTTTGACAATGCTCCCGATTATGATCGGGAGGACTATGGGTATTCTGAGTTTGGTTTTTCTCTAAATCTGAATCTGATTTTGAATCTGAATCTGAATCTGAATCATTTGCTTTACCAACCTATTTGTCTTCCGCAGGGTCTACAATGACAGTACCGTGGAAGTAAAACTCCAATCGGACGGGAAGGATTTGGGATGCGGCGTCATGGACGAATGGACCAAGGAGCGCCAAGTGCCAATGAACATCGAAGTCGTTGTTGGTGGACCAGACTTCTATGTTACGGCTACGCACGCTCACTGGTTGAGGTTTCGCGGCGAATGCAGGCATATGTGCGGAGCAGATGCATTCTCGTCGACACTCACCCTTGCGGAAGTCAAGACAGCCCAGTTGCTTGAAGTCACTAGCATTCGGAGGCCCATGTCAGGACCTGGGCTATAAGGAGATAACAATTTGAATACGATGACCTTACAAAGTTGTCGGCGATCTGTCCTCTTCGTTGATTGTAGGAAGCTGACCTCGTCGCGCCTTTCCTGACTTCTTCGTGGAGGCTGTAGGAAATGTAAAGAGTGCAGAAGTTACGCAATATCCTATCGAATTTGAAAGCGGCAAGTGCGGTCAGCACACAATGGTTGTTTCGAACGGTGTACATCCCACCGTGTACGTAACATTCGAAATGTACCTGTCAGATTTGAAAATTTAACCTGAGCCACGGTGCAGCAGTACAGTCCGTTCGATTGCTTTCTTACCGGCGTCAGGTGAAGGCCCTTTTGGTGTACATCGAGGTGACGTCCTCCCGTCGCTAGGACCAAACTCCTCGAAATCGCTCCTGAGCTTTCCTTCGCATGTCTCAACCCACGCCCTAGTTTCCTCAAGCTCTTTGTCGGCGATAAATTCGCCCTCGCCAACCCTGACAGGCTTGCTGCGCATTGTCAACCACCAACCCAAGAGCCTGAATGTGAACTGGTATCCATGATAGAGCTCCTAACATGGGCCTCCGAATGCTAGTGACTTCAAGCAACTGGGCTGTCTTGACTTCCGCAAGGGTGAGTGTCGACGAGAATGCATCTGCTCCGCACATATGCCTGCATTCGCCGCGAAACCTCAACCAGTGAGCGTGCGTAGCCGTAACATAGAAGTCTGGTCCACCAACAACGACTTCGATGTTCATTGGCACTTGGCGCTCCTTGGTCCATTCGTCCATGACGCCGCATCCCAAATCCTTCCCGTCCGATTGGAGTTTTACTTCCACGGTACTGTCATTGTAGACCTTGTGGAAGACAAATAGGTTGGTAAAGCAAATGATTCAGATTCAGATTCAGATTCAAAATCAGATTCAGATTTAGAGAAAAACCAAACTCAGAATACCCATAGTCCTCCCGATCATAATCGGGAGCATTGTCAAAACCAACGAGCGAATGATTGAGAAAACCAAATTCGGAATGCACACAGTCCTCCCGATCATAATCGGGAGCACTGACAAACCCAACAAGCGAATGATTCAGAAAACATGTACTCGGCATTTTTTTTTTTTTTTTTGTACTCGGCATAGCGAGAGTCCTCCCGATCATAATCGGGAGCATTGTCAAACCCAACGAACGAATGATTGATAAAAACCAAACTCAGAATACCCACAGTCCTCCCGATCATAATCGGGAGCATTGACAAACCCAACGAGCGAATGATTGAGAAAACCAAATTCGGAATACACACAGTCCTCCCGATCATAATCGGGAGCATTGTCAAACCCAACGAACGAATGATTGATAAAAACCAAACTCAGAATACCCACAGTCCTCCCGATCATAATCGGGAGCACTGACAAACCTAACGAGCGAATGATTCAGAAAACATGTACTCGGCATTTTTTTTTTTTTTTTTGTACTCGGTATACCCATAGTCCTCCCGATCATAATCGGGAGCATTGTCAAACCCAACGAACGAATGATTGAGAAAAACCAAACTCAGAATACCCACAGTCCTCTTGATCATAATCGGGAGCATTGTCAAACCCATCGAGCGAATGATTGAGAAAAACCAAACTCAGAATACCCACAGTCCTCTTGATCATAATCGGGAGCATTGACAAACCCAACGAGCGAATGATTGGGAAAACCAAATTCGGAATACACACAGTCCTCCCGATCATAATCGGGAGCATTGTCAAACCCAACGAGCGAATGATTGAGAAAACCAAATTCGGAATACACACAGTCCTCCCGATCATAATCGGGAGCACTGACAAACCTAACGAGCGAATGATTCAGAAAACATGTACTCGGCATTTTTTTTTTTTTTTTTTTTTTACTCGGCATACCCATAGTCCTCCCGATCATAATCGGGAGCATTGTCAAACCCGACGAACGAATGATTGAGAAAAACCAAACTCAGAATACCCACAGTCCTCTTGATCATAATCGGGAGCATTGTCAAACCCAACGAGCGAATGATTGAGAAAAACCAAACTCAGAATACCCACAGTCCTCTTGATCATAATCGGGAGCATTGTCAAACCCAACGAGCGAATGATTGAGAAAACCAAACTCAGAATACTCCCAGTCCTCCCGATCATAATCGGGAGCATTGTCAAACCCAACGAGCGAATGATTGAGAAAACCAAACTCGGAATACACAGTCCTCCCGATCATAATCGGGAGCATTGACAAACCCAACAACCCTATTCGCTTGAAGTCACCTACTACACTGCTAGCTGCCAGGCAGATGCCTGGTCACCAGCTGCTAGAGTGGGTGTCGGACCTAAGCCCGGCACCGTTACTGATACAGCTATAGGCTGTATCATAACATTCCCCCCAATCCCTGGTATTCTGGTACCCAGAATTCCTGGGATTCCACAACACAAGTCATAAGGAGTAAGCCAGACAAATATTCCCGTGGAGAAGAAAAGTAGGGGGAAAGCAATCCTAAAACCAGTCAAGGCGTAGGTATGGCATCCGTGAAAAACTGTCTGAACAGTATCCGAAGCTCTTCTTGCACGCATCTGCTGATGCAATGGACAACAAGAAGACTAATCTTCCTCAGTCACACCACTTCTCACATACAAAGAAGACCGCAGGAGGTGAACTTCTAAAGACACGCATCATGGGTGAGTACAAATACAGCGCATGTAGGACATGTCCTCCCGATCATAATCGGGAGCATACACAGTATTTAAAACTTGAAATGATTACTTAACAAAATAATGCTAATATTCTGACTTCATGTTTCCTTCTATGTTAACTCAGGATTATTCTCCCAGGGAAGAGGCTTCATTGGTTATTGGGCTTTGCCATTCTACTCGCAGTCCATCAATCTGACTATATCATGCTTCCAACATTTCTTCAACCGGGTCCTTGAAGAAGAGGGGCAGCTTCCACCGTATTGCTTCTTGCAAATGGACAACGCGGCAAAGGACAACAAGAACGCTTTCATGTTCGCATACTTGTCCTTGTTGGTTGAGATGAACTGGTTTGAGGAAGTGTACGTCCATTTCCTCCCTCCCGGACACACACATAGCAATCTTGACCAAAAGTACTCTGTGATCTCGCAAGGGTTAAAGAACATGGAAGTGTACATCCTGGACCATCTGATGGGCATTGTTGGTAACTTATTCAAGAGAATGGGCCCTTACACAAGGCAAGACGTCGTGACCTCTATAGGGGACTTCTTAGCTGTCCTCCTAGACAACGTTTACAAGTTGTTCGGTCATGGCACTAGCACCGTCAAAGGAGTTAATCGCCGTTTACACGCATTCAAGATAACGAAAGGTCCCAACGGGAGAGTCGGTAAGAATACTTGATATACTGATATTTACAAATTAAATGCTACCGTGCGTGTATGTACTGTCTGCACAATGATCCCGATTATGCTCGGGAGGAATATGGGTGTGCCATGTCCTCATTGATTTACATGTACAGTCTTCAATAGAAATTAAATGATACAAAGGAAGTTGTACCTTGGACCTAGGATGTATTATCCAAGGGATGCTCCCGAGTATAGTCGGGAGGAATATGGGTGTCCTAAATGATTCACTAATATAAAATACATGTTTGCACACCAACAATTGCAGGGGTCTATTACAAGGAGTATGACGAGTCAGGATCTTGGAGAGGACAGTGGGACAATGACGCTGAACCTATTTACGTCCTCCAAGGCTTCCCACTGGTGGACACCAGAACAGTATTTAAGGAAGCCCCCAAGATCAAGATTGAAGAGCTCGAGAATATCGAGGCAAACTGGGCGGCTGTCTGGAAGACTATTCATAACGAGAAGCCCGGAGGTGACGTCCTTGCAGGCCACATGGCCGATGGTCCTGTACAAACCGCCGGTGACGACCGTGCAAGACCCGTAGCTGATGTCCGTGTACGACACGCATCGGAGGACCTTCTAGAACCAGAAGCCGATGACCAGCAGCCGATGGATGAACCAGCAGCCGAAAGCCCATCCCATGCCCAGTCCTTCAAACATATTGCCGAGAAGCTTCGTGAAACTTGGGAAGCCAGCAATAAGTGGGGGCCTGATTTCTTCAACGTTGGCTGGGTTCATGACTTGCGTTGTGCTCTCCACAAGCTAGGATCCAGTAAAAACATCAACATTTTGGAGGCTGTCGATGTCGAAGGTATTATGTCTGAAGTTTTTGAGTCATGGAGGTTTAAGTACCCAAGTGACACCAATGCAGTTAGAGACATCCCTGATGAGAGAAGGGTTGGCTTTAAACGCCTCCGATACCAAAAATGGTTCGCAGCCAACAGCAATGATGAGAATGGCTTGATTCCCTTTACATCCGCCTTACATAAGCAGGATCAGATTCGTTCTATAGCACAGTTTAGAATGGGTTCCCATTGGCTGAACACAGAAAGAATGAGGGTGGTGGATAGAGCACACATCCCTCGCTCAATAAGACACTGTCAAATGTGTGGGTTCCAAAAAACTGAGGATGAAATGCATATGTTTGAGTGCCCTTTTTATAATGATATTCGCCTCCGCTACCAGAATCTGTTTACAGATATTTATAGGCATGTCCATGAGGATACCGACTTAACCGTATGGAATGTGGAATTCTGCGATTCCACATTCAGAACCTTTATGAATGGAAATGGCACTAAGTCTTTTTGGAGCAACCTAGCCGACTATCTTTCTACTTGTAGAAGAGCAAGACAGGAAGCCCTGGACTGCTTAGTGGCACCGTAATTTATTATCCCTTTTTTTTCTTCTTGAGACTTCTCATTTGTTAGCTTCTTACCTCCGCCACTGTAAGTGGTTGAGATCTGGGTCCTGCTCTAAGGGGTTTAATACCTACGCCACCAAAACGGTGGTTGGGAGTTTGGTTTGTTTGTCCTCGACACACCCCTGATGTAATGGGGTTTTTTGCTTTGTGGGTGCTTTTTCTTTTTGTTTAAAGCACAGAGTCTCATACACCCTCGCGGTGTCAAGTAGACTTTAACATGTAATGTAATGTAATGTAATGTAATGTAATGTAATGTTGAGAAGAGTTATTGGAGCACTCAACCAGATGATGCTGTGACTGGGGAGTACCCGAAAGACCAACATTTTGTCGACTTCCCATCGAAGTTGTCAGCAACCAGTCGTGTTCTGACACAGTCTGAGAAATCAATGGCCAAGCGCTTGAAAGCATCATTGGATGACTTGTCCATGGATGTGTCAGACATTTTACCTGCAAGTAACGAGATTGCCAAGACTGTGAAGGTCGCACACACTTTGGAGACTAATATGGAAAGGCCAGAGGAGGAGGATGTGTTGTACTTATATTCTTCACAAGGGACGAAGCCGGATAGAAGAATAGCCTACGAGCCCACTACTGATTTGGTTGTTGGTCATGTCGCTGTGGTCAAGGTACAAATGGATGACTCTAGCGGACTGAGAGGATGGGACGTGGTGGAGGTCAAATCACTACCAGTGAATGGAGAAGTGGAATGTGTGTATTTAAAGCCCTTGTACTCTGGGGCTCAGAAGTTGGTGTACACTGAAACACAATACCCAACTTGGCCAGAAGATTGGATGGACCACAAGCTTGTGCCTATTACCGTGGGGGTTAGGAGAAAAGCAACATGGACGGGCTATATTCCCATTGACGCATTTCAATTCAGCTGCGAACCCACCAAGGGTATGAAGATCCAGAGAAAGTACCACACAAGCATGCTCATAGCTTGTCAAAGGCTGTGCAATCGGATGGAAACAATGCAGACATTGCTGAGGAGGAGGAGATGGAGGAGGAGGAAGATGGGGATGGGGACATGGAGGAGGAGAAGGAAGAGGAAGAGGAGGACGAGGAGGGGGGGGAGGAGGAGGAGTAAGATGTTTGACACATAGCCGTTTTTTACTAAATTAGAAAAATTAAATGAATTATACTTACGATTTTTATTGTAAGATGTAAAAGCTGAATTCTGCCTGCCGACTTATAACCGTCCGCTTTCCCTTTATTTCTTACAATTATACTTGTAAGACACGAATTGATGTTAACACCTTTTGTTACAAAATATGGCATTTCAACGTTGTAACATTCGCAATCTGTACGTTTCTCCGTCTTTCAAGCTCATTTCAAGCATATTTTGTCAAAATTGACTACAATCTTACGATTTTTATCGTAAGATTGCAATTGGAAAGCATCAAAAGACCCCCAAAAAGTGATTGTAAGATTGGAAATCCGTTCGGAAGCAGGAACGCCCATTCTAGGCTAAAGGGACTGGCCCAACCTCGAATATTACTCAAAGAATATGAGGAACATGCGTATGAACATGCACGTCAGTGATTCTGGAATCAGCATGTCGTGGACATGGGAATATCAGGAGTGTGAACACGGCAGTGATTATTTGTTTGTTTCCCATGTCCCCGACTTAAACAGTGGGTCAGCCCCCTTTGCCTAGTGCTCTTGTGTGCATTCATGGTGTGTAGTATGTGTGTGTGTGTGTTTGGGGGGGGGGGGGAGGGGGGGGGGGGGGGGGGGGGGGGGGGGGGGTCTTACAACCCACAAAACCCACAAAATCACAGGGGACAACCAATAAAGCAATGTATACTAGTGATGTTTTTAATTATGGTCAACATGCTCGTACCAGCATTTTTCATTATTCTTAACCGGTATGCTTCAGTGTGTGTGTGAGTTGTTACAGTCCAGGGGTAGCCGAATTGGCTAACAGAACCTGCCCAACCATGATATCAGGTTGGGCAAAACACTATTGAACCCCATGCAGTCGTTGTATTGACGGGGGCCTTTGAGTACGTGCTACAGTGAGATTATATTCGTTATTCAATTTATTCTTGTATATCGCTTATATTTGAATTATTTACCATATGCATGCTATTGCCGAAGACGGCAAGCAGCCGTTAAGGCTGGAGCCATAAAACCGAGTTCGAGTTACAGGTTCTATTAGATTCTATCAGAGAAGTTAATTTTCTTCTCTGCATTTTTTATTTTTCGTCCATACCTGCAAGATGGATGGACAGTTTTTATGTGAGCTGTAACACAGTTACGGGCATGCTGATCACAAGGCAGCCTGGTACATGAATTACACTCCCTCCTGGAATTCCATACCTATTTTCAGCTGCGAGGCTGCAATTTTGGTTATGCAAGATTTGTGTCAATACTATAATCGCGCCATATTGGACGGGACAAATTCCCACATAGGAAATGCGAAACCAGTTACAAGATGTAGAAGCAGGGTCGGAGTCGTCCTTGGGGACTTCAAAATCTGCATTGTGAGGCGCAACCGGTTTATAATCTGCATTTGTGACAAGAAAAAAGTGAAAACATGAAAAAGTGATTTGTTCGCGTTTACAGTTTCCTGGTAATCATATTTGTTACTGCTGGAGACGGTGAGCAGCCAAATTTCTGGCTGAAGCTATGTAACCAAGTTCAAGTTCAGGTTCTAGGACAGTGTACATCCTATCCATCTTAAAAGTTATAACTTCTTAATGCCGTATGCCGGTATATATATGCTGGCCGTATTACGAGCTAATGTAGGGACGAGGGACTAGGAAGATGGCCGATTAATGAGCAGTCTGCATATGTATTAGCATATGTAGAGTTGCATATGTATTAGCAATCAATGCAGAGTTGTAAGCTCTGCTTATCTGGATAAGGTGTTGCAGGGTAATTCAAAGCGCGCGCTTTTGCGCTTTTGAGCGCTGACTTTTTGACCCCCTCTGCGCTTTAAGCGCAGTTTTTTGCAACTCCCTGAGGGCGCAGCAAGCAAATTTTGCGCTTTTTGCACTTCAAAGCGCAGTTTTTTTGTCTTCAAGTGCGCTAAAGCGCTGGCCAATTTGGCATTTTGAAGTACCCTGAGGTGTTGTAGGTTAGTCATCTAAAAATTACCAGCTCACAAATATACCCCCCCCCCCCCCCCCCACACACACACACACACACCTGCGGCACCCATGGAAATCAGAGAGCACACTAAGCGGACCCAAGTAACAATTCAAATTATATGTATAAGCGGCTTTGATCCCATGTAACAATCCAAATTATGAGCGGCTTTGAATCCATGACTGGGATGTGGAGTCCTTTTTGTGCCAATCCAAAATATATGGTTGTGAATATGGCTGCCACTGTAATTCACCATCTCCTCAAGAACCTTCAATTATAAGCAGAATTGCTACAGCCAATCCTTAGTGGGAGTGACCGTGACTGCCCCCCTACTGCTGTTGTACTTGCCCACCAACTGACTGGATGCTGCTCCTGCTGAAGTCGGCGGGCAGCCAGACATCTGAAGCCAATTGCGGTAAGCAAGTTCCAGACAAAGTCCACTTATAAGGTATTTTAAATTACTATTGCCAATCTCCAGTGACCGTGGCTACCACTTTAGTTTGCCATCTACTCAAAAAATTAAATGCCAACATAGCAACTGTTCCTGTATCTGCCTACTTATTGCTGGTCATGCCGAATATGGTGTGCAGCCTTGCATCTATAGCCATGTAAACAAGTTCCAGACAACGCTCACTTATAAGTGGACTTCCTCCAGGCCATCCTCGGGGAAAATCCAATATTGAGCACAAGTGACCGTGGCTGCCACCATAGTTCAGCATCTCATCAAGATGTTCAAAAACAGCAAGGCAACTGTTTTTGTACCCGACCGACAACCTACTGGATGCTGCCCCTACCCAGGACAGCTTGGGTAACAATAACTTCCGGCTATTTATGGCCAGGCGAACAAGATCTAGGTCATGTTCAATTCTTGTGTGTGTGTGTGTGTGTGTGTGTGGTGCGTGGTGGGGGTGGTGGGGGTAGGGGTGGGGGTGGGGGTGGGGGGTGGGGGCGTGGGTGGGGTGGGGTGGCCGGGGTAGGGTAGGGTGGGGGGGGGTGGGGTGGGGTGGGGGGTCTGAGTGATGTATCTGCCCACCCAAGGACTGGATGCTGCACCAGCCTGCTAAAAACGACAGTCAGCCTTACGGCTGAAGCGATGTAAACACATTATAGTCAAACGTTCACTTATGAGTAGACTTGCGCCAGTCAATAAACTCATACGTTCAGTTCTAAGTAGACTTGCGCCAGTCAATATAGTCAAATGTTAACTTTTAAGCAGACTTGTGCCAGGCAATCCTTAGAAGAAGTGCTGTTAGCACATTCTAGTCAAACGTCCACTTATAAATAGACTTGCGCCTGGCAATCCTTAGAAGAAGTGATGTTAGCACATTCTAGTCAAACGTCCACTTATAAATAGACTTGCGCCTGACAATCCTTGGAAGAAGTGATGTTAGCACATTCTAGTCAAACGTCCACTTATAAGTAGACTTGCGCCAGGCAATCCTTAGAAGAAGTGATGTTAGCACATTCTAGTGGAACGTCCACTTATAAGTAGACTTGCGCCAGGCAATCCTTAGAAGAAGTGATTATCAGCATGAATAGCGGTGCTCTCACTTGTTTTATGTCTTGGTGACTCCTTGTGTACTCCCTTAGAACTATCGGTCCTGACAGTACTGTGATAGCTTCCTGTTGGCTGCGTCACCGGTCTCTCACTGACACGCTCTGTATTGCCTGTGCCCGGCTTAAGATTCCTGGCTTAGGTTCTAGTCAGGTTACAGGCATCCGCCTCTCCCACCGCTGGCGTCTTTTGGCGTCCGCCTGTGCTTGTAACGTTATTCTCGTCTCCGTGTATAGATTGGCGCGTCTGTTCCGCTGCTTTCATCTCTGTCCACTCCACGGAGTGTATTAAAGCTGATAGGTTATCGGGCTCCTCATGGTACCACTGCTTTGCAATGCATCTTATGCGTCGTCCTCTACTTGGCTTCAACGAGCTTCATTCTGGAAGTTCCGAAGTCCTGACATGACGACAAATTGGCTAGACGATTGCGCGCCAGCGGCCTTTGCTGCCGGAGAGGAGGATCCTTCCGCCATCGTGGAAGTAACTGTAACAGCTCAGGATGCTCTCAGCAGCCTGGGGAGTTAAGCTAGGGGAACAGTCTATGTGATGTATGTTTATGTGTAGTCGGTATGCGTAAGCTAGCAGAGCAGTAGGGTGTTACCTATGTAGGGGATGTAGAGTTGATCGGGTAGAACGTCTTCGTGGAGGAGTAGAAGGGTTCGTCCCGAGTAGCTCGAGTCTATGTACGCAACGGGTGCGTTGTGAGAGATGAGGCAGTACATGGGTATGGTACTGTATCATGTGCGTTCGTCACGTGGCTTACGGGTGAGGTGTACCCGTATGCCTTGCTGGACGGCCAGAGTACCCGTGAAGGGTTCTGTACCGTTACACTCCCCCCCCTCCAGAAGAGATGCGGACCCCGCATCTGATCGTAAGGAAGTGGGATGTGAATACCAGTCGTAGTCGTATGTGCCGTGCTCAAAATATACTTGATGAATCAAGTTGGTTTCGGAGAGAACCATTTAACATCCCTTTTGAGTACTCCGGGAAAGATAACTTTATAAATAAAGCAATCTAACCGCCGTGTCGTATGCGTCGAGTGCGATGGGTTGGTGATGGGCCCGTTCTTTCGACGTACGTCGGGACATAACGGGCGTAACACGTGATTTCCATGCATCGACGACGTGAGGCGCACTTTTCTTGACCGCTTTGGCGAGTTCCCAAGTGTCTTGCTCAATACCGAAGTCTTGCCATCGGACCAAGTATTCGAGACGCCGTTTGCTGGAAGTGCCTATGACACGCGATTTCTCGCGCATGATGCATTGGATATTCCAAATCGGAGCGCCGTCGGAGTCAAACTCCAGCGGTTGTCCAACATGGACAACGCCATCGGAGCGCCAATGCTTTATCAAACCCACGTGAAACGCGGGGTGGATACGCATCATCTTGGGCAAAGCCAAGCGGCACGCCGTGACTTGCCGGACGACTCCGGTGACCTCGTCGCGTGGACCAATGCATTCCGTAATCGTATAGGGGCCAACAAAACGAGGCGTAAATTTTGGTTTACCCGTTGCTTTGAACTTCATATTGCGGGTGGACAAGAGAACTTTATCCCCAAGGTTGAAGAAAACCTCCGTTTGTCGCTTATCGTAATGGGCTTTCTGCCGATCTTGAGCGGCTTGCATGCATGCTTTGCATTGATCTTGTCGTTCAATGTGATCGGCCCACCAATTGTTGGCAGCCGGACATTTCGATTCGACCTCCGCTCTAAGCGGCGTCGTAGGGTCGTAACCAAGGTACGCCCGAAATGGGGTGTTCTGAATGGACTCTTGGTATGAATTGTTGATGGCAAATTCCACCAGCGCCAAGGACTTATCCCAATCGTCGTGGTATGGCCCCACGTAGTGGCGAATCATGTCCTCGATGACTCGGTTCATGCGTTCCGTCTGACCGTCAGTTTGAGGATGAAACGCAGTCGAAAACGCTTGTCGCGTGCCCATTAATCGATGGAGAGCCACGCCGAAATGCCCGGTAAATCGCGCATCGCGATCACTCAGGAGTTTCTTTGGGATACCATGATAGCGGATGACACGATTCAGGTATAGGGAAGCGAATTCCTCTGCGTTTATCGTAGTATGACAAGGTTCGACATGAACCATTTTCGACAGTTTGTCGACGAATACCGCGATGGCATCATGGCCAGAAGACGTAGGCGGGAGCGCCGTGATGAGGTCCGTGGAGACACACTCCCAGAATTTCTTAGGAATTTCCACGGGAACCATGGTACCGTTAGGTTTTGCGTTTCCGGGCTTGTTCGTTTGGCACTTATGGCATTGTTGGACGAAGGCAGTAACATCTGCCGTGACTTTGGCCCAAGTAAAAGTGCGGGTGACCAACTCCAATGTCTTGGTGCGACCGCAATGGCCCATGTACATAGGGTCGTGAGCTTCGCGGATAATGTCCAGGCGAAGGGCTGCGTCAAGGGGGACACACAAAAACTCGCGTCCGTACTTGTTCTTCTTGAACCAGTAACCGTTCCTGGAAAAATTATCGCGAAGGCGCTTGCAGCCCGGCGTGAAGTTCGAGTCTCGTTTGTATCCAGCCAAAATTCGATCCATGATGGACGAAGAGGAGGGAGTCGACGCAGCGGGCGTATGCCGACTGCGTCGTCGCGTTTCCTTGACCGGAACCGAAGGGACGGGGAGGACAGTCGGTGGGCGGGGAAGGATATCCACGACCGCGGGACCGACTGCAATAGGGCGCTGCTTTCTCGATCGAGGCCTGCATTCGCTGACCAAGAGAGAGAAAACTAACAGCTGGTGCGCAACCGCGACGTCGGCGGGGGCAGAGAGGTTAGGATTGCGACTGACCGGGTCTGCCATATTATTGCGACCCGCGCGATATTCCCAAGTATAGCTGAAGGGCGCCAGGTCCTCCTGCCATCGGCCCATGCGTCGTGGAAGGACCGCCTTGGTGTCAAAATACGTGAGCGGATTGTGGTCAGTGACCAATGTCATGTGGGAACCTTCGAGGTAGCATCGCCACTCGGTCAACGCGTGAACGATTGCTAGCATCTCTTGTTCCGTCGTAGTATAGTTCAGCTCCGCTGGGATATACTTCTTGCTGGCGAAGGCGATGGGGTGTTTATCTTGCAAGAGCACCGCGCCGGTACCGAGCAAAGATGCGTCGGTAATGACTTCGAAAGGTTTGCTGAAATCCGGCAGCGCGAGGACTGGAGCGGATAGCAAAGCTTCCTTGAGGCCTTTGAATGAGACGAGATGTTCTTCTTTGAACAAGGAGCCTAGTTCACCCTTGATGTTAGACAAGGTTTGAAGCGGGGCAGCGAGAGCCTTGGATAAATTTGCGAAAATAATTGCACAAACCGAGGAATGAGCCGATCTCTTTCGCCGTTTTTGGAGTAGGCCAGTCACGGACTGTGCTAACCTTGCGTGGATCAACTTTAATTCCGTCGCGTCCAATGTAATGACCCAGGAATTTAACTTCCGTTTTGTTGAAGGAACATTTGGAGAGTTTCGCGTAGAATTCGTTGTCCTGGAGGACGTTGAGAACCGTGGCCAAGTTGGCTAAGTGCTCCGCCGGCGTGCGTCCGTAAACCAAGATATCGTCTAAGTAGACCACGACGAACTTGTGCAAGTAGGGCGCGAATATTTGGTTCATGACCGCTTGGAATGTGGCCGGCGCGTTTGCCAAACCCATCCCAAGGACTTTAAATTCAAACTGACCCATTGGGGTAGTGAACGCAGTCTTCGGCGCGTCCTCGTCCGAAATTCGTATTTGGTAATAACCAGACGTGAGGTCTAGGGAACTGAACAAAGTAGCTCCACCTAGACGATCAATGGTCTCATCGATACGGGGAAGGGGATACCTATTTTTAATCGTGATGTTGTTGAGTGCTCGCCAATCGCAAACAACACGGTATCCCGTTCCACCCGGTTTCGCTATGATCATAATTGGCGCACCGTACGGGGACGAGCTCGGGGCGATGAATCCTTGCTGCAACAGGTCGGAGACGTATTCCTCACATAGTAAAGTCTCGGCTGGACTCATGCGACGATTTCTGCGATATGGTGCGTAAGCATTGTCTTGCGTTTTGATGACGTGAGGAATAACTCGATGGTTAGGAGTCACCATAGGCAAATTGTTGAAGACTTTGCGATACTGCCATAGGAGAGCGCGCAGGTCGTTGGCCGAGATGAGTGTTTTATCATCGTGGTCCCGTATGTTGTCGCGGATCCAATTTTCGAAATCCATGCTTGCCACCGGGGGACCAGGTAAAGGCCCGACGGAAGGCAATAATTTTGTCAGCAATTTCGCCCGTTCATCGGCAGTTACGTTAGACGCCGGTAAATCCGCTCGGGATTCGCGGACATTGACCATGACATGGTTAGCGCCAGCTTTCAAAAGCTTTGCTGCCTTGCGACCAGTAATGACTGGGTCGTCAGTCGGCTTGCCCGAAAGTGCCATAGTGAAGAAGGAATGAGCCGTTTCGTCCCGCTGCCTGTTGATAGGTGTCAAACAGCAGCCGTACCGTTTGAGCGACAATGTCATGCGATCGTAGTCTAGGACGGCCTTTTCGTCGCGCATCCAGTCGGACCCGAGGATTAGGTCTAATCCTCCGGGAAGTTTGTCGACGACATGGGCGAACACTTTGCCAACATATCGTTGTATGTGTATAGGGAGCGAGACCGTCCCGCGGATTTTGATAATCCCGTCGTTAGCGCAAGTGAATCCGTCGCGTTCGTTTTCCCAAGGGCGGATGTGCAAACCGAGATCCTTAGCCGTTTGCTTTTCCATAAGACAACCTGTCGCGCCGGAGTCTGCCAATGTGAGTAATTGCTTCGCTCCTGATCGGGCGTTGAATAGCATATGAATAGCATATCGGGGGCAGCAGCGGAGTTGACTTCGTATACCCGATTGGCTCGCGTCATGAGCACGGGGGAAGAATTCGTATTTCGTTGCGCGTGATTGCGACGGATGCACTTCGTTGACCGTCTGGCAGCGATTTGCTTTACGCGAACTTTGGGATCCAATGCCTCCGACCACCAGTGTTTTTTTCGACGGGTTTCAACCGGACTGGGGATGCCCTCCTCAGGTGCGGGGCCAAAGTATACTGCCTTGGTCACGTCGTTGATCGCATGCCAATCCTTTTTGATTTGGACGGCCCGTTCGGAGTCGGGGGGGTCATACCATACTTGGATGGCGACCTTATTCGAAGGTGACCCCTTGGGGCGGGGTTTCATATGGTGATCGAACGATTGATACTCCTTGAACAACTCCATACCTTGGAGGAGACTGGAGACATGTTTATCGTTACTTGCGTTTTTCGGGAGGATGAACATACCGGATGTGTCGAAGGGTGCATCGTTTTTGCATTCCCAATAGTGTTCTAACACCGACACGATGTCTTCCGGAATGAGGTGAGCGTATATGAACTCGTTTGCGATGGAGACACGCATGCCAAACTCCGTAGAGAACTTCAGTGGACAAGGGGACGACAAGGTATTAGTAGAAGTTACATCAATGGTTGGGGTTAAGCCCAAGTTAGAAAACAGTTCCTCTTGAACTTGTAACAAGAGCTCAAGTGGCTCGACTATTACTACTTTATCGCCGCTAAGTACACGATCTAGTGTTGTCAATACCTGACCGGCCGATTCCTATTCCCAAATCGGGATAGGACCGTTGCCGTCAAGGGCCCAGTCGGGACACGTAGTCTCATTGAGGGCCGGCCAGTTAGGCAAGTCCCGCGTGCGGCAGCGTCCGTCAGCATTCAGCGACCGCACACATGTCCTCATGTAGCGGAAGCAGAAGAAGCAGCGAGCACCATTCTGAAGCCAGATGGTCTGCCCGACGCTGACCCATTTGTTCATATGCATGGCGTTCTGGGGGTCTTGACCCGAAAAGTCGGGGGTCCGCGGCCCGCTGGGCTGTGAACGGGCCCGACCAGCACCCTGTCCGTATCCTCCGCGACCACCACGGCCCGCGCCGCGGCTAATAGAGCCTTTCCCGAACGTGCGATCAGCACCTTGCAAACTGAGGACCTGCGGCCTTGGCGATCCACCCAGCTTGCCGTTGTGCACCGGCTGCGTCGCACTACGTCCTCCACCACCTCGGCCACCGGCCGGGTTGCGACTACTGTTTGGTGCCAGCTTGGGGCTCTTGGCTGGGCGAGAGTTCATCTCCCCGCCGTCGTCGGTGGCTACTCCCTGCGAAGAGAAAGAATCAGGGTCAGAATCGGAGGGGGGTGAGTTGGTAAACTGGACGCGATTGAATGCAAGGTCCTTACCCGGGTATTTAGTATCCGCGGGGCGCTTGAATGGGTACCTCGACTTTTGGTTAGCGTAACCTCCCCTCTGATGTCAATCGTGCTTGTCCGTCAAGGACTTGCCACGAGCGGCGACAACTTTCCTCGCTTCGTCCAATTGCAGATAGCGGAACAAATCCTCCATTGTTTCGAACACAGTACCCGACTCGCGACGAGAGTGTGCACCGGCGCGGAGTTCATCGGAGAGTCCCGTGCGAAACAAGTTTAACTTTTCGCGCTCGGTGAGCTCGGGGACTTTGCGAAATTCAGACTTGATGGCGTGGTAATAATTCTGCAAGGAGCGCTTATCTTGGCGGAAGCCACCTTCGTGTAGTTTGGTGAGAGCGACGTGTGATTCCGTTAATAGCTCGGGCAGGAGGAGCGCCTCCGCCCATGCGACGATTCCCATGAAATCTAACCCGTCCAACTCATCGCTAGCCCATGCCTCGTCGTAAGTGATGCGGAGTTGGCCCGTAAAAGCGCACGACAGGTGTGGAACAATGCGCTCGAACGAACCAAGGTACCCGTCGGAGAACTGGAGCTCCATGATCGTGACCATATTGAATACCCATCGGCGCAACTGAGCCCTAGTGCATCTGTCCGACAGTTTGTGTTCAATGAGGCGTAGTTCCTTTCTCATTTCGGTAACACGCTTGGCAAACCCAGTGTCGTGATCAGAGTGACGAGTGGCGCGGTTATCGGGAGGAGGGGTGATTGGCGGTAGCGAGACGGGCTCACCTGGAGGGCCTGCCGGGGCCAGGTGTGTGCCCTCGCGAATCTGTCGCGTCGGAGAAGGGGCGTCTGCGGGCAGCGTAGCTGCGCGCTTTGCACGAGGGCGAACAGCGGCCGGGGAAGCCACCGTAGGTACTGCGGGCGTCGTTGGGTGCTCGGGCTGCGTAGCCCGAGGAGCGCGATTAGAGGTCGGGTCGACAGGTGGAACCTGGAGGGGCGAACCTGGGGAATCGGCTAAGTCGTGGCCCGATGACGAGTGGTCGGAGACCGAAAAGGGGCCGTCAGGTGGTGAGTGAGCGGCGGTAGGTGCTGTCGGCGGGGAAGGGGTAGCGCCCCCCGCGGGATCGAACCGCGTTGCATTTTGCCAGTAAGGCCACCCGAAGGGACATAGACGTCGGGGAGGCGAAAGGGTTCTGGTTGAAACGCCGGGGCTACCTGAGCGACAGCTAGTTTATCAAACAACCCTGAATTCCCCGCAACCCGCACCTGCCTGTCAGGTGCACGAGTCAGCGTTTCATCCATCTTGTCGTCGTTGGCTTCCGCCGCCGGGTAGTGGGCCTTCAGTTTAGTGCCCTTGAGGGCGGCGTCCTTGTCGGCAATGTCTTTGATGTTCAAAGGCATCATTTCCATCCACTTTTGCTTTCGCATCTTGGACGCCGTGTACAAACGGGTCATGCTGTCGCGGAGATCATCGACCGCTTGCAGCGCATCCACGATGTTCTCAGGATCGCATTCAAGGAGGAGGCTGTCAGCGTACGCGTTCATATGCACCGCCAACTTGGCGTCTGCATACGGCGCGACAGGGTGGTCAGCGGAGTGGTAATGGATAAGACCATCCGACTTCGCAGCCTTGGCATAGTTGGGCGATGCCTTGATCTCACGGCCGCGCAGAAACGCCTGCTTGCGCGCAGCGATGGCTTCCTGAGCGGCAGCGTCGTCCTCGCGAGCGGCCTGAGTAAGCGCATGCTTGTGCCCCACCGTCCTGCCGTTCCCACACCCAACGTCGCGGGCGCCGCTGGAAGAACCGCCAGGGTCCTCAGTGTCCATTGGCACAGTCTCGTTGCGCGCCACAGTAGCTTGGCTCGCCGCGATCATGGCCATAACATCAGCCATGGTAATGGCGGCGGGAGATGCAGCCGCGGGAGCAGTCATTGGGCGCTTGCCATAGGCGACGTTCTCGCGAGTCAGCTTCGCGACGACCTCAGTCAAGCGGGCGTTCTCAGCGAGAGCGGGGGCGAGCGCTGCATGGGGAGAAAGACGTGGCGGGTTAGGCAATGGCGTCGGCAGATTGTGAAACAGTGTGCGATTCACGGGCAAAACATTGGGATGTGTAACCAATCGGGAAGGTGAGTCCTCAATATGGTCAAATGGATTGCAAATCGAGAAAGGCAGGTTTGTCCTATATTCGTCAGGCGTCAGACTGCGCTCACCTCCTTGAGATCGAGCAAGGTCGCCTTTAGCAGCCTCGAGCTCGGACTCCTTAGTCGCTAGCTCGACGCACAACAAATCCATGGCGGACCGTGAGGTTGCCGTGGCTTCAGTGAAAGCGGCTTGGAGGTCGGACATCCCCTTGCGACTCTGAGCCAGCGCCTTGCCGAGTAAGTAGTGGCTGTTCAACAGCTCTTGCCTCTCGGTAGGATCGCCATTGGCCAATGCGGCATCGGTAGCCGCGCTGGAGACGGCGAGACGCTGCGTGAGGTCAGCGACTTCGGCGTCCTTAGCGGCTATCTTCGTCACAAATTGCTCGGTAAGGGCCGAGTTGGCGATGGAGGCCTGGTTGAGCTGCGCGCGGAGTTGTCCAATTTGCTCCGCCGCGATCAGGTGGTCACTCATGTGCTGATGACGCCTGCGATCCGCGCCCGCTTCATAGCGAGCGCTGAGCTCCTCAAGGGAAGGCTCAGCCAGCGGCGTCGTCGGCGGCGTCGTCGGCGGAGCCATGCCTGCGCGCGGAGGCGGGGCAGCGGGCGGGGCACCCCGAGGGTGCCGCCAGACCATTGAGGCCGTCAACCAGCGGTTGCAGCGTACCCACTGACACAGAGGGCCGCGCTTCGGCGGACGCGGACTCATCCAGCGTAGCACCGAGCTCAGTGTCGGGCTCAGTGTCAGAAGACCCCATCCCTTCGGGATTGGTGTCGACCACTGACATCGTAGGCTGGTCAGCCGCGTCGTCGTTTACCTTGGTGGTTTTGTGTGATGCCATTCTGCGTAAGCAACAGAACAAGTCAGTAGGCTGGACAGGAATGAGTGGTGGGCGAGAGAGGGAGAATTACTCGCAACTCCAGGATGCCAAAATTCACCTGCCACAAGGATTAGTAAATTTCGCGAGCGTAACGAGCTGATAATGCCTCAAGCGTAACTGTATATGGCGCGTTCGTCCAGAATACGATGAGGGATAAAAGCACTGCCAAGGCACGTATCACAGGGCAACCAGGAAGGACAACGACGAACCGAAAAGCGCGACAGGATGAGCAAACGTGCAGGTGCAAAGCAACAAAAGATGATGCAGCAAGCAGGAAGAGTCGCAGGACAGGCTCGGAAGTACGCTAATTAAAGCAAGGACGGCCTAGGTGGCAAATGGAGCCGATGCTGTCCAATTGATCAAACCCTTCTCAGGATGCTTGGGAATTGAGCTTAAGAAGCTATGACCAAAAGGTCAGGTCGTGAAAGCAAGAATCGAGCGCGCAGGCCATACAGGGGTAGGGCAGGCTAGGAAAAGATGCCCATGCAAGACAGGTCGCAGGCGGCCTAGGGCGTGTCGAGCTGCACAGGACAGTCCCTGCGAGAACCGAACAGGCGCTACGAGCACTCGAAGCCAACAGGGAAGAGCAGGAACAGCGAGCCGAAAATGCCAGAAAGCCGACAGGATGTCCTGGCGGGTGCAATTAATTCGAAGAAAAAATTCGTATGCGTGCGTATGTGTATGCGTGAGGTCCCTAAGGAACGAAACCAGCTCCGCTACCAGTGTAACAGCTCAGGATGCACTCAGCAGCCTGGGGAGTTAAGCTAGGGGAACAGTCTATGTGATGTATGTTTATGTGTAGTCGGTATGCGTAAGCTAGCAGAGCAGTAGGGTGTTACCTATGTAGGGGATGTAGAGTTGATCGGGTAGAACGTCTTCGTGAAGGAGTAGAAAGGTTCGTCCCGAGTAGCTCGAGTCTATGTACGCAACGGGTGCGTTGTGAGAGATGAGGCAGTACATGGGTATGGTACTGTATCATGTGTGTTCGTCACGTGGCTTACGGGTGAGGTGTACCCGTATGCCTTGCTGGACGGCCAGAGTACCCGTGAAGGGTTCTGTACCGTTACACCCTGGGAACCCCCTTCTCCAGCTTGTTGGCTGTGGAGAGGACTGCAAAGTTGTTGAAGTCCTCTATCATAGCCAGGCCAGCCAGGGAAAGCATGTCGTTGTTAGCAAACAGCTTGATTGACCATACTGGTGGCTTTCCAGGCATGGAGGTGTTCGTAACTTGGTCCACAGATACCCCACTTTTGAAAAGACCGTCCTGGGGTCTGTTCGCGATGATATCGCGTATGGTCCGGACCACCGCAGCTGCGTCCGTGCACGGGTGTGCGCCGACAGGAAAGGTCAGAGATTGTGGCGTACAAAGGGGACCCTCAGCAAGGATGCTAGGGTCGCGTCCATAAATGCCACTGAGAGTTAGCTCGTAAAACTCCTCATTGTCGGTGGTGTTGTGCACCGGGAGGATTTTGTATTTGGAGAGCGTGTCAGCGAAGGGATCAAGATGCTGGAAGGTTGACTCTCCAAGGGGGGACGGAGGTTGAGGGTTGGACTTGAGTCTCTCAGAGATCAACTGGATGTCCCTTGCTTTGCGGATGTATTTAGGACGGTAGGGAGGAGTGGGAATCAGCCTCCCTTCGCTGTTGTAGATCTCTTCACCCTTAGAACGGATGATGAAGGGATAGGCGATCAGGGCTGCAGGGGAGTACGAGTTTTCGTTAGTTTTGCAGAAGATGGGAGAAGAATTGTAGGACACAGTTGTCCAAGGTTGATTGTAAAGTTGGTTGTGAGCATAAGGACTTGCAGCTTCGTTATTGGTTAATTTTTTCGGGAAGGACAATGCCGTGAGGGGCACATCGGGACTTGCACCCACGCCATGGGAGGCTGTGTTAATTGTCAGAGACGATGATGCCACGAGGGGCACATCGGGACTTGCACCCACGCCATGGGAGGCTGTATTAATCGTCAGAGACGACAATGCCACGAGGGGCATATTGGGACTTGCACTTGCACCCACGCCGCGAGGGGCGGTATTAGTAGCTGTGGGAGGCTTAGGGAGTATGGGGTTTCGAAGATGGCCAATGGGTTGTATTGTTGAGATGTTTGCAGTTTGTAAGGTAGTGCGGTGTGGTAGTCAGGGGAACGAGGTATGCGGCGGTGTGGTGGGAAGGTGGGGAAGCGAGGCGGGATTGAGCAGCTTGTTTCTCGCGGCGGTTCGATTTCCTATCGATCTTACCTTGTTGCACCCTGTTTTGTTGAGCTCCCATTGAATGCATGCTGGTGGCTGGGTAGGTGTTAGGTGCGAAGAAAGATAAAGGAGTGCGGAGATAGGCTGTTGAAGCGGCGGCTAAATTCAGGCAGTTGACGAGAAGAAGGGCAATGACAAGGTGAATGGCAGAGTTCGTGGTAGGAGGATTTCGTCTGTCTTGCTTGTTCCGGATATTTTTTTATTGAGTAGGGTTGGGATGATTTTTAGGTTTAGCAGAACTTGGTTCAGAATGAGTCCTAGGTAGATTCTTGGAGCTTTTGCTCTCTGCCCGGAAGCTGCCTGTAGGATCTTGTTGTCCAGGTTGTCCATTGAAAGGTGAGGATATTTTAATTTTGGGGTGATCTGTCACTTTCGCAGATTTGGTATTGAGTTTGTGGACAGGGTTCCAAGCACTGGCGTTGGGGGCTTCGCATTCCCCTACCTCCCTCCTGCGGGCAATCTGCTCTTGGACTTCTCCAAGGTGCTTCTTGCCCGGAATCGGGATGCTTGGTCGCCGGCAGTTGTTATTGATCATTGGGGAGGAGAGGGGGGTTAGAGAATTCGGCAAATCTGGTTCGAGTGGACATCTCAAATCAGGAAAGTGCGCGAATGGATGATCATTGCAAAGCCTAGCGTCGTCGCATCCCGATTCCAGTCTCCGCTTATGCGGAGGAGAAGTAGCGCCTACGAAATGTGCATCGGAAAAAGTGAGCTGTCAGGATATTCAAGGATATTTTTGGACTTTATTAACCTACCGGAACTGGGATTTTTTTTTTTATATTCCACCACGAGGTTTTCAACTGACGATCTGCCGAAAAAAATCCCAGTTCCTGTTGGTTATTAACCTGTCTAGAGACATGCCAAAACGCGGAACTGGATCTGGCCCTAGTTACACCCCCCGCCCAGGGACCCATCCAATCCTGTCAGGTAAGTATTAGGGACCCATCCCCTCCCCTCACCTGGACCCGCTGTTTTTCCTCTTCGCTCGTCCTTGTGGTTAGTTGGTTGCGGTTAGGGACCTTGATTCTGAAACTTCAACGTATCATAGGGATTAATACATACAACAGCCAACTGGTCGCTCTCGTAGATAGGAAGAATAGACCAGCTCTGGACTACCAGCCCCCTCCCCCCCCCCCTCACCCCACCCCCAACTCCCCCCCACCCCCACTCTCCCCCCCTCACCCCCAACCCTACCCCCACACCCCCTATCCCCACACCCGCCCCCTACCCCTATCCACCCCCAGACCCCTACCCCCACCCCAATCAACCCCGCGCCCACCCCCACCCCCTATCCCCACCCGGAGCTGACACAGTAGAGGGTGGTAAGGCACTAGTTGACGAGGACATGATAGCTCAGACTGTCTGTTCCACTCAGCCCCACCCTCACCCCCATCCCCACCCCAGCCCCCTACTCCCAGACCCACCCCTACCCCCACACCCTACCCACCCCACTCAACACATCACACTCAAACCACCCCTATCCTCACCCCCACAACCCTACCCCCACCTCACGCACCCCCCGCCCCCACACCCTACCCTATCTCAGGCTGACACAGTAGGTGGTGGTAAGGCACGAGTTGAGGATATGATCGCTCAGACTGTCCGTTCCACTCAAACCCACCCTCACCCCCAACCCTATCCCCACACCCATACCCCCACACCCTACCCCACCCCTATCCCCACCCCACTCAACCTCGCCCCCACCCCCTACCCTCACCCTCACACCCCACCCCACTCAACCCCGTCCCCGCTCCCTACCCCACCCCACTAACCCCCACCCCACACCCTTACCCCACTCAACCACTCACCCCGCCCCCTACCCTCCCCACCCCCACCCACCCCACACCCCTACCCCCCACCCCACTCAACCCCTCCCCTATCCTCACCCCACTCCACTCAACCCCGCCCCCTACCCCCCACCCCACTCAACCCCTCTATAACCCCGCCCCCACTCAACGTCTCAACCCTACCCCCCCTGTAACCATGCACCCTATATGTTTTGTCTTATTTAAGTTTTCTTGCTCCATATAGGGTGCATGGTTATGGGACCAGCACCATTAGATAGGCCTTTTCAAGCATATACAAAATGCACCCCACTTTGACCCCCTAATTATTATTGTGGGAGGAGATAATGGCCTCCAAGTGGGTTCCGGAGCCGGGGGTGGGTGGGTGGTAAACTCAGCCCTCTGTAGGAAACATGGGCATGGGGTAGGAGATTATTTTTTTGCCCCCCCCCCCCCCCCCCCCCCCCCCCCCTCGGTTCTTCGCCACAATTCTTGAATGCAAAGAAGCAATTAATTACATAGCATTGTCATGCAGACAGGCTAGTTGACCCAAGACAAGCCTGCTCCACAAAAAACGGGGGGTCTTCCAACCAGCCTCAAGATATCAAATGTATAAGTCATGTAGTCGCATGCAACTGATTGATTAACATGACCTAGAACCTAAACACACAGTCGCAGACAGGGTTGTTCAAAACGTAACGTTTCTCGACCCAAAGATGGCGAGCAGCCAAATTGCTGACTGAAGCTATGTAACCAAGTTTAAGTTTCTCGTCACACACAAACAGATTTTTGAGGGTCTGTTTCGTTGGAAATAGAGGGGGGGGGGGGGGGGGGGGGGGACAAATATTCTCTCTCTAGTAAAACGGTTCCCTCTCCGCCGATGACAACAAAAAGGCTGCGCTAGCAATCTGTACAGGGCCAGTTCCGTCCCAGGTGCAGATCTAACGGTGTGCCCAGCCAGGTCCCCTTCCTTTGAAGGAGATTTCCCCAGGCAGCCGAGCTGCACTTGGTTTTGGGGGGGATTGAACTGGGGGTGCTTAGTGAACGTTCGCTGTGAAGCAGGCCGTCAACGACTCCACCAACAGTGACCGATGGTCTCCCCTGAACAACCCTGAACCTGAAAGTGATCCTGAGAGACAGCCAACCCCGAAACTGAACCCTAAACCTACAAGGCAACCAACCCTGAACCTGAAAGACAACCCTGAACCTGAAAGACAGCCAACCCCGAACCTGAACCTGAAAGGCAACCAACCCTAAACCTGAGCCTGAAAGACAACCAACCCTGAACCTGAAAGATAACCCTGAACCCTGAACCTGAAAGACAGCCAACCCCGAACCTGAACCTGAAAGGCAACCAACCCTAAACCTGGACCTGAAAGGCAACCAACCCTGAACCTGAAAGATAACCCTGAACCTGAAAGGCAACCAACCCTGAACACACACACCACCACTGTCTCTACAGGGCCATCCCGCTCCGACGAATGGCTCAATGGTTGAGCTCATAAAACGAACGAAGAAGTTGCCGGGTTCGAATCCCCACGGGTGCGATTTAGTGTTAGCGGTCGCTGTCCACCGCCATGGTGGCTTTGTCCAGGTAAGTAGCAGTCCGTTCCCTACCGCCGTAAGACAGGGCTCCCTTACCACGCCCCACCAGGCATTATCATTACTCTGTACAGGGCCAAGTCATAAGACCACACCGCGGGATGGAAGTGGAAATGGAAGCGGACGCACCACTCCAAAGATAAGTCTGAGTGTTAAGAAGCTCCCTAGTTTCCGTGGGTACCACACAGGGGCCTTATATTTGGAAGACGAGCAGCCCAGAGTTGGCAGAAAAAACATGCAACAATTAGATTCAACCTGTACCAGAGCCTTAACTCTTTTAAGCGCCAACTGGTCTGACAGCTTGAGTTCCCTGACATACTAAGGCCTGCAGCATGCCACCCTGGCAGTGCTACCGGCAATACATGACCCAAGCCCTAGTTCGTCAGCTTGACTCCAGTGACATGCTAAGGCTTGCAGCATGCCACCCTGGCAGTGCTGCCGGCACTACACGACCCAAGCTCACCACTGCACATAGCAAGGGCACCACAAAAGCCAAAACAGCGTGGACAGTGCAAACATGTCCATTTGCCTGTTGGGGGATGGCCCAACCGAAGCTCAATGCCAACTTGCTAAGGGCCTGGGCCCTCTTGAACTCGAAGATTGAGTCACTGGGGTTCAGTGTTGAAAAGTAGTTGATATGATCACGGCAATGACACAGCATCAATGTCCATTGCCTGTTGGGGGATGGCCCAACCCAAGCTCAGTGTCTACTTGCCAAGGGCCTGGGCCCTCTTGAACTCGAAGGTTGAGTCACAGGGGTTCAGTTTTGACAAGTAGATGTTGATATGATCACGGCAATGACACGGCATCCATGTGCATGGCTTGTTGGGCAATGGCCCTATCCAGTAGGCCAGGTGTCTACTTGCCAAGCACCTTAGCCGTCTTGAATTCATGAGACAGAGTCACCAGGGTACAGGGATGGCAAGTAGATGATGTCATCACTGACCGCCTACTTGGCAGGCACCTTGGCCTTCTTGAGCTCAAGAGATATAGAGTCACCGGGCTTAAGTGTTGGCAAGTGGACAATATCGTCACTGCCCGCTTACTTGGCAGGCACCTTAGCCCTCTTGAAGTCAAGACATAGAGTCTCCGGTGTTCAGTGTTAGCAAATTGACAATATCGTCACTGCCGGCTTACTTGGCAGGCACCTTGGCCCTCTTGAAATCAAGACATAGAGTCTCCGGGGTTCAGTGTTAGCAAATTGACAATATCGTCACTGCCGGCTTACTTGGCAGGCACCTTGGCCCTCTTGAAGTCAAGACATAGAGTCTCCGGGGTTCAGTGTTAGCAAATTGACAATATCGTCACTGCCCGCTTACTTGGCAGGCACCTTAGCCCTCTTGAAGTCAAGACATAGAGTCTCCGGGGTTCAAATTGACAATATCGTCACTGCCCGCTTACTTGGCAGGCACCTTGGCCCTCTTGAACTCAAGACATAGAGTCTCCGGGGTTAAGTGTTAGCAAATTGACAATATCGTCACTGCCCACTTACTTGGCAGGCACCTTGGCCCTCTTGAACTCAAGAGATAGAGTCACTGGGGTTAGGTGGTGGCGGGCAGATGATATCGGCACTGCCCGCTTACTTGGCAGGCACCTTGGCCCTCTTGAACTCATGAGATAGAGTCACTGGGGTTAGGTGTTGGCGAGCAGATGATAGTCACTGACCGCTTACTTGGCAGGCACCTTGGCCCTCTTGAACTCAAAGACAGAGTCGCCAGGGTACAGGGTTGGCAAGTAGATGATATTATCACTGACTGATGACCGTTCGCGGGTCCAGTCCAAGCTAGTTGCACAGCGCGCGAGGACAACTGCAATATGGTTTTGGGCGTAGTCCTTGCCCACGCAGTAGTGGGGGCCATGGCCGAAGACTAGGAAGTTGTGAGCGAACTTGATGTCTTCGCCGCGCTCAGGGCTAAAGCGGTCTGGGTCAAAGCGCTCGGCGTTCTCATAGCCCTGCGTGCATGCACGTATGTAAGTTGTTACAGTCCAGGGGTAGTGAATGAGTAGGCTAAGTGGGCTTGCCTAACCTGAAATAATCTACATAACATGCATATATAACATGCATATATAACATGCATACATAACATGCATACATAACATGCATACATAACATGCATACATAACATGCATATATAACATGCATACATAACATGCATACATAACATGCAAATAGGCAAAAGGGACCTGCATGCATGCATGCTGTAAGATTCCAGGGGTAGCCAAATAGGCAAAAGGGACCTGCATGCATGCATGCCGTAAGCTTCCAGGGGTAGCCAAATAGGCAAAAGGGACCTGCATGCATGCATGCCGTAAGATTCCAGGGGTAGCCAAAAAGGCAAAAGGGACCTGCATGCATGCATGCCGTAAGATTCCAGGGGTAGCCAAATAGGCAAAAGGGACCTGCATGCATGCATGCCGTAAGATTCCAGGGGTAGCCAAATAGGCAAAAGGGACCTGCATGCATGCATGTTGTTAGATTCCAGGGGTAGCCAAACAGGCAAAAAGGACCTGCATGCATGCATGCATGTATGTTGTTAGATTCAGGGGATACCCAAATAGGCTAAAGGGAGCTGCATGCATGCATGTTGTTAGATTCCAGGGGTAGCCAAATAGGCTAAAGGGAGCTGCATGCATGTATGTTGTTACAGTCCTGCATGCAAGGGGCAATTAATTAATCATTTGAGCGCATTTCTTTTGTTGACAAGGAATGAGGTCTGACAAGTGCCTTCCAGCTTTTCTGGCTACACTCACATAGCAATATCAATGGCCCTGCATGTATGTATGCATGCTTTTATAGACTTATAGTCCATGGGTAGCCACATAGGCTAAAGGGACCTGCATGCATGTATGTTGTAACAGTCCTACATGCAAGGGGAAATTGTCTATTCTATTTAGTGCATTTATTTTTTTGACATGTATTGAGGTCTGACAAGTGCTTTTCAGTTTTTCTGACTACTCCAATACAGCAAAACCAATGGCTGTCAGTCAGTCAGTCAGTCAGTCAGTCTGTTGCTTTGGTCCATGGGTAGCCAAAAGGCTAAAGGGACTTGCCCAACCGTGATATCAGGATGGGCTAAACAGAAAAATGACAGATCATCTGATATCAGGAGGGGCTAAACAGAAAAATGACAGATCATCTGATATCAGGAGGGGCTAAACAGAAAATGACAGATCATCTGATATCAGGAGGGGCTAAACAGAAAAATGACAGATAATCTGATATCAGGAGGGGCTAAACAGAAAAATGACAGATCAACTGAACCCCAAACAATTGTTTCCTCAGGCATTGTCTGTATTTGCTGCTCATTTACACTCGCTCACACCCTACGGTTCACACACACACACCTGCATGCCGCACACACAGAGGGGACAGGACACACACACCTGCATGCACGCCGCCCATACAGAGGGGACAGGTCACCACACCCCCACAACCCACTTATGCATGCAACGGAACCCCCCACAAGGGGACGGTTACACACACACACCCTGCCCCCCCATTGCCCGCCATCCCACCCCCCCCACAAAACCCCCCCCGTTGACCACAATCTTTAGGCTTAACCCATCCACACACACCCGCATGCACGCCGCTCAATAGAGAGGGGACAGGTCCACAACCAGATCACACACACCAAACACACAACTACTGCACGCCGCCCACACAGAGGGGACAGGCCAAACACAGGTTACACACACACACACCGGCAATGCCACGTTCACCACACAGAGGGACAGGCACACAACACACCCTGCACGCCACGACCGACTTCCCAGCATAGAGGGACAGGACCACACCCACATACACAGATGAGGCCACACGGACGACGATATGACAACGCAGAGACATCCCTGTCGATTGGCTTAGAGCGGAACAGGAGTCACAGCACCTACCTGACAATGCAACGCCTGCTCATGCATAGGGGGGACAGGTTTCACACACACCTGCATTGCAAGCCGCTCCATGCTAGGGGGACAGGTACCACACACACCGCATGCAACGACGCTCATGCATAGGGGGACAGGTCACACCACCTGCCATGGAACGACGCTCCATGCCTATGTTTTTGTTTAAAGGGGACAGGTCACACCAAACCGGCATGGCACCGCGCTCATGCATAGGGGACCAGGTCACCACACACCGCATGCACGCCGCTCAGCATAGGGGACAGGTTTCACCCAACACCTTGCATGCACGCGCTTCATGCATAGGGGACAGGTTCACAAAACCTGCATGCACGCAGGCTCATGGCTTAGGGACAGGTCACACTCACACACACCTGCATGCACGCCCCGCCTCCAATGATAGGGGGGAAAGGTCACACCACCACACACACCTGCATGCACGCCGCTCTGCATAGGGGAAAGGTCAACACACATCACACCTGCATGGCACCGCTCGCGGCTCATGCAGAGGGGACAGGTCACACAAACACACATGCATGGAATAGAAAGATCATGCGAATGATCCAACCGGCGGGGACAGGTGATGACATAAAAAAACAAAACTACAAGGAATGAAAGAAGACATTATAAGGAATAGGGGAAAGATCACAACAACAAAACAAAGGCATGCAAGACGATCAGGATAGAGCGCGTGAAAAGGTCACAACACATCACAACCTTGCATGCACGCCGCTCATGCATAGGGGACAGGTCACACACACCTGCATGCACGCCGCTCACTGAAGAGGGGAAAGGTCAAACAACAAAAACTGGAATGGAAAGACAGAAGAATCAATGCAATAAGGACATGGTCAACAAATAAAAACGAAAAATATGAACGAAGACAGCGAACCACAGAGGGGAAGATGATAATTGCCCCCTGTACCTTGGGGGGAAGTCAGGAGATAATGTATTAAGTCCTCGTGTTGACGTGGCGTAAGAGGGGGGCTGGTACAGGACGGGGGGAGTGGTAACAATGCGGGGAGGGGGTATCAGGGGTATGAAGTCTGGAAGGCGATAGAATGGGAAGAAAAATGGAAAGGACTGGCGGTTTGGACGGACAAGACTGCGGTAGAGGCAACCCGTAAGAAGGTAGACGGTGCGGAAGCAAAATTGTAGGGGCGAAAGACGTGAGGTAATGCTCCTCACGTACATGCCCAGTGGTCTCTCAGGCGTATAGGTGCAAGAGGACGGAAAAAAATGCCCACACAATGCCTGTTTAAAAAAGGTACTGGCTGGTGTAGACAGAAACCGAGTAGTACTTTGCAATGACAGACTGAATAACTTTAAATGAGTTACAGTACTTTAAATAGTTGGACTGTATACAGTACTTTAAATAGTTGGACTGTATACAGTACTTTAAATAGTTGGACTGCATACAGCACTTTAAATACTTGCGGACATGTAGTACAGTAAGAGTAGACAAAGTGGGGGACCATCCATGACTGTAAACAGTACTTTTTAAATTTACTGGGGACGTATACAGGACTTTAAATAACTTGGGTTTGTATACAGTAACTTTAAATAGTGGGACTTGTATACAGTATTTTTGTAATATAGTGGGATGGACTGCCGATACAGTACTTTATTTACATAGTTGGAATGCATACCGTACTTTAAATAACTTGGACTGTATTACAGTACTTTAAATAGTTGGACTGTTACATTTACTTTAAATACTGGATGTATACAGTACTTTAAATAGTGACGGACTGATTACAGTGACTTTAAATACTTGGAACTGTATACAGTTACTTTAAATAAGTGGACTGCATACAGTACTCTTTAAATACTGAACTGCTATACAGTAATTTAAAGACTTGGACTGTTATACAGTACTTTAAATATTGAGGTGTATACAGTACTTTAAATTAGTGGACGGTCTGTATTACAGTATTGTAAATAGTTTGGATGCATACAGTACTTAAATGTTGACTGCATACAGTACTTTAAAACTGGGACTGTATACCGACTTTAACTCGTTGGAATGTATACAGTACTTTAAATAGTTGGACTGTAACAGCTACTTTAAATGTGGAATGTATACAGTACTTTTAATATTGGACTGCATTACAGTGACTTAACAACTTGGACTGTATACAGTACTTAAATACTTGGAAGCTATACAGTACTTTAAATACTTGGACTGTATACAGTACTTTAAATACTTGGACTGTATACAGTACTTTAAATAGTTGGACTGTATACAGTACTTTAAATACTTGGACTGTATACAGTACTTTAAATACTTGGACTGTATACAGTACTTTAAATACTTGGACTGTATACAGTACTTTAAATACTTGGACTGTATACAGTACTTTAAATAGTTGGACTGGTTACAGTACTTTAAATAGTTGGACTGCATACAGTACTTTAAATACTTGGACTGTATACAGTACTTTAAATACTTGGACTGTATACAGTACTTTAAATACTTGGACTGTATACAGTACTTTAAATAGTTGGACTGCATACAGTACTTTAAATACTTGGACTGTATACAGTACTTTAAATAGTTGGACTGCATACAGTACTTTAAATACTTGGACTGTATACAGTACTTTAAATACTTGGACTGTATACAGTACTTTAAATGCTTCCATATTTTGAATAAACAGTTACAATAAATGAAAGAAACCATACAAAAGGCAAAAGAGAAAGCAGGAGGCACTTTATGTACCAGACACGATCAATACCTACTTAGCAAATACAATTGCAAGATAATTATGCAAATGTACTGGTGGTTGGCCCCAGTGCAAGCAAACGGGCTGGCCCCCTCAACATCACGCCTCGTAATAAGACGGACCATTTATTTCTATACTTATCATTTATTTTTAGTATGAGCTGATATTATTATTATTATTACAAGTTATGATTATTATTAGACGAATGTAGAACTCGCACGGTGGGATCCCACGCGACGGAAGATGAGGAGGCATTCTTCAGTACCACCTCCACCCCCTTATAACCAGTCCACACACCTCTCATCCTTCCACCACCAGCACCCACACCCTTCCAGCACCCACACCACTACCACCCACACAGCTACCCGTGCACACCTTCTTTAAGACACCTGGGTACTGGGCCACCAAGGTGAGATCCAAATGGAAGACACCAGATGAGAGTACTGGGCCACCAAGGTAAGATCCAAATGGAAGACACGGGAGTACTCGGCCACCAAGGTGAGATCCAATGTGAGGGCAGATGAGTTGGCATCCTGGGATGCATCCACTACCTAACAACCAGCCCCGCACACCTCATGCACCCACCAACACCTCATGCACCCACTGGGACACCCATGCATCCACTACCTAACAACCAGCCCCGCACACCTCATGCACCCACTGGGACACCTCATGCACCCACTGGGACACCCATGCATCCACTACCTAACAACCAGCCCCGCACACCTCATGCACCCACTGGGACACCCATGCACACCTTCTGGAACACATCAGGATTCTCAGCCATAAGGGCAAGGGCCTACGTGACGGAAGATGAGGAAGCATCCTTCAGTACCACCGCCCCCCCCTCGTAACCGGACCACACACCTCTATCCTTCCACCACCACCCACACAGCTGCCTGTGCACACCTGCAACACATCGGGGTTCTCAGCCATAAGGGCAAGGGCCCACGTGACGGAAGATGAGGAGGCATCTTGAGATGCACTCACTCCCCGAAAAACATCCCCGTATACCTCATGCACCCACCACCACCCCACACACCCAGGACACCCGTGCACACCTCCTGGAACACATCGGGGTTCTCAGCCATCAGGGTTAGGGCCCACGTGACGGAAGATGAAGTGGCACCCTTCAGTACCACCGCCCCCCCCTCGTAACCGGACCACACACCTCTATCCTTCCACCACCACCCACACAGCTGCCCGTGCACACCTGGAACACATCGGGGTTCTCAGCCACCAGGGTGGGAGCCAATGTGGCGGAAGACGAGGAGGCATCTTGGGATGCACCCACTACCCAACGTTAGGTGCGGAACAAGTCATTGCCACCGTTGCTGATTGTCTTGAGTATGAAGAAGAACCGTGGGAATAAGGTAATGATAACGCCTGGTGGGGCGTGGTGTTTAGGGAGCCCGTCGTACGCGGGTGGGGAGCGGTCTCTTACCTCTACTGGACAAGCTACCATCGCGGTTGACAATGACCTGCAACGCCAAGAGCGACCAAAGGGGGAGTCGAACCCCCGACTCTTCATCCTCAAGCGATCTGGTCTACCACTAGACCATTGTAAACCACTGAAAGGGGCTACTACCCAACAACCATTCCCGTATACCTCGTGCACCCGCCACCACCCCACACACCCACCATCACCCCACACACCTTCTGGAACACATCGGGATTCTCAGCCATCAGGGTGGGAGCCAATGTGGCGGACGATGAGGAGGCATCTTGGGATGCATCCACTACCCAACAACCATCCCCGTATACCTCATGCACCCACCACCACCCCACACACCCAGGACACCCGTGCACACCTTCTGGAACACGTCGGGGTTCTCAGCCATCAGGGTTAGGGCCCACGTGACGGCAGATGAAGTGGCATCCTGAGATGCGAAGAGAAAGTCCATCACGGAGTCCGCCATCCTGTCGTTGGCGGAATACTCGGGGTGGGGTTCACCCGCCTCGTCAGCCTCCTTGCACTCCTTCAAGACTTGGACGCTCCAGAAGTCAAGCAGGCATTCTGGCTCGATGCCCTGGGCCATGCGAGCCTTACTGCGAGCAGCTGCCTTGGTCAGAACCTGTGTGGAAGGGGGTGTGTGCGCGTGTGAGTGTGTGGGGGGTGAGGTGGAGTGGGGTGAGGCTGGTGGTGTGTGGAGTGAGGTGGGGTGAGGCTAGTGCGATGTGTGTGGTGTGGTGTGGAGTGTGGTGTGAGGTGGAGGGTAGTTTGGTGTAAGGCGCACAGGCCTTGCCAGCCTCCTTGTATTCCTTCAAGACTTGGACGCTCCAGAAGTCAAGCAGGCATTCAGGCTCAATGCCCGGGGCCATGCGAGCCTTGCTGCGAGCAGCGGCCTCCGGCAGAACCTGCTCGGGTGGTAGTGGTGGTGGTGGTGAGAGAGGAGAAGGGAGGGGACAGGCTTGGACAGAAAGACAGAAGCGGATTGCTCTCAGTCATGCAGGCATTCGGGCTCAATGCCCGGGGCCATGCGAGCCTTACTGCGAGCAGCGGCCTCCGTCAGAACCTGAGGGAGTGGTGGTGGTGGTGTGTGTGTGTGTGGGGGGGTAGGTTGGTGGTGTGTGCAGTGAGGTGTGGTGAGGCTAGTGTGGTGGGTGCTGGTGTGGGGTGAGGCTGGTCGGCCTTGTCAGCCTTCATGCACTCCTTCAACCCTTGCACGGTCCAAAAGTCAAGCAGGCATTCGGGCTCAGTGCCCGGGGCCATGCCAGCCTTGCTGCTAGCAGCGGCCTTGGCCAGAACCTGTGTGTTGGTGTTGGTGAGAGAGGGGAAGGGAGGGGACAGGCTTGGTAAAATCGCCAGAAGTGGATTGCCCTCAGTCATGTGGTGCTGGTGTGTGGTATGTGCGAGCAGCTGCCTTGGTCAGAACCTGAGTGGGTGGTGGTGGGTGGGTGTGGGTGGGGTGTGGGGGAGAGGTGGTGTGAGGCTAGAGTGGGGGTGTAGTGGGGTGAGGCTAGTGCGGTGTGTGGCTCACCAGCCTTGTCAGCCTCCTTGTACTCCTTCAAGACTTGGACGCTCCAGAAGTCAAGCAGGCATTCGGGCTCAATGCCCTGGGCCATGCGAGCCTTACTGCGAGCAGCGGTTTTGGTCAGAACCTGAGTGAGTGGTGGTGGTGTGTGGGTGGGGAAGGGGGGGGGGGGGGGGGGGGGGGGGGGGGGGGGGGGGGGGGGGGGGGGGGGGCTGGTGGTGTGGTGGTGTGCGTAGTGAGGTGTGGTGAGGCTAGTGTGGTGTGAGGCTGGTGGGTGGTGGTGTGCGGGTGGGGGGTGAGGCTGGTAGGGTGTGGTGTGAGGGTAGTGGGGTGTGTGGGGTAGAGTGGTCTGTGGTGTGAGGCTCACCGGCCTTGTCAGCCTCCTTGTATTCCTTGTTTTCCTAAGACTTGCACGCTCCAGAAGTCAAGCAGGCAACAGGGCTCAATGCCCTGGGCCATGCGAGCCTTGCTGCGAGCAGTGGCCTTGGTCAGAACCTGAGTGAGTGGTGGTGGTGTGTGCGTGTGCAGGTGGGGGCTTGGTCAGGACCTGAGTGGGTGGTGGTGGTGGTGCTGTGTGTGGTGTGTGCGTGTGTAGGTGGGGGCTTAGTCAGGACCTGAGTGGGTGGTGGTGGTGGTGCTGTGTGTGGTGTGTGCGTGTGTAGGTGGGGCCTTGGTCAGGCCTGAGTGGGTGGTGGTGGTGGTGGTGGGTGGTGTGTGTGTGTGTGGGGGGGGGGGGGGGGGGGGAGTGAGTGAGGCTGGTGGCGGTGAGCCCCGCCCCCCCACTTGCCCCAACAAATAGGCCATGTAACAAATTACATTAATGACAAAAAACAAAACCAACGTTAACGGCAAAGATCCTGTCGACCCTTCCGAACCCAAGGACCAGGCACACTGAGGGGGAGGGCCAGAAGCCGAAAATAATCAATGCATGTAATGAAACCATCCTTAATGACGAAAAAACGCCTCAAAAACCCCACCCCCCAAATAGCTATGTAATGAAAACAACGTCAAGGACGAAAAACGACGGTGCAACCCTTCCACACAGCAGTCCAATCACACAGAGGGGGGGGGGGGGGGGGGGGGGGGGGGGGGGGGGGGGGGGGGGGGGGGGGGGGGGGGTGGGGGGGGGGGGGGGGGGGGGGGGGGGGGGGGGGGGGGGGGGGGGGGGGGGGGGGGAACAGACCAGGTATTGAAAAACATTAACAATGACCCCCCCCACACCCACACACCCACACACCCACAATAACAGACCAGGAAAGAAAACCAACCTTAATGACGAAAAAAACGACCGTGCAACCTTCCACACAGCAGTACCAATCACGACAGAGGGGGGGGGGGGGGGGGGGGGGGGGGGGGGGGGGAAACAGACAGGTATTGGAAAACATGAACATGACCTCCCCCCCCACACACACACACACACACACGAAAAACAGACCAGTAATGAGAAACCAACCCCTACTGACGAAAAAACGACCTTGGCGACCCTTCCACACGGAAGTACCAGGCACACACAGGGGGAGAGGAAATAGGCCAGATATTGAATCAAAACTACGATGACCCCCCCCCCCCCCCCCCCCCCCCCAGACCCCACACACACCAAGAGAGGCCAGGTAATAAAACCAACCGTAAGACGAAAAAACGACTTGCGACCTTCCACACGGAAGTACGCAGGCACACACCTGGGGAGAGAAAAACTAGGCCCAGATATTGAATCAAAATTTACGATGACCCCCCCCCCCCCCCCCACCCCCCCAGACCCACACACACCAAAATAGGCCAGTTAATGAAACAACCTTAATGACGAAAAACGAACCTGGCGACCCTTCCAGCCGGATTACAGGCACCCACAGGGGGGAAGAGAAATAGGCCCGATATTGAATCAAAATTTACGATGACCCCCCCCCCCCCCCCCCCCCCCCCCCCCCCCCCCCCCCCCCCCCCCCCCCCCCCCCCCCCCCCCCCCCCCCCCCCCCCCCCCAGACCACACCCTCACCAAGATAGGCCAGGTAATGAAACCAACCTTATGACGAAAAAAACGACCTTGGCGACCCTTCCACACGGAAGTACCAGGCACACACAGGGGGAGGGCCAGGAAAGCGTCTGTCATGGCACGGTAACTTTTACTGAACGTCTCGCGCTCCTCTGGGTTATCCAGGTAAGGTCCTGAGGTCAATTATGGAATTTACATTTTAGAGAAGCACAGGACAAGGCAGGGTCCTGAGGGCATTGATCAGCTTACATTTTGGAGAAGCACAGGACAAGGCAGGGTCCTGAGGGCATTGATCAGCTTACATTTTGGAGAAGCACAGGACAAGGCAGGGTCCTGAGGGCATTGATCAGCTTACATTTTGGAGAAGCACAGGACAAGGCAGGGTCCTGGGGGCATTGATCAGCTTACGATTTGGAATGCACAGGACAAGGCAGGGTCCTGAGGGCATTGATCAGCTTACATTTTGGAGAAGCACAGACAGGACAAGGCAGGGTCTTCGGGGGCATGACAAGCTTACATGTGGAGAAGCACAGGACAAGGCAGGGTCCTGGGGGCATTGATCAGCTTACATTTTATATTTATTTGTTTTCCGGCACAGGACAAGGCCTGGGGGCATTTATTTATTCCACATGTTTTAGAGAAAGTTTTTATTTCTATTTTTTGTATTAGCACAGGACAAGGCAGGGTCCTGAGGGCATATATTTATTACATAATTTAGCGAAGGTTTGTACTGTATTTTTGCCCCCCCCCCCCACCCCCCCCCCCCCCCTTCCCTTCCCCCCCCCCCCCCACCCTTACCCCCCTATCGATCGCATCGCAACTTCTGAGGCCCGTTTTGATTTCAAAAGCCCCAATAACAACGTATTGGCCCTGAATGGCCCTTGTAAGCATAAAATACTGCCCTGGAGGAGGCTAAAACCATGAAGCTAAAAACCCAATCCGAGGGCGCAGGG
>JACBWV010000610.1:50054884-50254884 GCA_013435795.1 Chlamydomonas sp. ICE-L | reverse complement strand
ATAGTATTGGTGTCACAATAATATTAGTTTTTCAAACAAATCCACATTTCTGGTGAGTCGGCTCGTCCATCTAATATTAACTGACATTGCTCGCTAACATTCACTAATATTATTAATCCACGCTTGCATTCACTAATATTATTAATTCACTTATATAATCTAACTTAGCCTTTCCCTACTTATAAATGGGCTACTTCCTTCACAATGTCATCCTGCTTCCTCACATACACTCCCAACGCCTTGCGTGTGAAGAGAGCCAAGAAGCGCATCAAAGTTTGAAAATATTAGCAAACCAACTGCTTACTTCACAATTTCGTCCTGCTTCCTCACATACACTCCCACAGCCTTGCGTGTGAAGAGAGCCAAGAAGCGCATCAAAGTTTGAAAATATAAGCAAACCAACTACTCACTTCACAATTTCGCCCTGCTTCCTCACATACACTCCCACAGCCTTGCGTGTGAAGAGAGCCAAGAAGCGCATCAAAGTTTGAAAATATAAGCAAACCAACTACTTACTTCACAATTTCGTCCTGCTTCCTCACATACACTCCCAAAGCCTTGCGTGTGAAGAGAGCCAAGAAGCTTTTGCGCAGGGCCTTGTGCTCCTACAAGCAATCGGCAGAGGGTGTCATCAGGGGCCATCCAGGGGGGGGGGGGGGGGGGGGATCAAATACAGTAAACAATAACAAAAACGATCCTACAAGCAATTGGCAGAGGGTGTCATCAGGGGCCAGACGGGGGGAAAGAATAAATGAAGTTAAGTAGTAGCAAAACAAAGAAGATTCTAAAAGCAATAAGCAGAGGATGTCATCATGGGTCGGACAGGGGTCAGACAGGGGTTCGGGGGGGGAGGGGGGGGGAGGGGGGGGAGGGGGGGATAACAAAAAAAAGCGATCCTACAAGCAATCAGCAGAGGGTGTTGTCAGGGGTAAGACGGGGGGGGAAATAAACCAAATAAAGTAAACAAAAACAGAAATGATCCTAAAAGCATATGCACAGAGAGGGTGTCATCAGGGCCAGACAAGGGGGGGGGGGGGGGGGGGGGGGGGGGGAATAAACCAATGAAGTAACAAAAAACAGAACTGATCCTCAAAGCAGTACGCACTAGGGTGTCATCAGGGGCCAGGACAAGGGGGGGGGGGGGGGGGGGGGGGGGGGGAATCAACTACAGTAAACAACAAACAAAAATGATCCTGCAAGCAATAAGCAGAGTGTGTCATCAGGGGCCAGGGGGGGGGGGGGGGGGGGGGGAATTGGGAAGGGGGACTTAAATTCAATTAAGTAAACACCACAACACACCACACACAAACACACCACACACACACACAAACAGACACACACACCACACACACAGACACACACCACACACACAAACAAACATACACCACACACACACACACAAACAGACACAACACAAACACACACATACCCACACACACCACACGAACACCGATCCAGCATAAATGCATTTACAATCCTAAGCACGGGTCCATGGGGGAAGGAAACCTACCAGCCCCCCACCCCCACCCCCACCCCACACACCAGCACTCACGGGTCCATGGAGGAAGGCAACCTACCAGCCCCCCACCCCATCCCCCCACACACACCCTCTCACACACCCTCTCCCACACACAAACACACCACACCCAAACACACCCAAACAAACACACCACACACTCACAGGTCCATGGAGGAAGGCAATATTCTTTTCGCCCAGGATGTTGCGTGCGCTGGGGTGCAAGTCCATGAGTAGCGTACCCCCCCCCACCACCACCACCACCACCACCACACACACACACACACACGGGTCCATGGAGTAAGGCAACCTACCAGCCCCCCACCCCACACACCCACCCACACCCTCTCACACACACGGGTCCATGGAGGAAGGCATCCTACCAGCCCCCCTCCCACACACCCACACCCACACACAGCCTCTCACACACACAAACAAACACACCACACACTCACAGGTCCATGGAGGAAGGCAATGTTCTTTTTACCCAGGATGTTGCGTGCGCTGGGGTGCAGGTCCATGAGGAGCGTGTCGGCACTGTTGTGGTTGAACACGTGGCGAGAGATCTGGGCGTCAGTGACAAAGACAGTGAAGACGCCGACGATGCTGTACAGTAAGGGAGGCACACGGGTTTAGTCTAACATCGGTGTATATATATATATATATACATATATTCAAAGTTTAAGGTTGAAGTTTAAGGTTCAGTCTAACATCGGTATAAATAAATAAATATGCATATATATATATATATATATATATATATATATATATATAATATATATATATATTCAAAGTTAAATTAAATTGCAATGCTACATGGTAAGGGGCGTCAGTGACAAAGACAGTAAAGATGCCGACGATGCTGCACAGCGTTGAGGGGTTATAGGTTAGAAAAATAGGTGGTCGCACCTTGGTCGCAGAATTGGCGACCGATTGCACAACAACAAAAAAAACTGGACCGGCATATCATATGATGTTGACCAAAGGCAGGTATGATATCATACTCAGCCTAGTCAGACTGCCAGCATCATATGGTATCATATTGCCGTTCCCTATTTATGAAGATATACGCGATAGTACAATAAATGTATAGTCGAATAGCTTTATATAAAATCGAATTTGGAGTCAAATAGCATTATCTAACGTCGAACATAAAGTCAAATAGCTTTATCTAACGTCGAACATAAAGTCAAATAGCTTTATCTAACGTCGAACATAAAGTCAAATAGCTTTATCTAACGTCGAACATAAAGTCAAATAGCTTTATCTAACGTCGAACATATAGTCAAATAGCTTTATCTAACGTCGAACATAAAGTCAAATAGCTTTATCTAACGTCGAACATAAAGTCAAATAGCTTTATCTAACGTCGACATAAGTCAAAAGTTTGATCATACCGTCGTCATAAAGTCAAATAGCTTATATAACGTCGATCTAAAGTAACTAGCTTATTCTAACGTCGACCATAAAGTCAATAGCTTTATCGACGTCGAACATTAAAGTCCAAATCGCTTTATCTAAGGCGAACATAAAGTCAAATGGCTTTATCTAACGTCGAACATAAAGTCAAATAGCTTTATCTAACGTCGAACATAAAGTCAAATAGCTTTATCTAACGTCGAACATAAAGTCAAATAGCTTTATCTAACGTCGAACATAAAGTCAAATAGCTTTATCTAAGGTCGAACATAAAGGCTCAAATAGCTTTATCTAACGTCGAACATAAAGTCAAATAGCTTTATCTAACGTCGAACATAAGTCAAAATTAGCTTTATCTAACGTCGAAATAAAGTCAAATAGCTTTATCTAAGCGTTGTTCGAACATAAAGTCAAATAGCGTTATCTAAAGTCGAAAATAAAGTAAACTAAGCTTTATCAACGTCGAACATAAAGTCAAACGCTTATTCACGTCGGAACATAAAGTCAACTCGCTTATCAACGAGGAAAATAAAGGTCAAATAGCTTTATCTACGTCGAACATAAAGTGCAAATAGCTTTATCTAAGTCGAAAATAAAGGGCAAATAGTTTATCTAACGTCGAATCATAAAGTCAATAGCTTTATCTACGTCGAAATAAATGTCAAATAGCTTTTATCTAAGTCGAATAAAGTCAAATAGCTTATCGAACGTCGAACATAAAGTCAAATAGCTTTATCTAAACGTCGCACATAAAGTCAAATAGCTTTATTAACGTCGAAACATAAAGTAAATCGCTTTATCTAAAGCGAACTAAAGTTAAATAGCTTTTCTAACGCGAACATTAAAGTCAAATAGCTTTATCTAACGTTCGAACATCAAGTCAAAATAAATAGCTTTATCTCACGTCGAACATCGTTAAAGTCAAATCAGCACTTTATCTAACGTCGAACATTAAAGTCAAATAGCTTATCTAACGTGTGAACCTAAGTCAAATAGCTTTATCTAAAGCTCGAAACATAAACGTCCAATAGCTTTATCTAACGTCGAAATAAAGTCAAATAGCTCGATCTAACGTCGAACATAAAGTCAAATAGCTTTTCTAACGTCGTGAACATAAAGTAAATAGCGTTATCTAACGGCGAACATAAAGTCAAAGCTTATATAACGTCGAACATAAAGTCAAATAGCTTTATCTAACGTCGAACATAAAGTCAAATAGCTTTATCTAACGTCGAACATAAAGTCAAATAGCTTTATCTAACGTCGAACATAAAGTCAAAGAAGATTTATCTAAGTTCGAACATAAAAGTCAAATAGCTTTATCTAAAGGCGACTTAAGTCAGATAGCTTTATCTAAACGTCGAACATAACGTCAAATAGCTTTATCTAACGTCGAACATAAAGTCAAAAGCTTCATAAGTGAAAATAAAAGTCAATAGCTTTATCTAACGTCGAACATAAAGTCAAATAGCTTTATCTAACGTCGAACATAAAGTCAAATAGCTTTATCTAACGTCGAACATAAAGTCAAATAGCTTTATCTAACGTCGAACATAAAGTCAAATAGCTTTATCTAACGTCGAACATAAAGTCAAATAGCTTTATCTAACGTCGAACATAAAGTCAAATAGCTGTATCTAACGTCGAACATAAAGTCAAATAGCTTTATCTAAAGCGAAATAAAGTCAAATAGCTTATCTAACGTCGAAATAAAGTCAAAAGAGCTTTATCTAACGTCGAACAATAAAGTCAAAACTTATCTAACGTCGAACATAAAGTCAAATAGCTTTATTAAGTCGAACATAAGTAATAGCTGTATTAACGTCGAACATAAAGTCCAAATAGCTTATCTAACGTCGAACTTAAAGTCAAATAGCGTTATCCAACGTAGAACAAAGTCCAATAGCTTTATCTAACGCGAAATAAACGTCAAATTAGCTTTTCTAACGTCAACATAGAAGTACAAAGAACTTTATCAAACGTCGAACCTCAAGTCAAATGCTTATTAACGTGAACATAAAGTCAATAGCTTTATCTAATAGCTTTATTTCTAACGTGTCGAAACATAAGTTCAAATAGCTTTATCTAACGTCGAACATAAAGTCAAATAGCTTTATCTATAGAGTCGAATATGACTTTAGGGACTTTAGCTGTAAAGCTGTTTGGATATAAAATCGAAAAGCTGTATAGAAAGTCGTATAGCTTTAGCTATAGAGTCGAATATGACTTTAGGGACTTTAGCTGTAAAGCTGTTTGGATATAAAATCGAAAAGCTGTATAGAAAGTCGTATAGCTTTAGCTATAGAGTCGAATATGAATTTGGAATTTTGTTCCCAGCCAGGCAAAAGCATCCTTTTGGCGGACGGGGAGCCCTCTTCAGGGAGGCGGAGCCCCGGGTTTACATAAATTGTCCGTTGACTATCGGACGAAGTACCGACGGAACGGACCCCCGAAAGATTATTTAAGCCTGACTCGTCAGCCAACTGTCACATTACTAACTGGCTTTGGTCCGCTCCAGTCCATAGCCACCTGTCATTCCGTTGCCAACACATCGCCACATTTCTGCGTCGCTTGGGACACTACATAGGACTTGTTTATTTTCAGGCTGGCCGTGTGTGTGTGTGTATGATGATGATGATTATATTTTCCTGGTGCCCTACTGGAGTCCAAATGTGCCCTCGGCTTGACGGAGTCAAGGGGGACTTATGTGTGTAATGTTGTACATAACAACATAAATTACGTGCATCACGTTTTGTAGTTATGATGGCCGCTCGTGTTTCAATAAGGAAGTGAATATCTGCGAATTAACAGTGAGTGGGGGGGGGGGGGGGGGGGGTTTCCGCTATATATAACGATCGCTAGTTTCGACTTGTTTCAGCCACTCTCTCGCTCGAACCTGCCACCAAAGACCTCACTGGCCCCAAAAAGCTATACAAAGCGCTAAAACACTGTCCCTGGAGGAGGCCTAAGACCATAAAGCTTAGAAAAAAACAATTTCAGATTTGAAAAAAAAACTGAGTTGGGGGCAACCCCGTGATCAAACTCGACCCCATCTTAAGACTAACGCCATGCCTTGCAAGGCAAGCCAGGGAGGGGAGGGGAACGAGTACTCGTTGCCAGTCAGACTTACACAAAGAAACAGAATACCAGACATTTTAGCCCTCACCTCTGCCAAGACAAGCCAGGGAACGAGTACATGCGTTGCTAGTCAGACTAGAACAACAGAATAAACAGACATGCCCTCACCTCTGCCAAGACTAGCCAGGGAACGAGTACATGAGTTGCTAGTCAGACTGAACAGAATAAACAGAATAATTTACACGACAAAACAGAATAAACAGACCGAACAGAATGATTAAAAGGAAAAAACAGAATAAATAGACATGCCCTCACCTCTGCCAAGACAAGCCAGGAAACGAGTACATGACGAGTACATGCGTTGCTAGTCAGACTAAAAAACAGAATAAACAGACATGCCCTCACCTCTGCCAAGACATGCCAGGAAACAAGTACATGCGTTGCTGGTCAGACTGAACAGAATGAATAAAATTAATAAAATTAAAAAACAGAATTGCCCTCATCCCTGCCAAGACATGCGCGGGAATGAGTACATGCAGTGCTAGTCAGACTAAACAGAATAAACAGAATGAATAAAATGAAGAAAAGAAAAAAAAAAAAAAAAAAAAAAAAAAAAAAAAAAAAAAAAAAAAAAAAAAAAAAAAAAAAAAAAAAAAAAAAAAAAAAAAAAGAAAAAAAAAAAAAAAAAAAAAAAAAAAAAACAAAAAAAAAAAAAAAAAAAAAAAAAAAAAAAAAAAAACGATAAAGACATGCCCTTCACTTGCAAGACGAGCCAGGGTGATATAACATATGCTTTGCTAGTCACCAGACTTGGAGAATAAACAGAATGAACAGAATGAACAGAATAAACAGAATGAACAGAATAAACAGAATGAACAGAATGAACAGAATGAACAGAATTACTCCGATTTTTATATAAGGATTAGCCTTTTCAATTCAAGATGCCCTCACCTCTGCCAAGACATGCCAGGGACAAGTACATGCGTTGCTAGTCAGACTAGAACAACAGAATAAACAGACATGCCCTCACCGAGCCAAGACATGCCGGGACAAGACAAGTACATGCGTTTGCTAGTCAGACTACAAAACAGAATAAACCAGACATGCCCTCACCTCGCCAAGCACATCCAGGGAAGGAGGAATTACTGCGTTGTTCTCCCAGAAGCATAGGGATCCTTCCCTCGCAAACCACTGCCTCCCAAGAGGGAAACAACATTGTCAGGTCCTGGGGATGGTGGGGGGTATAGAGGGTGGGTGGGTGGAGAGGTGGTCGTGGGGTGCGGGCGGGGCGTATAGCGGGTGGGGGTGGGTGGGGTGCGGGTGGGGGGCGGTATAGAGGGTGGGAGGGGCGGTGGGGGGGGGCAGAGAGGAGTGTGTGGGGGTGTGTGGGTGTGGGGTGGTGTGGGCGGGGGGGTGGGGGGGGGTCGGGTATAGAGGGTGGGGGGTGGTGCTTGTGTGGGTTGTGGGGGGGTGGGTGGGAGGGGCGGGGGTGGGTTTTATAGGGGGGGGTGGGTGGGGGTGGGGTGGGGGGGGGGGTTTATAGAGGGTGGGGGGGGGGGGGGGGGGGGGGGGGGGGGGGGGGGGGCGGGTGCGGGGTATGGGGGGGGGGGGGGGGTATGGTATATGGGGTAGGTGAGTGGGTGGGTGGGTGGGGGTTTAGAGGGTGGGGGGGGGTGGGTGGGTGGGGTGGGGGGGGTGGGGGGGGGGTATATGGGGTAGGTGAGGGGGGGGTGGGTGGGTGGGGGGAGGTGGGGGGGAGGGGGGGGGGGGGGGGGGGGGGCCACATGGTTTCCTTCACCATCTTTACCCAATGCCCCCCAGAGTGCTTAGCGTGGCAGGATTGTTACCAAATGTTAAACGTGTAACATACCCGCAGGTGGGTGCTTAAGAGATCCTAAACCTAACCGAGAAAGCCTTTGGGGTAGGTGAGTGGGTGCGCCCTGGTCCCTTGGTGAGTCCCTGTTAGTGGGTTTCCTGCTTGTCTCTTTTCTTTTTTACTGGTTCGTTATTTCTCTCGGGGTGGGGCTGGTTATGTCCCTTTGTTCTTTCCCTTCGGGCGTCGGGCCCCCCACCTACCCGGTCCTATAGGCTAGGCCCCTGTTTAGCTTTCAGGGTGTTACTTTCTACTGGGTTGCAACGGCGCTCTCGAAGCGGGTGGGTAGGTGGGGGGGGAGGGGTGGGTGGGGCGGGGGGGGGGGGGGGCACATGGTTTTTCATCCATCGTAAACCCCAATGCCCCCCCGAGTGCCTTAGCGTTTCGCAGATGTTACCTAACTGTTAAACGTGTGAGACCCCCTCCAGCAGCGGGGTCTAAGCAGATCCCTAACCTAACCGAAAAGCTAACGTCGTGCCCTCTGGCCAGTGACAAAAGGCACGGCATGGTCTTGCCCTCTGGGGCTTGGTTCCAGTGGCGGCTCCGGGCGTGCCACAAGCTCCGCTCGGCGTCGGACAACGAAAATATAGCTGGGAGTTTAGCAGTCTGTCGATATGATCGCGACACATGTTCAGAGTGTGCGCTACCTTGTGGTGGTGCTTTCCCCTGGGGTGAAAAAAAACCTGTAGTACGCTGCACTGGCATGATGTGGTCAGGGTTGCGGCCTCGCAGGCCTCGGTGTGACACACAGTTTACCGAGGTGGTGTCTACGGTGACGATAGCTGCTCCAGCTACGCTTGTGGTGTCCTTCACTGCACGTCCTGTGAATAACTGTCTTCCACGGATGTAACATTTACTTCAAGTTCAATAGCTCTGACATGAGCGTGTTGTCGACAAGGTTTGGAAACTGCCTGCGGGAGGAGTCGTGGGGTTGGGCGTGCATTGATCACCAGAGACTGCTGATCTGCGTGTGTGTATGCGGCAGGGTGTTGGTTGGTGATGCTGGTAGGCAGGGTGCATGATGAGGGGGTGGGGCGACATGAGGCGTATGCACATGGGGGTTGGGGAGATGACCACATGGAATGAGGTGTTTGATTCAGGGGGGGGTCAGGGGGGCATCAGGTACAGGGATAGGATAGGATGTAGGGTTGCATCAAAGTGGTTGGTGCAATGGGCTACTGGGAGGTTGGGGACCAGGGCTTTGGGGGAGCAGGGGGTGTAGTTGCGGCGCGAAAAAGGGAGCTGATCGTGCGGATAGAATGCTATAGGACGCTGTATATGATCTGCTCTGTAGATAAGGAGATGCTGTTGCGAGACTACCTGCGAGTTCGGTTGCTGAAGGGGTATGAGAAGGGTAATATATGCGGTCGTCCATCGTGCGCTTGCTATTTGTCGGGGACCAAGCCATGAAGTGCCCTCATCCAGCCCCGCCCGATATAATAGCAATGGCTTGACTATTCAAGCCTGGGCAAGTCCCGACAGCCTAATTGGCTACCCCTGGACTGTAACAGACAAGCTCATGCGTGGAGATCGTCACGAGCATATCGGGTGACGACCAGGCATGCTGGTAGCTACCAAAAACATCCATTCAGACCACATCGCAGTCCTTGCGCAATTCCAAACTCCCGATCGCGAAAGTCAAAGAAAGGCCAGGGGCGCGGGAGTCTCGTCTCAGAGGGTATCAGATCATCGCTGCCAATTGTAGCAACCAATTGCTGCCTTTGACGGTGTATGCATGATAGAAATGTCTAGCGCACTGAAAAGATGGCGATAGCAGGCTTGCAGTAAAAGTTACTCGCAGTCACCTGGCAGCAGGTGATTCTTTCCGGCTCGGTACATGCAAAATTTCAGCTGCTCCCACGCGACGTATCCCAGAGCTGCTGCGACACTACCGGCAGCGACCATAGTACCAATTCCAGCTCCATCGTTCGAGGCTCCATCGGGGGAGACCTCTGCGAAGACATCCGTCGAGTTCATGCTTTCTGTTTGTATCTAGGGGCGCGGAACAAAAAGCAGCAGGGACCGAATGTATAGTTGTGCACCAACTCTATAAATAAGTGTGTCGGGAACAGCGTCCTTCGAACTGGAAGGGAAATAGTATGACTGTCGGGAGGCGTGGGGCGGTGGCGGGGGAGGGGGGGCGGGTGGAGAGATTCAAATGAGGAATGGGCGGTCCGCGCGGTCCACGGAAGTCGGAACGAGGGTTTATCGCGGTTTTCATTTATGTTGTCCCGGGGTCCGGGGCGGGGCTAGGGGAGCGGGGTAGCTGTGTAGCTGTGTCATGGCTGTGTAGGTATTTTCAAACCGTCTAAAACGACCAAAAATACAATGCGCTTGTTGCTTTTCTCCCGCTTTTCTCCTGGAATGTCCTCCTCACCATGCCGTGTATTTCGGTGTTGTGCCACGCCGCAAGCTTCCGCTTATGCTCCCTGGCTTCCGTGGGTAGCAGAACTCGATACACAAGTCACAGACAGACCCGTCTTGCTTGACTTTGGAATTAGGTGGTTGACCCGCTGTGCGGCTGTATTTAAAGGCGTTACTTTTCCCTGTACTGCAAGTTGTTACACTTCTGCGGCCCCCCGTTAGTGTGCTCGCCTCACTGTAATGCACTGGGGACTTGGAATTGGTAGGTGGAGGGACGTAATTTAATTGTGAAATTTGAAGTTAATCATTATCATTAATCTAAATACTTCAAATAACAATGGTCTACCTTCAAATCGGCGATTCTGCAACATTTAGCATAATCTATTAATGTTCAAAAACATCCTATGGCATGCCCTCCCCCCCCCCCCCCCCCCCCCCTTGATTTATACTGTCTAATCCGCTTAGTATGCTCTCGGTTTTCCATTGGTCTCGCACGGGGAGACTTGGCATTGGAAGATGGTGAGCACCCCAGAGTTGGCTGAAAATCATGTAACAATTCAAATTCAAGTTCAACCAGACTCTGAGCTCTCCTCCCCACCTGCTGCCAGGTTCCTCGGATACGTGACGAGCCCCTCAGCAGAGATTTTTGTATTTTAATGGGGGGGGAATGGAAAAAAGTGTTTCGTTCGTGTTTACTTTTCCCGCCAATAATATTTTGTACTGCCGAAGACGGCGAGCAGCCAAACTGCTGGCTGAAGCGATATAACCAAGTTCAAGTTCAAGCAGAGATTCTTCTCCAGTTCAAAAAGTGGGTTACCTGGTAGCTTTCTGCTTGTAAGCCTCCTCCAGTAACAGCATCCTGGTAGCGTTATTTACTTATTTGGCGCAGCGAAAAGCATTTTGTGTGTGCGTGTGTGTATGTGTGTGAGTGTGTGTGTGTGTGTGTGGGGGGGGGGGGGTCCGTTAGGAAACATGAATTTAGCACGTGGATGACATATGTTACACAAGGTAGCAACAACTTTATCAAGCCTCAGAGCAGTTCAAAGCCACAAGTCTTCTCCTCTCCCACTGCCGGGTTCCTTTGGTCTGTGATGGGGCCCTAAGCCATCGGTTCCAGCCCAAGGCTGATGGGGCCCTCAGCCTTGTTGTCAGGAGCAATAGCCAGCATGGGGCATCTCAGCACGCACCAGCCAGTAGCATTTCAATCAGAGTCTGTGCTCTCCTTATCCTCTCCCACTGCCTGATTCCTTTGGTATGTGATGGTGCCCTCAGCCACCGGTTCCAGCCCAAGGCTGATGGGCCCCTCAGCCTTGTTGTCAGGCCCAATAGCCAGCATGGGGCATCCCAGCACGCACCAGCCAGCAGCATTTCAACCAGAGTGTCAGCTCTCCCCCTTTTCCGCTGCCAGGTTTCTTTGGTATGTCATGGGCCCCTAAGCCACCGGGGCCAGCCCAAGGCTGATGGGCCCCTCAGCCTTGTTGTCAGGCCCAATAAACAGCATGGGGCATCTTAGCACGCACCAACCAGCAGCATTTCAATCAGAGTCTGAGCCCTCATCCTCTCCCGCTGCCGGGTTTCTTTGGTAGGTGATGGCGCCCTCAGCCACAGACTGCAGGGTGATGGGGCCCTCAGCCTTGTTGTCATACTCGTAGCCACCATGGGGCATCTTAGCACGCACCAGGGAGGATAGCTCCCAGTCCAAGGCCTCGTCTTCGGGGGAGGGGGCCTCGGGCATGATGAAGTCAGGGGCCTGCAGGGGTGGGAGGTTTAGGTTCAGTTGGTTACGATTTGGCCGGCCCCGGACACCAGAGAGGATAGCTCCCAGTCCAAGGCCTCGTCTTACAGTGGAGAGGCTTGGGCATGATGAAGTCAGGGGCCTACAGGGGTGGAAGCAGAGTCAGGGTGATAAATGATAAGGTGGTATAGAGATGGTGATAGTGATGGAGATGGTGGTAGTGATCGTGGCAGTGTGTGTATGTTACAGTCCAGGGGCAGCCACTTTGGCTAAAGGGAGGATAGCTCCCAGTAAGTGTCGAAGTTGTGTACTGTCACGATAATTAGTTGAGCGCCAAAACCCTCACACGCCTCCACACCTGCCCACCCCAACCCCAAGCCCCCAACCCCACTAAGCCCTCGTCTTCCGGTAAAGGGGCCTCGGGCATGATGACGTCAGGGGCCAGCAGGGGTGGGAGGATAAGGTTCAGTTGTTCCGATTTGGGCGGCCTTGGGCACCAGAGAGGATAGCTCCCAGTCCAAGGCCTCGTCTTCGGGGAAGGGGGCCTCGGGCATGATGACGTCAGGGGCCAGCAGGCGTGGGAAAATATATAGAGCTCAGTTTCTCCTCCCTGTCAACTTGGCTCAGCTCAGTGTCTCCTCCCTCACCTGTCAACTTTTGGTCCATATTAGGATGCATGGACGAACGGTCAGGACAATCTTCTCCACCCCAGTCATCATAGCCAAAGCTTGATAATCATCTATGTATGTTACAGTCTAGGGGTGAGTTGTGATAAGCACTGTGGAAACAGGCGTTGTGTGTGGTAGTCGTGGTGATGGTGGCAGTGGTTGTGGTGGTGAGCATACCAGGTAAAGGCCAGGACCACATAATTTGTTTAAAATACAAGGATGGTTGGAGTGCTTCCGTTGATCCCTCATTAGGGGGCGCCATGTGTGTATGCTATAGTCCAGGGGTAGGCCGAATAGGCTAAAGGGACTTGCCCAACCGTGATAGGAAGGGCTTGAAAAGAAAAAGCATTAATGAACTGAACCCCAAACAATCGTTTTACCGACGAGGGCCCTGAGCTCGTGCTACAATGATAATTTAATTATACAAAGCAATCCAGGAATACAATTCTACAAAACATAAAATGCAGAGTCAAGAAGATTGCCCCAACCCCCCTCCCGGCCATCCCCAAAGCGGGGTTTTGGTTGTTGTGCAGCCCACCCCATGGGGGCCTCCTCACTCGAATGAGGGACAATTTTGGGGCGGAGCCCCCCTCTTCAAGGGGGCGGGAGCCCCCAGGGTTACCCATTTGTCTGTCTGTCCGACCGCCCCCGAGAAGAAGCCTGACATGTCAGCCAACAGTCTCATAACTAACTCGCTTCCATTGCCACCTGTCGCTCCGTTGCGAACACTCTCCACCATTTTTTAGCGTTGCATGCGACGCTGCATGTAACCTGTTTCTCCAGCTTTCTGCAGGTCCAGTCCGTAAGTTGCGACGCGAGCCTGATTTCAGGATTGTGGCGTAGCACAGTATAGGGCGGAGCGCGGAGCCCTGGTGGGTTTGGGGGGCAGCGCGTCGCACTGGGATCGCACCCAGTCGCACAAAAAACTGCCCATGGGAGCCTCCTCCTCGGGCAAGGGAACCTTGGGCATGACGAACTCAAGGGCATACAGGGGGTTGGTTGAAGTATGTAGGATACAGGCCAGGGGTAGCGATAGTGATAGTGATAGGAATAGTGGCAGTGATAGTAATGGTGTTGGTAAACGTAAGAATGAGGGTGATAGTGCGATAGTGATCGTGATAGTGATGGTGATAGGGATAGTGGCAGTGATGGTATTAGTGGGAGTGAGGTTGATAGTGATAGTGATAGTGACAATGATAGTGATAGGGCTACGGATGGTGATATTGATGGCGACAGTGATAGTCATAGTGATAGGGCTAAGGACGATGGCAGTGATGGTAGCAGTGTGGGTAATAGTGAGAGTGAGAGTGAGGGTGATAGTGATAGTGGCAATCATAGTGATGGTGATAGTGATAATGATAGTGATAGGGCTAAGGATGGTGATACTGATGGCGACAGTGATGGTCCAAGTGAAGGTGAGGGTGATAGTGATAGTGGCAGTTATAGTGATGGTGATAGGAATTGCTGGTCGGCCCCAGTGAATGTAAACAGGCTGGCCCCCTCAACATCACACCTCGGAATAAGGCGTGCTATTTATTTACTTAGGGCTAGGGATGGTGATGGTGCTAGGCACGGCAGGTTCTAACCACTCACTTTCAATGTTCGAAGGTTTTCCCAGTCTATGCCTTCAAAGAATTCGTGGTCCATCACCTCTTTGATATCCTTGGCTCCTGTGTAAATCACAGCATTTTGTTGTTTTTATGTGTGTTTGTTGTTTGTTTGTTTGTTTGTATGTGTGTAAGTTTGTTTGTTTGTATGCTTGCTTGTTTGTTTGTTTGTTTGTTTGTATGTGTGTGTGTTTGTTTGTTTGTTTGTTTGCATGTGTGTGTGTATGTTTGTTTGTATGTTTGAAATCCTTGGCTCCTGTGTACATCACAGCATCTTGTTGTTTGTATGTGTGTTCTTTTGTTTGTTTGTTTGTATGTGTGTATGCTTGTTTGTTCTTTTGTTTGTTTGTTTATATGTTTGTTTTGTTTATATGTTTGTTTGTTTATATGTTTGTTTGTTTATATGTTTGTTTGTTTATATGTTTGTTTGTTTATATGTTAGATATCCTTGGCTCCTGTGTACATCACAGCATCTTGTTGTTTGTATGCGTGTTTGGTGTTTGTTTGTTTGTATGTGTGTATGTTTGTTTGTTGTGTGTTTGTTTGTTTGTTTGTATGTTTGTTTATATGTTAGATATCCTTGGCTCCTGTGTGCATCACAGCATCTTGTTGTTTGAATGCGTGTTTGTTGTTTGTTTATTTGTATGTGTGTATGTTTGTTTGTTGTGTGTTTGTTTGTTTGTTTGTATGTTTGTTTATATGTTAGATATCCTTGGCTCCTGTGTGCATCACAGCATCTTGTTGTTTGTATGCGTGTTTGTTGTTTGTTTGTTTGTATGTGTGTATGTTTGTTTGTTGTGTGTTTGTTTGTTTGTTTGTATGTTTGTTTATATGTTAGATATCCTTGGCTCCTGTGTGCATCACAGCATCTTGTTGTTTGTATGCGTGTTTGTTTTTTGTTTGTTTGTATGTGTGTATGTTTGTTTGTTGTGTGTTTGTTTGTTTGTATGTTTGTTTATATTTTAGATATCCTTGGCTCCTGTGTGCATCACAGCATCTTGTTGTTTGTATGCGTGTATGTTTGTTTGTTGTGTGTTTGTTTGTTTGTATGTTTCTTTATATGTTAGATATCCTTGGCTCCTGTGTGCATCACAGCATCTTGTTGTATGCGTGTTTGTTTGTTTGTCTGTATGTGCGTATGTTAGTTTGTATGTTAGATATCCTTGCCTCCGGTGTGCATCACAGCATCTTGTTGTTTGTTTGTTGGTTGGTATGTATGTATGTTTGTCTGTTTTGTTTGTTTGTTTGCCTGTATGTATGTTAACATCAGAGCATGTTGTGAGTTTATCAAGATAAAATCTAGATTACAAGGAGGGACTTGTTTGTTTCCAGGTTTCGCACCCAGTCCACAGGCAAAAGTTTACATCTACAACTACATCTACACCTGCACATTCAAGTATTATACCCCGAACCCAACCCAACCACATCTAAATCTACACGTACAACCCCGACCACAACTGCAACTTCAACTACAACCACATCTAAACCTACACCTACAACTCCAACCAAAACCGGCCACGCCCCCACCGACGAAGACGAGCACAGCGACAAAGAGCAACCGACACCGACGAGAAGAAAGACACCGGACAGCGACACGACAAGACACACACCACGAAAGAAAAAGCACAGGGAAAAGACAGCGACAAACGAAGCGAACCGACAACGAACGCCACAGTGACAGGACAAAGCAGCGACAACGAAGGCGACAACGAAAACGACAGCCACATCCGACAAGGCATCAGCACCGACAGCACAGCGACCGCGACAACGACGAGCGCACCTACAGCAACACGGACAGCAACAACCGACAGCGACACCGAAAACTAAAGCCACACCGAGAGCGACAGCGACAAAGACAGCGACCAACCGACAGCCGACAGCAACAGAGACAGGGACAAAGAGCCGACAACGAAGCGACAGCGACACAGACAGCAACACCGACAAACGACAGCCACACCGACGAGCAAAAGCGACAGGGACACAGACAGCGACAACGAAGCTACACCGACAACGACAGAGACAACGACAGCCACACCGACTAGCAACAGGACAGGGACAAAGACAGGGACAGGGACAACGAAGCGACACCTACAGGCCACACCGTACAGCAACAGAGACAGGGACCAAAGACAGCGACAACGAATGCGGACACCGAAAATGCCAGCCACACGACAGCAAAAGCGACAGGGACAAAAGACAGGGACAAACGAAGCGAAACAGGACACGGACAGAAAACACCGACAGGACACGACAACGACAGCCACATCCGACCAGCACAGAGACAAAAGAGCAGCGGACACCGACAGCAACACCTACCTATACAAAATGACAAGTACAACTAAATCAACACCTACTCATGCTACAACTAATTCACCTTACAAACTATATCTTAAGCTAAGCCACACCACATCAAACTACATCTACGCCTACATCTACACTTACATCTACATCTACACCTACATACACAACTACACATACATATATACATCTACGCTTACACCTACATATACATATACAACTACATCTACCCTTACATCTACAACTACATCTACATCTACAACTACTTCCACTACCACTTAAGCTGACGCTACAGCTGACAGTACTCCTACAACCACAACTACAGCTACAAGCACAGCTACGAAAACAGCGTTTCCTACATCTACGACTAGAAGCACAATCAATAACGCAAAAGTTAACAGTCCAGAGGCGGAAGTCTACATCTACAACTACTACCACTTTAGCTGTAGCTACAGCTGACAGTACTCCTTCAACTACAATTACAAGCAAAAGCACAGCTACAACAACAACTACAACAACAGCGTTCCCCACATCTACAACTATGACTAGAAGCACAATCAATAACGCAAAAGTCGACAGTCCAAAGGCGGAAGTCATCATCTACAACTACTTCCACTACCACTTAAGCTGTAGCTACAGCTGGCAGTACTCCTACAACCACAACTACAGCTACAACCACAGCTACGAAAACAGCGTTTCTTACATCTGCAAATATGACTACAACCACAATCAAAAACGCAAAAGATGGCAGTCCAGGGGCGGAAGTCAACATCTACAACTACTACCACTCAAGCTGTACCTTCAGCTGACAGTACTGCCTCTACTACACCTACAAACAAACACAGCCACATAAACAGCGTCTCCCACATCTACAACTATGACTACAACCACAACCAATAACACGAAAGTTGACAGTGAGAAAGACAACGTACCGATTCGTTCGTCAGCCTCCAGAGCCAGAAGTTTGTCAACAAGGTCCCTGGCTGTTGGAGGGAAGTCCTCCGGGAACTCAAACTCACGTTCGCTGACCTGATGGTGGCAGACAGGAGGGGGTTGTGGGGGGTGATGGTGGTAGACAGGAGGGGGTGGGGGTGGGGAACTCAAACTCACGTTTGCTGACCTGATGGTGGTAGACAGGAGGGGGTGGGGGTGGGGTGGGGGTAGGGGGGGGGGTGATAGTGGTACACAGGTGTGTCTGTGTGGGGTGGGGTGGGGTGGGGTGGGGTGGGGGAGTGTGTAGAAAGGAGTTTTCGTGAGAAATGATGCTTGGGTCATCTGGGAACTCAAACTCACGTTCGCTGACCTGATGGTGGTTCACAGGAGGGGATGTGTGTGGGGGGTAGGGGTGTGGTGTTGTGGGGGGGGGGGGGGGGGGGTGGTGTGTGTGTGTGAGGGGTGGGGGGGGGTGGGGACTCAAACTACGTTCGCTGACCTGATGGTGGTTCACAGGAGGGGATGTGTGTGTGTGTGGTGGGGGGGGGGGTGAGTGTGTGTGTGTGTGTGTGTGTGAGGGGTGGGGGGGTGTGGGAACTCGAACTAACGGTTCGCTGACCTGATGGTGGTCACAGGAGGGTTTGGGGGTGGGGGGTGGGGGTGGGGTGGGGTTGGTGGTATGGGGGTGGGGTGGGGTGAGTTGTGGTGTGGGTGGTGGGTGGGTGGGGGGGGGGGGGGAACTCAAACTCACGTTCGCTGACCCTGATGGTGGTTCACAGGAGGGATGTGTGTGTGTGGGTGTGTGTGGGGGGTGAGTGTGAGTGTGTGTGTGTGTGTGTTGTGTGTGTGAGGTGGTGGGGGGGGTGGGAACTCGAACTCACGTTCGCTGACCTGATGGTGGTTCACAGGAGGGTTTGGGGGTGGGGGGTGGGGGTGGGGTGGGGTGGGTGGATGGGGGTGGGGGGGTGGGGTGAGTGTGTGGGGTGTGTGGGTGGGGGGGGGGGAACTCAAACTCACGTTCGCTGACCTGATGGTGGTTCACAGGAGGGGATGTGGGTGGGTGATGGGGGTGGGGGGTGGTGGGTGGATGGGGGTGGGGGTGAGGAACACAAACTCAAACAGGCAGAAAGGAGGGGGTCATGGTGAGAGAGAGAGGGTGTGTGGTGTGGCGTGTGTGGTGTGGGTCCCTTTAGCTTATTTGGCCTACACATGGACTGTAACATAAATACATACACGAACACATACATACATACCTACATACATCTATATACGTGTAGACATACATGGATATCGCGAGATAGCGCTAGCTGGCTTTCGGTTCGCGTTCTGGCGCTTATTGGCTTTCGGATTTTCGTTCGCGGCCGAGTTCCCACCCACCGCTTCTCTCCACCTCCCCACCCATCAAAATTTGAAAACTTTGACAGAGCTGTGCCCATTTTGTGTCGATATGAGTATCTTTCTTTTTCCGCATTCATTCTGAGCGCCTGTTTAGACCAACGATGGCGCTCAGACTAATTGTCAATAATATAGTATTTTGCTTCTCGATGTCATGCACGCACAACCCGCCAAATTTAGACAGAATGGCGGCGAATATAGCCAGCCAGCGAGCTCTTCATCACAGCGAGAGGCGACCTCAGCAGACCGACGAGGATAGGAGCGATGCAAACCAGCGACGACGTTTGGCATATGCTACAAGGCAGGCTGGACCTAATGCACGGGACAGGCAGGCTGCGCAGGCTCAAGTTAATGCTGACAGGCAGCTCGTGCTGGTAATGTTGCAAGGCACCGCTATCTTGCGACTTTCATGGTGATTCCGCTGCGACCTCGTACCCTTGCACCGATCATCGCATCTCATCAGGACGTTTCCCTTGCATCGAGAACCCTGTCCCACAAGATGCTACAGCCAGTTCGCAACAGAGGAGGAGGAGGAGGGATGGGCGGTTTTCCGGTCAACGGCTTGCTTTAGTCAAGAAAGCAAGTCTTTGCACGCCCAACAAATTATCTGTGCGCGATTATCCGTTCAATCGCTGCAGAAAAGTGGCTGACCCTGCGCGCGAGCCTGATGTTTTCAGAGGGTCAGGACTTCCCAACCTGTTCTTTGCCACTATCGTATTTCGATACGAGCACTTGCAACAGCTTGAGTGGCGCGGAATAGAATGGAAGGGAAGCAGGGGGTATGGCAGGGGGGCATGTGAATGTGGGTGGGTGTGGAGAGAAAGTTGAGGGAGGGTGGAGATGGCTGGGTGGTGTGGTGTGCAAGTGGAAAGGAAACAGGGTGATGTGTTAAGGGGCATGGGGAGCAACGGAAATATTTAGTGACAGTAGGGGTATCATGTGTTAGGTCATGTAGGGTGGGCAGGGTGGCTGGGGGGGGGGGGGAGGGGGGGGGGGGGCATACAAGGGCGCTATCCATTCTGTGACCCAGACCAGGTGGTCAATGACCTGGTGGGGGTGGGGGTGGGGTGGGGGCCTCCGGCCACACGGGCAATGTATAGGCCATACAGACATACAGAAATAATGCATAAAACATGCAGATATACCTAGTTACACTCAAACATACACACACACATACATACCGACCTAAAGACCTACTTACACTCACAGAAATACAAACAAGCACCATACATCACGCTACATACACCCCAACTCCGAGCTGAGGGAAGGTGAGCTAATCGCTTACCACCTTGAACGGAGGCTTGGAGACTATGAGTTGGTAGAAGGAGTCGGAGCTAGCAGCCAACAGGTCAGAGCGTAGGTGCCCAGGGAAGGTTGGTAGCACCTGCACAAGGGTGGTAGTTGGGGTAGGGGGTGGGGTGGTGGTGCCGGTGTGCTCTATTGGGGTGGGGTGGTGTGTGTGGGGGTGTGTGGGGGGGTACGAATGCTCTTGCACACTCAAAGTGATGGGTGATAGAGAGGTTCTGTTGTGCATGCGCAAGGTTGTACTTGGGGTAGGCCGTTGTGCGTGTCGGCTCTATTTGGGGGCGGAAGAATGCTTTGGCACACTCAAAGTGATGGGTGATAGGGAGGTTCTGTTGTGCATGCACAGGGGCTGTTGTTGGATTGAGTTCTTGATTCAGCCCATTTCTAGGAAAGGCTCCGTAGTACCTACCCACCCCCCACATTCACATTCACATACACACACACACATTAACACACATACAAACCCACACCCACACACATTCACACACCCTCCCCCTACCTTTCCAGCGCACCAAGGTATTCATGGTCAACGGGTCAACGTCCCGTCCCTCATAGCTGAACACGGGAACCATCGCCACCACAACCACCACCTACCACCACCTTACCACCATCCCCTACCACCACAACCACCACCTACCCACTCCCATTGTGCAAGGCACACAACTCACCTTCGGAGACACATACTCAGCCATCCTGACAAGGGATGTGGTCCTGGCCTTGGTGCCCAGTATGCTCACCAACACCACCACCACCCCTACCACCACCACTATACCCCACCACGCTACGACTCCACCACCACACCCCGACCACCACCCACGACCACGACCACCGCGGACCACTCACCACGCGACGACAACCAACACCACCCACCACCACCCCTACCACCAAACCACTACTACCAAACAAACCACCACCACCCCCCTACCACCACCCTACTACTACCACCACCCACCTACTACCTACCAACCCCCACTACGACTACCAGACCGTCCGACCCCCCTACCTGCTACTCCACACCCTCTCCTCCTACTTCACTACCCGACCCCCCCTCACGCCTCCCCCCACCCTAGCTACTACCACACCACCCCTACCCACCACCACCCTACTACCACCACCACCCCCCCATACCCCCACCTCCCCTCCTATCCCACCCGACCAAGCCCCTACTCCCTACCCCCGCCTCGCTACTACTACCACCCACGCCCCCACCACTCCTCCTAACCGTCCTCCCCCCCCACACCACTCCCTCCTCCCACCCGCGCCTCCTCCTTCTACCCGCCCCCCACTCCACCACCACGGCCCCCTACTCACCTCCCTCCTCCTGCTCCCCCCCCGTGTGCCCGCACCTCCCCTCTCACACCACCCCTCCCCCCCCTACCACTCTCCTACCACCGCCACACCACCCCCGCACCCGTGCGGGACTCCCACCCGACACCGCCTCCTCCGTGGGCGCCCCCGCTCTCTCCCCCCAGCCCCTCCTCCCCCCCACCCCCCCCCCCCCTCCTCTCCTTCCCCCCTCCTCCCTCCACCCTCCCCGGCCCGACACCCCCCGCCCCCTCCACCCCGAGCACTCCCCCTCCTCTCCTCCTCCCCGCCTTCCTCCCCACCCGCCCCTACCCCCAGCCCTCTCCTCTTCCCCCTCTCCCCCGCCCCCCTGCTCCTATTCCCCCCTTCCAGAGCCCCCCGCGCCCCGGAACCCACACCCCTCTACCTACCACCTCACCCACCACACCACCCCTACCTACCACCCTACTACACCTACCAACCCACCACCCCTACCACCACCACCACCCTACTACCACCACCACCACACTACTACTAGCCAACCATACCACAGATCCCCTCCACACCCGCTCCCACCACCACCACCCCTCCTCCCACCCACCCCCAAGACCCCTACCTACTCCCACCCCCAACACATACTCTACCCCCCTTGGCCCTCCTCCCACCACCCCGTTGGCCCACTACTCCCTCCCCAAAACTTACCCCCCACCTACCCCCACCCCTCTCCCTCCCCCCGCCCCCGGCCCGTGCCGCTCGAATGCCGCTCTCCCTTGACCAGTCCGCCGGCCCCCTCCCCCACCCACCACTCTACTTTCTACACCTACACTACTACTACACCCACCACCACTACTCCTACTACCCACCACCACCATCCCCTCCCCACCACCACGACTAACCCCCCCCCCCCCCCCCCCCTACCACCACCACTACCCCTACCCACCACTACTACTACCTACTACCACCACAACCACCTACCCATCTCTCACCACACCACTCGCCCTACCCCACCACTCCTACCCCCCCACCACCCCCACCCCTACCACCCCCACTACTACTACCAACCACCACCACCAACTACCCCCACCAATACTAACTAACCACCACCACCCCCACCCCTACCACCCCCACTCCTCCTACCAACCCACCACTCACACCAGGGGACCACCACTACTCACTCCCCCGCACCAATCACCCCCCTATCCCCTTCCGCCCCCTCCCTTACTCCCACCCCCCCCACACCCCCCCTCCCTACCCCCCGTTCTCCTCCCTACCCCCACCCCTCCCCCCGCACGCCCGACCTCCTCCTACTCCCACCCCCACCCCCCCCCTCCCACCACACTACTCCCCCGGAGCCCAACCCCCCCCCCCCTCCGCCCTCCTCCCCACCCACCCCCCCCCCTACCCGCCCACCCTCCTGCCTCCCTACCCCCCAGCCCCCCCTACCCACACCCAACCCCTCCTTCTCCCGACCCCCCACCCTTTCCCCTCCACTCCCCCCCCCCTCCTACTCATCCCCCACCCCCACCCCTCCTCCTCCCGCACCCGACCCGCCCCCCCCTGCCCCCGGCCCCCCCCCTCCCCTTTCACTCCCCCCCCCCATCCCCGCATCACCCCCCCGCACCTCCTACTATCCCCGCTCCCCCCCCCCGCCCCCCTACCCCCCCGCACCACCCCGCACCACCACCCTGCCCCACACCTCTCCACCTCGCCCACACCTACTGCGCTCCCTCCTCACCCACTCCTCCTCCCAATGATGGTCCCCCCGCCCCCGCCCCCAGTCGCGCGGGCGCCCCCTCCTCACCTAACCCCCGCCCCCCGCGAACCCTCCCCCCTAGCCTCCCCCCTCTCCCCACTCCACCGAGGGGCCGGCCGCGCGCGGACCGCCTCCTTCGCCTCTACGCCCCCACCCCCCCCCGCCCGCTGTCCCCACCCTCCCCCTTTTCTCGTGAAAGGAGCGATTACCCCCGCCTCCCCTCCTTCTGCGCACTACTCACCCGTCCCCACAAAGGATGCGGTCCTGGCCTTGGTGCCAGGTAAGCTCACCACCACCACCACCACAACCACCACCGCCCCAACCACCACCACCCTTACTAGCACCACCATCACCTCCACCACCACGACTACCACAGACAACGCCTGTTTTAACAGTGCTCAACACAACCCACCTCCGGAGACACATACTCAGCCATCCTGACAAGGGATGTGGTCCCCTATGTGGTCCTGGCCTTGGTGCCAGGTAAGCTCACCACCACCACCACCACGACCACCACCGCCCCTACTAGCACCACCATCACCACCACCACCACGACTACCACACACAACGCCTGTTTTAACAGTGCTCAACACAAGCCACCTCCGGAGACACATACTCAGCCGTCCCGACAAAGGATGTGGTCCTGCTCTTGGTTCCCTGGTGCTCACCACCACCACCACCACCACCACCACCACTAACTGTGGTGCCACCCACTCCCATTGTGCAAAACACAAAACTCACCTCCGGAGAAACATACTCAGCCGTCCCCACAAAGGATGTGGTCCTGCTCTTGGTTCCCTGGTGCTCACCACCACCACCACCACCACCACCACTAACTGTGGTGCCACCCACTCCCATTGTGCAAAACACAAAACTCACCTCTGGAGAAACATACTCAGCCGTCCCCACAAAGGATGTGGTCCTGCTCTTGGTTCCCTGGTGCTCACCACCACCACCACCACCACCACCACTAACTGTGTGCCACCCACTCCCATTGTGCAAAACACAAAACTCACCTCCGGAGAAACATACTCAGCCGTCCCCACAAAGGATGTGGTCCTGCTCTTGGTTCCCTGGTGCTCACCACCACCACCACCACCACCACCACCAACTGTGGTGCCACCCACTCCCATTGTGCAAAACACAAAACTCACCTCCGGAGAAACATACTCAGCCGTCCCCACAAAGGATGTGGTCCTGCTCTTGGTTCCCTGGTGCTCACCACCACCACCACCACCACCACCACCAACTGTGGTGCCACCCACTCCCATTGTGCAAAACACAAAACTCACCTCCGGAGAAACATACTCACAGCCGTCCCCCACAAAGGATGTGGTCCTGCTCTTGGTTCCCTGGTGCTCACCACCACCACCACCACCACCACCACCAACTGTGGTGCCACCCACTCCCATTGTGCAAAACACAAAACTCACCTCCGGAGAAACATACTCAGCCGTCCCCACAAAGGATGTGGTCCTGCTCTTGGTTCCTGGGTGCTCTATTTGAGGGAGGAAGAATGCTTTGGCACAACCGAAGTCGATGAGCTTCAGATGGCCATTCTCAGCAATAAGGAAGTTCTCAGGTTTAAGATCCCTAGGAGCAGAAAGCAGACAGTTGGTTTGTTTGTTTTTTAGTTTGTTAGTGTGAAGAATGCTTTGGCACAACCGAAGTCGATGAGCTGCAGATGGCCATTCTCGGCAATAAGGAAGTTCTCAGGTTTAAGATCCCTAGGAGCAGAAAGCAGACAGTTTGTTAGTGTGAAGAATGCTTTGGCACAACCAAAGTCGATGAGCTTCAGATGGCCATTCTCAGCAATAAGGAAGTTCTCAGGTTTAAGATCCCTAGGAGCAGAAAGCAGACAGTTAGTTTGTTTGTTTTTTAGTTTGTTAGTGTGAAGAATGCTTTGGCACAACCAAAGTCGATGAGCTGCAGATGGCCATTCTCGGCAATAAGGAAGTTCTCAGGTTTAAGATCCCTAGGAGCAGAAAGCAGACAGTTAGTTTGTTTGTTTTTTAGTTTGTTAGTGTGAAGAATGCTTTGGCACAACCAAAGTCGATGAGCTGCAGATGGCCATTCTCGGCAATAAGGAAGTTCTCAGGTTTAGGACCCCTGGGAGCGGACAGCAGACACTTAGTTAGTTAGTTAGTTAGTTTGTTTGTAAGTACGTTAGTTTGTAAGTGTGAAGAATGCTTTAGCACAACCAAAGTCGATGACCTTGAGATAGCCATTTTAGGAAATAAGGAAGTTCTCAGGTTAAGCTTCCTGGGAACAGAAAGCAGACAGTTAGTTAGTTTGTATGTTTGTTAGTGTGAAGAATGCTATAACCAAAGTTGATGAGCTTGAGATGGCCATGCCCGGTAATAAGGAAGTTCTCAGGTTTAAGATCCCTGGGAGGGGACAGCAGACAGTTAGTTAGTAAGTTTGTTAGTGTGAAGAATGCTTTGGCACAACAAGTTGACGAGCTTGAGATGGCCATTCTCGGAAATAAGGAAGTTCTCAGGTTTAAGATCCCTGGGAGCGGACAGCAGATAGTAAGTTAGTTAGTTTGTTTGTTAGTGTGAAGAATGCTTTGGCACAACCAAAGTTGACGAGCTTGAGATGGCCATTCCCGGCAATAAGGAAGTTTTCAGGTTTAAGATCCCTGGGAGCGGACAGCAGTTAGTTAGTTAGTTAGTTAGTTTGTTGGTGTGAAGAATGCTTTGGCACAACAAGTTAATGAGCTTGAGATGGCCATTCCCAGCAACGAGGAAGCCCCCAGGTTGAAGATCCCTGGGTATGATTTCCTTGCAACCGAGGTACTGGAGCATGAGCACAGCAGCCTAGCAGGGGAGGCAAGTCAGTTTTGTGTTCGGGTCCCACTTCCTGGGGTGAAAATCAAAACGAAAAAGGTATGCACGCACATGTGTACGATTTCCTTGCAGCAGGTACTGGAGCATGAGCTCAGCGGCCTATCAGGGGGTACAGGTCAGTTATGTACATGGGTCAACTTCCTGGGGTAAAAATCAAAATGAAAAAGGCATGCACACACCTGGGGTAAAAATCAAAACAAAAAAGGCATGCACACACCTGGGGTAAAAATCAAAATGAAAAAGGCATGCACACACCTGGGGTAAAAATCAAAACAAAAAAGGCATGCACACACCTGGGGTAAAAATCAAAATGAAAAAGGCATGCACACACCTGGGGTAAAAATCAGAACAAAAAAGGCATGCACGCACCTGTGTATGATTTCCTTGCTGCGTAGGTACTGGAGCATGAGCACAATCTCAGCTGCATAAAACTTTGCAGCTTCTACCGGCACACCCTCTCGCTGAAGCACGCATGGGGGAGGGGAGCATGTGGATTCAGAGGTGGATATGTATATATATGTATATGAGAGAGAGAGAGAGAGAGAGAGAGAGAGAGAGAGAGAGAGAGAGAGAGAGAGAGAGAGAGAGAGAGAGAGAGAGTTGGCTTACTGTACTTTCCCAATAATAGGGTTGACTAGATGACGTATTCCTAATTATGCTTTGGGTGTTTTTGATTACTGTGTGGCTGGACCGCAACTAAATTGTGTAACACCGTTAACCAGAGAGAGAAAGAGAGATTGCATGCATGCAGAGGGAGAGGGGTAAGGGGAGACGGGGAGGGAGAGGGAGAGGGAGAGGAAGATTGCAATATATTGTGCATTCTCTTGGCATTCGAGCATTGGAACTGATCTCACCTTCCTTATTTGGTCATATAAGTCTCCCCCAGGGCAGAATTCAAGCCCAAAATCTGCACAAAGCCAATGTTTGGGATCAGAGGTCTGAGGTCCAACTTGAGGTGAGATCAGTTCAAATGCTTAAATTGAACTCAAGCCCAAAATCTGCACAAAGTCAATGTTTGAGATCTGAGGTCTGAGTTTTTGAATTTAAATTTGAACTTGGCTATAGCAAGCCCAAAATCTGCACAAAGCCAATGTTTGGAATCAGAGGTCTGAGGTTTGAATTGAGGTGAGATCAGTTCCAATGCTGAACTTGAACTCAAGCCCCAAATCTGCACCAAGTCAATGCTTGCGATCTGAGGTCTGAGGTTTTGAATTTAGATTTGAACTTGGTTATAGCAAGCCCAAAATCTGCTGGAAGCCAATGTTTGGGATCAGAGGTCTGAGGTTTTGAATTTGAATTTGAACTTGGTTACAGCAAGCCCAAAATCTGCTCTAAGCCAATGTTTGGGATCAGAGGTCTGAGGTTTTGAATTTGAATTTGAACTTGGTTACAGCAAGCCCAAAATCTGCTCGAAGCCAATGTTTGGGATCAGAGGTCAGTTTTGAATTTAAATTTGAACTTGGCTATAGCAAGCTATGGCTATGTCTATGCTATGGCTATGGCTAAGCTATGGCTATGCTATGGCTATGCTGAGCTAAGGCTATGCTATGACTATGTCTAAGCTATGGCTATAGCAAGCCGTTGGTGGCTGGCCCCAGTGCAAGTGCAGATGGATTTCAGTCAGCCGGTGCAGAAGCTACCTGAGCAATAAACGATTTCGGTCTGCTTCCCTGTCACGGTTGGGCAAGTCTCTTTAGCCTCTTTAGCCTACCCCGGGACTGTAACATAGATACATGACTGGATTTCCATCAGCCAGTGTAGAAGCTACCTGAGCCATAAACGATTTCGGTCTGCTTCCCTGTCACGGTTGGGCAAGTCTCTTTAGCCTACCCCGGTACTGTAACATAGATACATGACTGGATTTCCATCAGCCGGTGTGGATGCTGCCTGAGCAATAAACGATTTCAGTCTGCTTTCCTGTCGCGGTTGAGCAAGTCTCTTTAGCCTCTTAAGCCTACCCCGATACTGTAACATAGATACATGACTCGATTTCAGTCAGGTGGAGCAGACGCTGCCTGAGCAATAAACGATTTCAGTCTGCTTTCCTGTCGCGGTTGGGCAAGTCTCTTTAGCCTCTTTAGCCTACCCCGGGACTGTAACATAGATACATGACTCGATTTCAGTCAGGTGGAGCAGACGCTGCCTGAGCAATAAACGATTTCAGTCTGCTTTCCTGTCACGGTTGGGCAAGTCTCTTTAGCCTACCCCGGTACTGTAACATAGATACATGACTATATTTCCATCAGCCGGTGTAGAAGCTACCTGAGCCATAAACGATTTCGGTCTGCTTCCCTGTCGCGGTTGGGCAAGTCTCTTTAGCCTATCCCGGGACTGTAACATAGATACATGACTGGATTTCCATCAGCCGGAGCGGACGCTGCCTGAGCCGTACACGATTTTGGTCTGCTTGGTTCATCGACTGCATTGTGCATCTAAATCGATTAGGGTTGCGTGAGTCATCCAACAAAGATGAATGGTCCCTAAGGTGCTCCAGGACCAGAGGGGTTGGTCCTTCACAAAACAAATGAAAAATCATACGCTCTGCCACGGGGCGTGAGGTTGAAGGAACCCTCCTCTCCGCATGCAACCCAGCTCCTATCACCTAGCCCCCCCCACACCACCCCCTGGGGGGGTGGGGGGGGGGCTTCACAACCACAATTCACTCACACAAAGAATCTGGATCCTGGAACGTGAATGCAAGCTTAACAACGCCTTCGTAGTCCAGCTGGTCCAATATGTTTCGCTGCACGCAACACAGCAAGCACGATGCAGCAGGTTAGCTTTTTATGCGCATATATACATGTATACAGATGTATATGTAAATAAATACGTAAATAAACAAATAAAACAGTACATAAATATTTTGATGTACGCAACACAGCAAGCACGATGCAGCAGGTTAGCTTTTTATGTGCATATATACATGCATACAGATGCATGTGTAAATAAATACGTAAATACATTTTTAAACGGTTCATAAATATTTTGATGCACGCAACACAGCAACCACGATGCAGCAGGTTAGCTTTTTTTACATATATATATATATATATATATATATATATATATATATATATATATATATATATATATATATATATAAATAAAAAAGTAGCGATCGCTACTGGTAGTGGAAAACAATTATCACTAGAGTCACTCCTACATAGACACCCTAGCAGTAGTAGACACTCTAGCAGTAGTAGACACCCTAGCAGTAGTAGACACCCTAGCAGTAGTAGACACCCTAGCAGTAGTAGACACCCTAGCAGTAGTAGACACCCTAGCAGTTGTAGACACCCTAGCTGACAGGCTCTAGGCTTACTTTTGTTTTATACGTGTCCCCATTCCGTCGCTGCATGGCGAAGAATGGGTCCGGCTAAACTAGTCAGAAATGCCCCCCCCCACCCCCCCACCCCACCCCACCCCCCACCTACCCCCGGACCCCAGGGGCTTTACGCTTGGCGTCCCGCGGGGTTTGAAGGGTAGCGCGTTGCACTGGGGTCGCATAGAGTCGTTCGATGTGCGACGCGTTTCACGTAATGATAACGCCTGGTGGGGCGTGGTGTTAAGGGAGCCCGTCGTACGCAGGTGGGGAGCGGTCTCCTACCTCAACTGGACAAGCTACCATCGCGGTTGACGACGACCTGCAACGCCAAGAGCGACCGAAGGGGGATTCAAACCCCCGACTCTTCATTCTTAAAGTGATTTAGTCTACCACTAGACCAATGTATATCATTGGAAGAGGCTGACGTGTTTCACGTAGAGAAAAACTGTGTATATGACGTATGCGAATGATTTTCCGTAGCCACGTGGGCGACGGAAGGCCAATTCTGAATATTTTAGCCAGACCCACGCGTCGCCATGCGACGACTGAATGACGACGCATGGGCGACGCGTCACCGCCCCACCCCCCCACAAAAAAAAACACTGCCCCCCACCCCCCCACCCCCACCCCCCGGACCCCAGGGGCTTCGCGCTTGGCGTCCCGCGGGGTTTGAAGGGTAGCGCGTTGCACTGGGGTTGCATGGAGTCGTTCGATTTGCGACGTGTTTCACGTAGAAAAAAACAGTGTTCATGACTATATGGGTTGCCAAGTACGATGTTGTGTATATTTGTCTGGCATGGTACATTGTAGTACATGCGGTGATCGCCGGAGTCACTTGGAGTTACATGAGTAAGGTAGTAGAGACCCTTAGCGGACCGGGAACATGTTAAGGATTCACTTTTTTTTGTGCGACGCGTCACAAGAAAAAGAGCGACGCGGTGCAACCCCAGTGCGACACGCTGCCGCCCAACCCGCAGAGCCTGAAGCACGGAACCCGGGGGGGTTGGGGGGCATTTCTGACTAGTTTAGCCGGACTAGTTTAGCAGGACTAGTTAAGCCGGCGAATGGGCACACCTAGTGTTTTAATGCACTCCAATATCTTGCTCCGCAGGATGAAGTGCTCGAACAGGCAAAAGGGACATGTAAGTAATTGTACATTAGAAGACTGTGTTTTCCCCTCTACCTTTTCGTGTGTGGGGGTGGGGTGGGGTGGGGTGGGGTGGGGTGGGGTGGGCGCACCTTGTTCTTAATGTACGCCACTATCTTGATCCGCAGGATGAGGTGCTCGAACAGGCAAAAGGGACATGCAATGAATTGTACATTATGATACTGTGATTTTCCCCTTTTTCTTTCTGTGTGAGGGTGGGGTGGTGGTGGTGGGGTGGGGTGGGGTGGGGTGGGGTGGGGGTGGGGGGGGGGGGGTGGGGGGGGGGGGGGGGGGCGCACCTTGTTTTTAATGTACGCCACTATCTTATTCCTCAGGATGAGGTGCTCGACCAGGCAAAAGGGGTATGTAAGTAATTGTTTATTATAATACTGTGATTTTCCCCTTTTACTTTCTGTGTGAGGGTGGGGGGGTGGGTGGGGTGGGCGCACCTTGTTCTTAATGTACTCCACTATCTTGATCCGCAGGATGAGGTGCTCGACCAGGCACAAGGGACATGTAAGTAATTGTGCATAAGAATACCGTCTTTTTCCCTTTTCCTTTTTATGTGTGTGTGTGTGTGTGTGGGGGGGGGGGGGGGGGGGGGGGGGGGGGTGAAGGGCTCACCTTGTTTTTAATGTACTCCATTATCTTGTTCCGCAGGATGAGGTGCTCGAACAGGCAAAAGGGACATGCAAGGAATGGTATATTATAATACTGTGATTTTCCCCTTTTTGTTTCTGTGTGAGGGTGGGTGGTGGTGGTGGTGGTGGTGGTGGTGGTGGGGGGGGGGGGGGGGGGGGGGGGGGGGGGGGGGGCGCACCTCATTTTTAATGTACTCCACTGTCTTGTTCCTCAGGATAAGATGTTTGTTGACAATCTTAATTGCGTACTGCTTTCCACTGTCCTTATGCTGTGCTAGGATGACAGTGGAGAAAGATCCATCGCCCACCCGCCCGGTTATGTTGAAGTCACTCAGCTGCAGATTGGTCCTGCAGGGGGTGAGGGGGGGGGGTGAGGGTGAGGGTGAGGGTGAGGGTGCGGTTGTTGCGGGTGGGTGGGTGGGGGCATATATACGCTTCCCACTGTCCTTACGCTGTGCTAGGCTGAAATAGAGGAGAAGGATTGATGGCCCACCCGCCCGGATATGTTGAAGTCACTCAGCTGCAGATTGGTCCTGCAGGGGGGGAGGGGGGGGGGGGGGGGGGGGGGGGGGGGGGGAGGGGGAGGGGCGGTTGGGTGGGGTGGGTGGGTGGTTGGTGGTGGTGGTGGTGGGCATATATACGCTTCCCACTGTCCTTACGCTGTGCTAGGCTGAAATAGAGGAGAAGGATTGATGCCCCACCCGCCCGGTTATGTTGAAGTCACTCAGCTGCAGATTGGGCGTGCAGGGGGGAGGGGAGGGTGAGGGTGAGGGTGAGGGGGGGGGGGGGGGGGGTCGAGGGGGGGGGACGGTTGGGGTGGGGGTGGGGTGGGGTAGGGTGGGAGGGCATATATAAGCTTCCCACCGTTATTATGCTGTGCTAGGCTGAAACAGTGGAAAGGATCTATCGCCCACCCGCCTGCTTCAGTTGAAGTCACTCAGCTGCAGATTGGTCTGGAGGGGGTAGGGGGACAACAGGCTGAGGTGAAGATAAACGGGAGATAAGAATCTTTGAGCATATTGGTCTTGAAGGGGTGGTGGTGTTGGCGGGTGGGGGTGTAGGGTGTGGGTGGTGGTGGTGGTGGTGGTGGTGGTGTTGGTGGTGGTGGTGGTAGTGGTGGGGGGTCTGTGTGTGTGTGGGGGGGGGTGGGGGGGGGGGGGGGGCTGAGTGGGTGTGTATTTGTGGGTGTGTTTTGGGGTGTGGTAAAATGTGTGCGTGCGTGTTGTGGGTGGTGGTGTGGGTGGTTGGGGGTGTGTGGTTGGTGTGGCTGTGTGGGTGGTTAGGTTGTGATGGGTGGGGGGTGGGGGGTGGGGGGTGGGGGGGGGGGGGGGGGTGGGGGGGGCGTATATTGTTCCACTGTCCTTACGTGTTGCTAGGCTGAAACCGTGGCGAAGGAGCGTGGCCTTACCCGGCGCCAATTAATGTTGATATGTGTCGCACCGTGCTGCATGATGGTCCTGGAGGGGTTCGGGGGGAACAACATCTGAGGTCAAGATAAACAGGAGGATATGATGAATCTTGATTAGATAGGTATTGGCATGGGTGGGGGGGGTGTGGGGTGGCCTGGGGTGGGGGGGGGAGATTAGTGTGAGGGTGGGGTGGGGGGGGAGGTGTGGGTGGGTGTTTGTGGTGTGTGGGGGTGGTGGGGGGTGGGGGGGGTGGGGGGGTCGGGTGTGGGGGTGTTGCTGTGTGTGTGTGTGGGGGGGGGGGGGGGGGGGGGGAGGCATATTTCAGGTCCCCACTGTTATTATGCTATGCTAGGCTGTAACAGTTGAGAAAGATCCATCGCCCACCCGCCCGGTTATGTTGAAGTCACTCGGCTCCAGATTGGTCCTGGAGGGGGTAGGGGGACAACAGGCTGAGGTTGAAGATAAACAGGAGATATGAATCTTTGATCATATCGGTCTTGAAGGGGTGGTGGTGTTGACGGGTGGGGTGTGTAGGGGTGTGAAGGGGTGTGGGTGGTGTGGTGGGTGGGGGTGGGTGGGGGTTGGGGGTTGGGGTGGGTGGGTGGGGGTGGGGGTGGGGGTGGGGGTGGGGGGATGGTTGGTGGGGATGGGGGCGGGGTTTTGGGGTGGAATTGACGTGGGGTTGTGGGAAAGAAGATGACACAGTATCAGTGCCGCATGAGACCTGATCATGAGAGTTGGAATTGATGTGGGGTATTGGGTTGTGGATATTATGGTGACCTACTGGACTGGTTTAGGGATTTTGGGTAAAATATCTGGAGCATGCACACACGATGCACATTCCCCATCTCTCCTTATGCCATGCCTCGACGCTCGTGTACGTGTTGATACTTTGACGAACAGCAGTGCTGACGCAGGTTCGCACAATGCGCAATATGGTTTCGACAGAAATCTGGTGCGCCTCGATCAGCAGAACGCTGTTAGAGCTATTAATTCAGATTCGCAGTTGCGAGTTTCACCTAGGGGCCTTGTAGCCAGTCGATGCCTCTCTGTCCGGCAGCTCCATCAGACCGCTAGCATGAGACGCAAAAACAGGGGGTTGGGGTGGGGGTGGGGGTGGGGGTCGTTGACTTGGAAGGCCGATAGATTTGGAATCCAGCGATGGAGGAGATATAAGTGGACAGATTGACCGGCCTTTGGTTTCTAGCTCTCTAAATTCGACGTCCGCTCGCATCCGCTGGGTAGGCTAAGGTGTGGGACGCGAGCGGCCGCGAGGTCGCGAGCCCGTTACTCACTTCGTCGATCTTGGTAGTTCGGTTAGTTTGTTGGAGATGGCTGGCTTGGGGGCATTCGGGGGCTCTTATTTGTTACAGATGAGGACTCGTAGAAACTAGAAAATGTACGACTAATTAACTAACTAGACAATACTTCAACAGTTTGGGGTACTGCCCACTTGTTCAAGTGACCAGCCATGAACGTATGTATTTATGCCAAAAGGAATTCAGCCGATATGGGTATTTTTAACGAGGGATTTTCGCCTTTCATGGTGGATCTCCCAACGCCAGCCCTAGACTGGAAGGATATACAGTGTCATATACGGTGTAGTTTATATGTACACTACCACTGCAGACGCAAAATAAAACGGCGGGAGGCCAGGGGAGGCAAAAAAGTGTGCATTAAATTAGGATTGGCAATTTTTGCATATCTGGGGAGACCCATAAGTCGACAAAAGTTCCCGTACGTGCTTTGGTGTGAAGGTACAATCGTACGACACACTCGTGGAGGAACAAGATGGGCCTGGGCGTGAATAAACTACTGTACTTTTGTACAAATCTCCACAAGCTAGGATCCAGTAAAAACCTCAACATTTTGGAGGCTGTCAGTGTCAAAGGTATTGCGTCTGAAGTCTTAGAGTTTTTGAGGTTGAAGTACCCAAGTGACACCAATGCAGTCAGAGACATCCCTGATGAGAAAAAGGCTGGCTCTAAACGCCTCCGATACCTGAAATGGTTCGCAGCCAACAGTAATGATGATAATGGCTTGATTCCCTTTACATTCGCCTTACATAAGCGGGATCGGATTCGTTCTGTAGCACAGTTTAGAATGGGCTCCCATTGGCTGGAGACAGAAACATTTAGGGTGGTGGATGGAGTACACACACACCGTTCAATGTGACAGTGTCATCTGTGTGGGTTTAAAAAAACTGAGGGTGAAATGAATATGTTTGAGTGCGCTTTTTATAATGATATTCGCCTCCGCTACCAGAAGCTATTTACAGATATTTATAGGCATGTCCATGAGGATACCGACTTAACCGTATGGAATGTGGAATTCTGCGATTCCACATTCAGAACCTTTATGAATGGAAATGGCACTAAGTCTTTTTGGAGCAACCTAGCCGACTATCTTTCTACTTGTAGAAGAGCAAGGAATGAAGTGCTTTGTGGCACCGTAATTTACTCTCCTTTTTTTATTGTCACTTCTCATTTGTTAGCTTCTTACTTCCGCCACTGTTAGTGGTTGAGATCTGGGTCCTGCTCTATTAGGGGGTTTAATACCTATGCCACCAAAACGGTGTTTGGGAGTTTGGTTTGTTTGTCCTCGACACACACCTGATGTAATGGTTTTTCTTCTTTGTGGGTACTTTTGTTTTGTTCAAGCACAGAGTCTTGTACACCCTCGTGGTGTCAAGTAGACTTAAACATGAAATGTATTGTAAATGCTTGCTTGCTGCTTCAATCTTGCTTGCTTGCTGCAATATTGGCATATTGCCTATCTTATTCTCAATATTAGTTGGAAGGCCCCTCCCGGGTGTTGTGGAGCGGGCTTGTCTCAGGCCAACAATGGCCTGTCGATGACAATGTAATGTAATGTAACGCAATGCAACAGGGCCAAGGGCCAGTATGGGCCATGTGTCGTGCCGACAAACAGACAACACGACAAAGAAATGGACAACATAGTGACCGAGGGGGGCTCTTACCCTTCTGAGGGGTGAAAAACATGGAACATATCAATTAAATTCAATGGGGTGCAAGGCGTGCAGAATTTGAGAGTCGGCCGAGCTGTGTTTACAAGCCCTTCCTAGCTAACATAAAAAACAAGCTACCACAACGACCTAAGTGTGCCCCACCGCGAATAAGAAAATAATCAAAGGATGTATTCATCGCCCAATGGTGTAAACCAGGGTTGTTCGAAACGCTGTGTCTTGTGTGGAAGACGCAGATCTTGGAGAGTCTGTTGAGCCTCTGACCTTCAGCCTATTGGCCTTTGGACCCTTATCTATACCCCTGGACCTACGTTTGCATAGGGATAACAATACACTGTGAATAGTGCAGCGTGAACCTAACAAAGATGAGAGGTTCCAGAGGTACAAAGGTGTATCAAAGGTGTATCTTGTCTCCTACTTGGTGGCTGTCCAAACAGAGTTTGCCTCAAATTCAACCGTCCACCGAAGGCAGTCGCAATAACCAAAGTGGCATTTCACCTCCAACTACAAGTCCATCCCTCCATCCATCCATACATGTACACCCTAAGGCGCTGTTCCCAGCTTAGACGTTGTCTTAAACCCACTCAAGACTGGACAGGGGGTTGCTGCTGGTGATCGTCTTGGCCTCATTGACAGGCAGCTGCCAAGCAGGATAGCCTGCTCCCAAGCTTCGACCTTGACTTCAACAGACTGAGGACCAAACAGGGAGTCTCCGCTGCTGCCAACCACAGCTGCAGCTGGTGATAGCCTTGGCCTCATTGCCAGACAGCTGCCAAGCAGGATAGCCTGCTATAAAGCTTCAACCTTGACTTCAACATACTTAGGACCAAACAGGGAGTCTCCACTGCTGCTGCTGCTGCTGGTAGTAGCCTTGGCCTCATTGACAGACAGCTTGCAAGCAGGACAGCCTGCTTGCAAGCTTCGACCTTGACTTCAACAGATCTAAGACCAAACGGGGAGTTTCCACTGCCGCTGCCCCCGCCGCTGCTGCTGCTAGTGATAGCCTTGGCCTCATTAACGCACAGCAGCAATACAGGATAGCTTGCTAGCAAGCTTTGACCTTGACTTCAACAGATCTAAGACCAAACAGGGAGTCTCCGCTGCTGCTGCTACTGCTGCTGGTGATAGCCTTGGCCTCATTGACAGACAGCTGCCAAGCAGGATAGCCTGCTCCCAAGCTTCAACCTTGACTTGAACACACTACTGCTGCTGCTGCTGCTGGTGATAGCCTTGGCCTCATTGACAAACAGCTTAGACCTTGACTTCAACGTTCTCAACGCTGGCCATCGAATCGCCGGTGCTGCTGGTGATGGTCTTGTTAGTTCCCAGCAGCTTGTTGAGGGCATTGATGTAAGCTCGCACACTAGACACTACAACGTCCTCGTGAGCGCCAGTACCTGCATGATGCATCAAAAATATTAAATACTTGACTAATTAATACATGATTATAATCATAAAAACGATATGAAATTTTAAGAAGCCTTGCACACTAGACACTACAACGTCCTCGTGAGCGCCAGTGCTGCATGATGCATCAAAAATATTAATAACTTGTCTAATGAATAAATGATTATAATCATAAATAACGATTTGAATTTTTAAGAAACCTAGCACACTAGACACTACTACGTCCTCGTGAGCACCAGCGCCTGCATGATGCAAATACAATATTAATTAATTATAAGTCATAAATAACGTTATGAAAATTAAGAAGCCTTGCAAACTGTACACCACAACGTCTATACGAGCACCAGTGCCTGCACGATGCAAATACAATTTTAATTTATTATTAGTCATAAATAACAAAATGGAAATTTATTACTTGATTAATTCATTCTTATTTTTATAAATAACGATGAACAATTTTAAGAAGCCTTGCACACTTAAAACCACAGCGTCCTTGTGAACACCAGTGCCCGCATGATGCTAACACAATATGAATTCATAATTAGTCATTAATAACAATATGAGAATTAAGAAGCCTTGCACACTACACACCACAGCGTCCTCATGAGCGCCAATGCCTGCATGCCGCAAATACAATATAACTTAATTATTATAGTCCTTCATAACAATATGAGAAGTAAGAAGGTTCGCACACTTGACACAACAACGTCTTCATGAGCGCCATTGCATGCATGATGCAAATACAATACAATAGAATCACGCTATCGTACGATGACGATAACCATACAATGACGATGACAATCACAATGTTTTGGGCAAAGCCCCCCCTTCAGGGGGGCGGGATTCCCCAGGGTCACACCATTGTCAGTTAGTTAGTTGAGGCAACTCAGTTTTTTTTTTCAAATCTGAAAGTGGGTTTCTCCTGGCTTCATGGTTGTTGGCCTCCTCCAGGGACAGCGTTTTAGTGCTATCTTAAGCTTTTAAAAGCTTTTTAAGGCCATTGAGGGCAAACAAAAGTTTTCTTTTTCTTTTTTGATAGCGATAATTTCGCCGAAACGGGGTCGAAACTAGTGATCGCTATATATAGCGGAAATAAAAATCCCAGAGCCAACCGTCTCGTAACTAACAGGCTTTGGTCTGCTGGATTCCATTGCCACCTGTCGCACTGATATAACTCAATTATAACGCCAATTTTCCTAGAACTTGTTCGGGTGGGCACCGCACAATATTGAAATAAGAAAGAGATGGATTTCCCCAAAGTGGCGTGGCACTCCAACTTCACCTTCACAGGTGCCACACGCACACACACACATGCACACAAGCACACACCGCCAACAATACTATCCCACCCCTCACACAAACACTTACATGTGACTGACCTGAGAAAGAGATGGACTTCTTCCCAACAGTGGCGTGGCTCTCCATCCTCACGTTCACGGGCGCCACACGCACACAAGCACACACATGCACACACACACACACACATACACCGGCAACCATACAATCCCACCCCTTACACAACCTTTTGCATGTGACTGACCTGAGAAAGAGATGGACTTCTAACCAAAAGTGGCGTGTCTCTCCATCTCCACCTTCACGGGTGCCACGGGCACAAACACAAAGATGCACACAAACACACCGGCAACCATACAATCCCACCCCTCACACACACATATAAGTGACTGACCTGAGAAAGGGATGGACCTCTTCCCCAAAGTGGCGTGGCTCTCCATCCTACACTTCGACGGGTGCCACCGGCAACGAAAACGATGCACACACACCACACACCGTGTGCCACACAAACCCACGGGCAAATCATAGCAATCACCCCTCTACATACACACCTGTATCTGGACTGACCTGAAAAATTGAGTATGGACTTCGACCCCGATGTGGTGTGGGCCTCCTCGTGGCATCTATACGGGTGCCACAAGCACACAAACACACACATGCACACACACACACCGGCATTCATACAATCCCATCCATCACACAAACACATGTAGGTAACTGACCTGAGAAAGAGATGGGCTTCTTCCGAACATTGGCGTGGCTCTCTATCTTCACGTTCACGGGCGCCACAAAGCACACACACACATGCGTGGCCTCTCCATCCTCACGTTCATCGGCGCCAACACACGCACAAACACACACACCGGCAAACCAACAATCACACCCTCACACACACAATATTATGTGACTGACCTGAGAAAGAGATGGACTTCTTCCAAAGTGGGCGTGTTTCTCCAGTTGTTCTACGAACAGGGTGCCACAACCAACTCGTGTTGCGGCCAAAGCCCTCTATTAACTCGTTAGCTCTCATGCTGTAGTCAAAGCAGAGTCACCTCCGTCTGATCACTGAGTCCTACTGCCTTGTAGGCGGCATCGACGGGGCCGGGTGAGAGGGGGTGGGTGCGGTGTGGGTGTGGGTGTTGTGGGGGGGGGGGGAGGGGGGGGGGGGGGGGGGGGTCATGCTATAGTCAAGCAGAGTCCCCTCCGTCTTCATCACTGAGTCTACTGCCTTGTAGGCGGCATCGACGGGGCCTGGTGAGAGGGGTGTGTGTGTGTGTATGTGTGGGGTGGGGTGGGGTGGGGGTCATGGTGTTGGTTCTGGTTCTGGTGTTGATGCTGGTAATGGAGTTGGGTCTGACTTTATCACTGAGTCTACAGCCTTGTAGGCGGCATGGGCGGGGCTTGTGTTGGTGTTGATGTTGCTGGTAGTGGCGGTGCTTACCGAGTCTACTGCCTTGTAGGCGGCATCGACAGAGCCTGGTGAGAGTGTGTGTGTGTGTGTGTGTGTGTGTGTGTGTGTGTGGGGGGGGGGGGGGATCATGCTGTAGTCAAGCAGAGTCACCTCCGTCTTCATCACTGAGTCTACTGCCTTGTAGGCGGCATCGACGGGGCCTGGTGAGAGGGGTGTGTGTGTGTGTGTGTGTATGTGTGGGGGTGGGGTGGGGTGGGGTGGGGGGGTCATGGTGTTGGTTCTGGTGCTGGTGTTGATGCTGGTAATGGAGTTGGGTCTGACTTTATCACTGAGTCTACAGCCTTGTAGGCGGCATGGGCGGGGCTTGTGTTGGTGTTGATGTTGCTGGTAGTGGCGGTGCTTACCGAGTCTACTGCCTTGTAGGCGGCATCGACAGAGCCTGGTGAGAGTGTGTGTGTGTGTGTGTGTGTGAGTGTGTGTGTGTGTGTGTGTGTGGGGGGGGGGGGGGGATCATGCTGTAGTCAAGCAGAGTCACCTCCGTCTTCATCACTGAGTCTACTGCCTTGTAGGCGGCATCGATGGGGCCTGGTGAGAGGGTGTGGGTGTGGGTGTGTGGGGGGGGGGAGGGTCATGGTTCTGGTGTTGGTGTTGCTGGTAGTGGCGTGGTGATAGTGGCGGTGCTTACCGAGTCTCCTGCCTTGCAGACGGCATCGACAGGGCCTGTGTCAGTGTAGGTGTTGTTGGGTATGGGTATGGTGTTGGGTATAGTTTTAGTGTTTGTGTCACCTCCGTCTTAATCACTGAGTCTACTGCCATGCAGACAGCATCGACAGGGCCTGTGTCAGTGTAGGTGTTGTTGGGTATGGGTATGGTGTTGGATATAGTGTTCTACACTGTCCTGTCCCTGCAGCTTAATGGTGGCGGTAGGCATCCCCATAGTGCCATTCACCACTTTAAACTGCATTAATAACGATCAGGACAGTGACAAAGAGGTTCACAGTGTGTTGTGGAAAGTCCTAAGATCCCCGCCCCACTCACCAGTGCCTACTCCCACGCCCAAAAATCCTACACCGTCCTGTCCCCTCAGCTTAATGGTAGCTGCAGGCACCCCATCGTGCCACACACCACTTTCAAGTCCCAACATCCCCGCCCCACTTACCAGCCCCTGCACCCACGCCCACCACTTCTACACTATTCCACACCTCTCATGCTCCCAAGATCCCCACCCCACTCACTAGCCCCTGCACCCACACCCACCACTTTAACACCGTCCTGTCCCCTCAGCTTAGTGGTGGCTGCAGGACCCCCATCGTGCCACACACCACTTGCATGTCCCGACATCCCCGCCCCACTTTCAAGTCCCAAGATCAACACCCCACACACCAGTGCCTACTCCCACGCCCACCACTTCTACACCATCCTGTCCCCACAGCTTAATGGTGGCGGTAGGCATCCCCATGGTGCCACACACCACTTGCAAGTCCCAAGATCCCCGCCCCACTCACTAGCCCCTGCACCCACACCCACCACTTCAACACTATTCCACACCTCTCATGCTCTCATGCTCCCAAGATCCCCACCCCACTCACCAGTGCCTACTCCCACGCCCACCACTTCTACACCGTCCTGTCCCCGCAGCTTAATGGTGGCTGTAAACATTCCCATGGTGCCACAAACCACTTGCAAGTCCCAAGATCCCCACCCCACTCACCAGTGCCTACTCCCACGCCCACAACTTCTACACCGTCCTGTCCTCGCAGCTTAATGGTGGCGGTAAACATTCCCATGGTGCCGCACACCACTTGCAAATCCCAAGATCCCCACCCCACTCACCAGTGCCTACTCCCACGCCCACCACTTCTACACCGTCCTGTCCCCGCAGCTTAATGGTGGCGGTAGGCATCCCCATGGTGCCGCACACCACTTGCAAGTCAATGAGGGACCAGATGGCCTCAGGCTGGTGCAACTCATCGGACAGGAGGGCCATGACGTCGTCATCCTCAATGTTCTTCTTCTTATCTGCCAACATCTTGAAGCGCCTGCAGACAGGGGGGTAGAGGGAAGGGGTGTGTGTGTGTGTGTGTGGGGGGGGGGGGGGGGGGGGGGGGGGGGGGGAGAGAGGGAGGGAGGGGGGGAAAAGGGAGGGAGGGAGGGAGGTAGAGGGCATGAGTGTGTGTGTGGGTGGTGGTGGTGGTGGTGGGGGGGGGGAGTAGAAGGTAGAGGGGGGAGGGGGTGGGGGTGGCTTAAGGGTAACTTGTCTGACAGGAGGGCCATGACATCGTCATCCTCGATCTTCTTCTTCTCATCTGCGAACATCTTGAAGCGCCTGCAGACAGGGGGGTAGAGGGAGGGGGGGAAGAGGGAGGCAGGGAGGGAGAGGGGCATGAGTGTGTGAGTGGTGTGTGTGTGTGTGTGGGGGGGGGGGGGGAGTAGACGGTACAGTGGGGAGGGGTGATGGTGGCTTAAGGGTAACTTGTCTGACAGGGGGGCCATGACGTCGTCATCCTCGATGTTCTTCTTCGTATCAGCCAACTTCTTGAAGCGCCTGCAGACAATGGGGGGGAAGGAGGGCGCGAGCGTGCTGAGCAATTGGAGAGAAGAGGGTGGAGTGTGTGAGTGATGAAGGGGTGGGGTCGGCTGGGGTACAACTCGCATACAGTTCAACAGCATAGCAGGCCACCCACCACCCCACCCACCCACCACCACCCACCCAAACCACCAGTCCAACCCCACTACTTACTTGGACACATCATCCAGCTCCTCATTGTTCAGGTCATACCCCCCCACACACCCACCCACCCACCACACACTCACCACCACCCCACCTCACCACTTACTTGAACACATCATCCAGCTCCTCATTTAGAAGGAGTGGAAGGAATATTAGAAGAACAGAGGAGAGGAGACAAGAGTAAAGAATGGGAAAAAAAATAGACGAAGCAGAAAGCCAATAGGGGGTAGACTCGGGAATAAAGAACAGTAGGAAAAAAGACGAAAAGGAAAAAAGCGCGGGAGGAAAAAGTCCATATAACGGCAGCAGAAGGAGGAACTGAAGGAGCCTTCAATGTCGAAGGAGGAGGAGGTTGCGGGACGCAAACAAGAAAAAAAAAAAGATAGACAAGGAGAAGCAAAGGCACCAAAAAGAGGATGTATACCAAAACAGAATAAGAAGGAAGGGGAAAGAAAAGAGGGATAAAAGGCAAACAAAAGACCGGTGGAAAGACCCAATAGTTGGAGCCGAAAAAAACGCAGGAAAGAGGAACAAAAGGAAATAAGGAGTGAAAGGAAAAAAGGGGAAAAAAAACCCGACAAAGAAAGGGACAAGAAGACAGTGGGAACACGACAAAAATAAATGATAGAAATAGATTCCGAGATGCGAGTTTTCAGAGCATTACGCCCACTGTGCTTGCCCAACACAATTCCTATGGATGAGGGAGTGCAGGAAGGTTGCTTGCTTGAGGGTTGTATTTTGGAGGATTGTGTGTTTGGAGGTTTGTTTTAAGGATTGAGTTTTGCCCCCATCCACTGTTCTTGCCCGACTCAATCCCTATGGATGAGGGAGTGCAGGAAAGTTGCTTGCTTGAGGGCTGTGTTTTGGAGGGTTGTGATTTGGAGGAATGAATTGTGGAGGGTTGTGTTTTGAAGGGTTGTTTTAACGATTGAGTCTAGCCCCCATCCACTGTTCTTGCCCGACTCAATTCCTATGATTAAGGGAGTGCAGGAAGGTTGCTTGCTTGAGGTTTGTGTGTTTGGAGGATTGTTTTAAGGATTGAGTCTAGCCCCCATCCACTGTTCTTGCCCGACTCAATTCCTATGGATGAGGGAGTGGTTGAGGTTTGTGTTTCGGAGGATTGTGAGTTTGCAGGTTTGTTCACTGGATTGAGTGAAGCACCCATCGACTGTGCTTGCCCAACACAATCCCTATGGATGAGGGAGTGCTTGAGGGTTGCTTGCTTGAGAGTTGTGTGTTTGGAGGGTTGTTCGAAGGATTGAGTCTATAGCCCCCATCCACTGTTCTTGCCCAACACAGTTCCTGTGAATGAGGGAGTGCAGGAAAGTTACTTGCTTGAGGGTTGTGTTTTGGAAGGTTGTGTTTTGGAGGTTCGTGTTTTGGAGGGTTGCGTTTTGGAGGGTAGTATTTTGGAAGATTGTATTTTGGAGGTTTGTTCTAAGGATTGAGCCCAGCCCCCATCTACTGTTCTTGCCCAACACAATTTCTATGGATGAGGGAGTGAAGGAGGGTGGTGTTAAGGAGGGTTGTGATATGGAGGGTTGTGTTTTGGAGGATAGTGTTCTGCCGAAAGCCGAAAATAAAAAAGTGCCTCACCAGCATCAGTTGCAGCCCTGTAGAGGCCGATGGATTCGGGGGTCATGATCTCATACGTCTCACGGGACTTCAGCATGCCATCCTGATGGATTCCGCTCTCATGTGCAAATGCATTGGCGCCCACAATGGCCTTGTGGGGCTGCACCAGCATACCACTGTAGTCTGCCACCATTCGGCTGCTGGGGTAGATGTGCACCGGGTTCACTCCACTCCACAGGCCACTCATCTGGGACTTGCTGCGGGTTTGGGGTTTTGGTTTTTGGGGTTTAGGGTTTGGGGGTCGATGTGCAATTGGGTTCACTCCACTCCACAGGCCATCCATCTTGGAATTACTGCGGGTTCAGAGTTTAGGGTTTAGGGGTGTAGGGTTTAGGGGTGTATGAGCAATGGGGTAGATGTGCACGGGGTTCACCCCACTCCACAGGCCATCCATCTAGGACTTGCTGCGGGTTTTAAGTTGTAGGGTTTAGGGGTAGATGTGCAATGCTGTGGGGTTTACCCCGCTCTACAGGCCTTCCATCTTACCCCACCTAGCTAGCAGTAGCAGCAGCTTCTAGGCAGCTCCCTAAGCCAGCCACTGGGCTAAGTCCCAAGCTTTCAGCCATTTTGGACAGCTGATTGTATCAGCTTCCAGGTGCACTAGGTTCCCTAAGCTTTGGGTGAATATCCAGTCAGGAGAGCTGCCTGGAAGCTGATGCTGGTAGCTGAAAAGAAAAGCTATGATGTAGCCAACACGTGCTACATGAACCCTGAACCCTCAACATGCATACCATGGCCACAGGGCATGCAGACCATCCACAACAAATTGCAGTACGGAAGGAAAACAGTCTGCGCAAGCACCACATCCTGTACCATGTTTTCTGGATGTTTTGTCCTATGTTTTGCACATGCACCACGTTTTGTGACAGGTTTTGTTTTCGTCTGTGCTTTCTCTTATGTCGTTCAGAAGTTTTGAATCATGTTTTGTAACAGTTGATGTCCCATGTTTTGTACCATGTTTTGTACCATGTGTTGTCCCGTGTTTATTCCCATGTTCTGCGAAAGTTGTGTCCCGTGTTCCTCCCATGTTTTGTCCTGAGTTTTCTCCCACGTTTTGTGCATATTTTGCCCTGTGTTTTCTCCCGTGTTTGATCTCATGTTGTGTCCCATGTTTTGTACCATGTTTTGTAACCATTTTTCAAGGCCATCGCAGTAGGCAAGGAACACAGTGTTGGCATGCACCATGTGGTGTGACATGAACACATGATAACCAGAGCATTACCAGAGCATTACCCGCTGGGTTAGCTGGTGATGAGTGGGAGAGGAGCTAGACCCGGTTGAGGTAGTCGGGGATAGGCTCTGTGGGTGACAAGATTACGTACAGGCTATTCATGTCATGTACTTACCCTCTCAAGCTCAAGGCCATCACAACCTCCTCCAGAGAAGCGTTACCAGCACGCTCGCCGATACCTTGACAAACACAGGGAAGAGAAAGGAATAACGGTTCATTCAAGATAAATTGGAGTTAAATTGAAGTTAAATTGGAGTTAAATTGGAGTTAAATTGAAGTTAAATTGAAGTTAAATTGGAGTTTAATTGAAGTTAAATTGGAGTTAAATTGAAGTTAAATTGGAGTTAAATTGAAGTCAAATTGGAGTTAAATTGAATCAGCTGCATCGCACGATCTCCAGGCCTACACCTTAACCAGCTAGACTGTGTCTCACACTCACACACAAGCGGGAGAAAGAAATATGATCAGGACCCAGGAGGTCCATCATAGAATAACAACGTTCAACCGTGTTGATTATGCTATATGATTATGCTATATGATGCAAGTGCAACTTCAGGATTGATTCATACTAGTGAACCGTCACCTACCGTTGAATCTGTGTCCATATGTAATGTTGAGGCTTATAAACATATTAAATACTCACGTGTAATGTTCACGTGTAAATATTAAGTTTTAAGTACTCACGTATTCACGTACTTAAATAAATGTTCACGTGTAAGTTGAGGCTTATAAACATATTATATACACATGATTTCCTTTACGAACTTGTGGGCCATTTCAGGTAAGTGTCATATCACCAACACTTGATGGGGCACTCAATCTGTGTCATTCAGACATACGTGTTGTGTTGAGGCTTATAAACATGTTAAAAACAAAGCATTCCCTTGACAAACTTGTGGGTCATTTCAGGCAAGTGTCCTATGACCAACAGTTGATGGGGCACTCAATCTGCGTCATTCAGATCCACGTGTTGGGTTGAGGCTTATAAACATTTAACATAAGAATGATTTCCTATACAAACTTGTGGGTCATTTCCCACAGTTGCTCTAAGTAAGTGCTCTATCTCCCACAGTTGATGGTGCGCCAAATATGTGCCCTTCAGAAATGCGTGTAATGTTAACGCTTATCAACATATTATGTACAAAGCTCTATTCGAAGCGAAGATGAGGTACGGCAGCTTATTTCCTGCCCCCCCCCCCCCTGTTATTTCCTTCACATACTTGTGGGACATCTCGTGTGAGTGCTCTATCACCCACCATTGATAATGCTATAAATCTGAGTCCTTGAAACATGCGTGTCTTGTTGAGGCTTATGAACATAGTATATACAAATCATTCCCTTTACGAACTTGTGGGTCATTTCTGGTAAGTGCTCTACCACCCACCGTTGATGGGGCAATCAATCTGTGTCTTTGAAACATTCGTGTCTTGTTGAGGCTTCTGAACATATCATACATAGAGCATTTCCTTTACAAACTTGTGGGACATCTCCTGTATATGCTCTATCACCCACCGTTGATGGGGCACTCGATCAGTGTTCTAGAGACATGCCTATCTTGTTTAGGCTTATGAACATATTATACACAAATGATTTCCTTTACAAACTTGTGGGTCATTTCCTGTTAGTGCTATATAAATTATATACAAAGCTCAAGACAAAGCTCTATTTAAAGCGAAGTTGAGGTATGGCAGCTTATTTCCTGCCCCCCCCCCTCCCCCCCCCCCCCCCCCCCCCCCCCCCCCTGTTATTTCCTTTACAAACTTGTGGGACATCTCCTGCAAGTGCTCTATCACCCACCCTTGATGGGGGGCTCAATCTGAGTCCTTGAAACAAACATGTCTAGTTGAGGCTGGTAAACATATTTTAAACGGACTTGTGGGTCATCTCCTGTAAATGCTCTATCACCCACCGTTACAGGTGCACTCAATCTGTCCTGAAGACATCTGTTTTTGTGTTGAAGCTTACGAACATGAGAAATATAAATATTGTTTCCTGTATGAGCTTACACCCCCACCCCCACCACCTAACCTCCACCACACCACCAACACCACACCAACACCAACACCAACACACCATCACCATAGGTTATTTCACCATAGGTTATTTCCACACCACCAACACCACACCAACACCAACACACCAACACCATAGGTTATTTCCACCAACACCACACCAACACCAACACACCAACACCATAGGTTATTTCCACCAACACCACACCAACACCAACACACCAACACCATAGGTTATTTCCTGTTAGTGCTGAATCACTCATCGTTGATCATGCAGATCTCTCCGAAAGTCCCACCCACTCCTATTTCCTGTTAGTGCTGAATCACTCACCGTTGATCATGCAGTTCTCTTTGAAAGTCCCACCCACTCCTATTTCCTGTTAGTGCTGAATCACTCACCGTTGATCATGCAGATCTCTCCGAAAGTCCCACCCACTTCTATTTCCTGTTAGTGCTGAATCACTCACCGTTGATGGTGCACTCAATCTGACGAGCACCGTTCATAGCGCCCGCAAGAGAATTGGCAGTGGACAGACCCAGATCATTCTGGCAATGTGTTGAGATGATGACGTTTTCAATTCCGGGAGTGTTGGATTTGATGCTAGCAATCAGGCCGCCGAATTCGTGGGGCAGGTTCCAACCAGTGGTGTCGGGAATGTTGAGGGTGGTGGCGCCAGCCTTGATCACCTCAGCCAAGATCTGTATGGGGGTGTTTTGATGGAGTGGGCTGGTTTGATAGGTCAGATTGGTGGAGTTGTTTGAAACATGGAAACATGGTTTGAGTGAAGTACCCAATTCATGGGGCAGATTCTAACCGGGAATGTTGAGGGTGGTGGCCCCAGCCTTGAGAACCTCACCCAAGATCTGCATGGGGGTGTTTTGATGGAGTGGGCTGGTTTGATGGTTGGATTGGTGGAGTTGTTTGACACATGGTTTGAGTGAAGCAACACATTCATGGGGTAGATTCTAACCAGTCGTGGAATGTTGAGGGTGGTGGTGCTAGTCTTGACCACCGCAGCCAAGATCTGTATGGGGGTGTTGTGACAGAGTGAGCTGGTTGGATAGTCGGATTGGTTGAGTTGGTTGATACATGGTTAAAGTGAAGCAACACATTCATGGGGCAGATTCTAACCGGTGGTGTCAGGAATGTTGAGGGTGATGGCGCCAGCCCTGATCACCGTAGCCAACTCTTTAAGTGGGTATCGTATGTGGAGGGGCATGATCTTGAGAGGGAGTGGGCTGGTTGAATAGTTTGGGTTAATGGAGTTACAGACCACAAGCAAGTACCAGGCAAGGTTCATAAGCCTACACAGTTACAGCAAGCTTTCATTGAGTTGCATCAGAAACACACTTCATACCGAAAAGTTCTATGCAGCGTCGCAAGCGACGCGGAAAATTGGCGGAGTGTGTTGGCAACGGAACGAAAAGTGGCAACAATGGAGCTGACCGAAGCGAGTTAGTTACGCGGCCGCTGAATGACGTGTCAGGCTGTGTCAGGCTTCAATTCTTTTTTTGTCGTACAGACAAACGGACAAATGGGTAAACATGGGGGCTCCCGCCAAAAATCCTTATGCAACAACAGAATTGTATGTTTGAGGTTTGGCGGGCAAGTCCCATAAGCCTGCATGGCTACATCAAGCGTTCAATGAGTTGCTTCACAAAACACATTTCGCCCAGCTCTTCTTGGTGCAACAACAGAATTGCCTAGATTGTTCGAGGTTGGGCTGAGAAGTCCCATTAGCCTGCATGGCTACCTCAAGATTTCAATGAGTTGCTTCAATGAACACACTTCATACAGCCCTCCCTCGTGCAACAACATAATTGTTTTGATCGTTCGAGGTTGGGCAGGCAAGTCCCATTAGCTTTCAGTGACTTGCTTCAGCACACACACTTTATACAGCCCTTTCTGATGCAACAACAGAATTGTCTTGATTGTTTGAGGACCGGTGGGCAAGTCACATTGGCTTTAAATGAGTTGCTTCACAAAACACACTTCGCCCAGCCCTTCTTTGTGAAACAACAGAATTGTCTGGATTGTTTGAGGACCGGCGGGCAAGTCACATTAGCTTTTAATGAGTTGCTTCAGCACACACACTTCGTACAGCCCTTCCTGGTGCAACAACAGAATTGTCTGGATTGTTTGAGGTCTGGCGGGCAAGTCACATTGGCCTGCATGGCTACCTCAACCTTCCAATGAGTTGCTTCAGCACACACACTTCATACAGCCCTTCATGATGCAACAACAGAATTGTCTGGGTTGTTTGAGGTTGGGCGGGCAAGTCCCATTGGCCTGCATGGCTACCTAAAGCTTTCAATGAGTTGCTTCAGCACACACACTTCTTACAGCCCATCCTGGTGCAACAACATAATTGTCTAGATTGTTCAAGGATGGGCGGGCAAGTCCCATTAGCTTTCAATGAGTTGCTTCAGAAAACACACGTCATACAGCATCATACCAAAAATTCCTTATACAACAACGGAATTGTCTAGATTGTTCGAGGTTAGGTGGGCAAGTCCCATTAGCTTTCAGTGAGTTGCTTCAGCACACACACGTCATACAGCCCTTCCTGTGCAACAACATAATTGTCTGGATTGTTCGAGGTTGGGCGAGTCTCATTAGCCTAATTGGCTACCCTTGGACTGTAACATACATGGGCTGGGCAGGGGAAACCACAGTTCCTTTTTTTGCTACTCAAGGCAGCTTCCAGACAGCTCCATTGGCCAGCCACTGCGTCAATCCTACAACTTTCAGCTGCATTGGAATGCCTGTCATGTCGGATTTCAGATGCACTGGCTAGCCTCAGGTTTGGCTTCCAGACAGCTCCATTGGCCAGCCACTGCGTCTATCCTATAGCTTTCAGCTGCATTGGAATGCCTTTCGTTTCAGCTTTCTGACCACTACCCTAGTTTCAGGTTGACCCAAGGACGCAGAAAGGGAGCTGCCTTGCGTCTATCCCATAGCTTTCAGCTGCATTGGAATGCCTTTCGTTTCAGCTTTCTGACCACTACCCTAGTTTCAGGTTGACCCAAGGACGCAGAAAGGGAGCTGCCTTGCGTCTATCCCATAGCTTTCAGCTGCATTGGAATGCCTTTCATTTCAGCTTTCTGACACATACCCTAGTTTCAGGTTTGGCCCAAGGACGCAGAAAGGGAGCTGCCTAGAAGCTACTGCGCGTAGCCCACAAAGAAAACAGTGGGGAAAACAAAAAGAAGACAAGTAAAAGAAGTCGCACAAGGGAAAACAAATGCACGTGCATAGACCTTTGCAAAAATGATATACTATACATGCATTTATTACACATGACAAACATGGTGAGCAGTGCAAGTGCAACCTAACAGGGCAAATTTATTCCTGAGGTGCTCATGTTGGTAAGACCTTGACTAAAATGTCTGCTGCACATGGGGTACCAAATCATGCAGCAGTCGACAGCCTTACCAACAATTTACACTGGAATCCAGCCGTACCATAGACTGGAGCGTACATTTACATGACAGGTTTCAAGCAGGATAAGGAAAAGTAACCTTCATAGCACAGCAGATGTACGGCCCGGGTCCTCGTAACAGTATGACCTGATTATCTTGTCCGCAGGCAAGGGGTGCCAGCTCACCAGCAGACAACAGCCTTACTAATAGTGCCCCATGCCTCCTCGGGAAGATGCAAGTTGTCCCATGCAAATGCAATGCAAAGCAGGTACAAGCACAACCAAGTACAGACTCCAGGCGACTTGTTTAGAAGATATAGAAGGAAAGTCAGCAGACACGGGAAAACGAAACACACCTCGTACAGGAATTCAGGGTCTGAGCGTCCAGCATCCTCCGGGCTGAATTCAATATCATTGCAGCCCAGGCTCTTGAGGAGCTGCACTGCTGTCACGGCGTTCTCCACCACCTGCGCCCTGCTCATGCGTAGCTTGTGCTTCATATGAATCTCAGAAGTGGCAATGAAGGTATGCACTCTGGGCAGCTTGGCATCCTTCACTGCTACCCAGGCTCGCTCCAGGTCCTGTGGCTTGGTCCTGGATAGACCACAGATGACAGGCACATAACCGTCCGCGTCAACATCGTTACCCACGATCTGGGCGATTTGCCTCACAGCTTCGAAGTCATCGGGTGAAGCCACGGGGAAACCAGCTTCGATGATGTCTACACCCAGCTTAGAGAGCTGCCTAGCGATGTCGAGCTTCTCCTTACTAGTCAGGGTGCATCCAGGGGATTGCTCTCCGTCACGCAGGGTGGTGTCAAAGATACGCACATAATCGGGGTCGCTAATACGGCCTGGGAAATACTCAGGACGCTTAGAAGCGCGAATTGCGACGGGCTGCCTTGATCTAGTTGTCGGCCGGCAGGAGGAAATATAGCGGTTGGGTTTTTGGAGGAGAGTTTGCATGATGGCTTTCAATCGAAAGGCACGGCACTGCTAGGGATGGTGAATGTGTCGGAGGTGTGTGGCCCGGTCGAATAGCTGATGTAAGATGATTCCGAGCTCAGTACCGAAGCAATACAGTACCGGACGTACTCGGCTCCCGGATTTCCTGGGGTTGATCCGGGTTGATCCACAATTATTGTCTGCGACGTAGCTTCCAGGCATCTTCCCCCGACGGCCCAGCCCCTAGGCTTCGTCCCACATGTTTACACCTCACCAGCTGGCCGGCAGCTGGGCAACATATCTTGTTACGCAACTACTACCCTGCTCCTCCTATTCCCAACAGTTACGCCTCATCTGCTGCTTCTGTGTTTGCTCCACATGACCTAACATCATATTCGCCATTTAACAGAATTCTGGACCGTTGGGCATACCTATATGGCAAGCCGAGATGTAGAAGAGGTATGTACGTATGTTTACAGGCCAGGCCTCCAGGGTAGCCAAACAGGACTTGCCCAACCTGAGGAAGTTATGAAAACGCCAGGTGGGGCGTGGTACTAAGGGGACCCGTTGTATACGGGCAGAGAACGGTCTGCCACCTCAACTGGACAAGCTACCATCGCGGTGACACCGACCTGCAACGCTCAGGGCGACCGTAGGGACAACTTCAAACTGAAGAACAGGAAAGGCCGTTGAAAGAACAAGCAGCAGTGAACTGCCCCCCAACAAATCGTGAACGACGGGGGGTAGAGTTTTTGCTATGCAGATCATTAAACATTACGTTTCTTGTCACATGTATGAAAAATATTATAACATGTTTCCATCATCTGAATGAGTCAGGGTCCAGGTAAGAGTCATTATTATTCAGGAAGTTATGGTGACGCGTACGCAGTGGTGTCCTTAACTTCACGTCCTTAGAGTGGCACATTACTCGGATGTAACAATTTCAATTTCAATTCAGGAAGTTAGTATACATTACATTACATTACATTACATTACATGTTAAAGTCTACTTGACACCGCGAGGGTGTATGAGACTCTGGATACGAGGATTTACTATCTATTCCATTCATAAGTCTCATCCAAGTTGCATAGTTAATACCGGTAGCTTTAATAGTATTTCCTTGGGCATTTAACGATGTAGGATTTGAGTCAGAAAGCTGGGCAATCAACATCTAGCATCCAGGGTACTTCAAACGGACCCCAGGGGTTGCGTCCTGGGACGCACCCAGTTCGGTAGGTTGCGTCCTGGACGCTTCTGACCCCGCAGGCTGCGTCACTATACCAACAGAACCCACAGCCCAAGGCAATGGAGTAGTGGTGGGCCAATCAACTGATGGGTGAGACGAAACCAACATCCCGAACCTGCGTCCGGGACGCAACCAACATCCTGAACCTGCGTCCGGGACGCAACGGACCCTCCCATGTTGTGTTTGCTACGCAACGGACCCTCCCCATGTTGCGTCCTGGGACGCAAGGACGCGCGTCCTGCACAACCCTGCTAGCATCCTCAATTTCCCCCATGTCAAACTTGACAACAGAAGTTTGGTCATCACTGACAGTAACAGTATCTGTCAAGCTAAACCAAGCCGTCATACTCATTTGACATCTGTGAGTGGGTTAACAAGTAAAGCAAACATCTCCTTGCCAAGGAAGGCCACTCCAATCTACTTTGAGGAGTTCCAGAGTGCGTGTAGCCACTGTGTCTTTTTGAGGCTGGGCGTAGCAGCTTCTAGGCAGCTCCCTTTTTCCCCAATCCACTGCGAGGAGTTCCAGAGTGCGTGTAGCCACTGTGTCTTTTGGGGGCTGGGCGTAGCAGCTTCGAGGCAGCTCTCTTTTTCCCCAATCCACTGCGAGGAGTTCCAGAGTGCGTGTAGCCACTGTGTCTTTTGGGGGCTGGGCGTAGCAGCTTCGAGGCAGCTCTCTTTTTCCCCAATCCACTGCGAGGAGTTCCAGAGTGCGTGTAGCCACTGTGTCTTTTTTGGGCTGGGCGTAGCAGCTTCTAGGCAGCTCCCTTTTCCCCCAATCCACTGCGAGGAGTTACAGAGTGCATCTATCATGGGTAGGGAACGGCAATATGATATCATATGATACCATATGATGCAGGCAGTCTGGCTAGGCTAAAATTGCAATTTACAAACAGTATAATATGACGCAATTTGTATGATATCATACTCTCCTTCGGCCAGAATCATATGATATGCCGGTCCCTAATCATGTGGGAGTGGCCAATTCTACTGCCGCACAACATGTCACAAGCAGATCAACTATTCTATACAACCTCCATGCATCATTGTGGACAAACATCTCTTTGCCCTGGAAGGCAACTACAATCCACTGCCAGGAGTTCCAGGGTGCGTGTAGCATGTAGGAGTAGCCTATTCTACCCCCGCTTTGAAAGCACAACAAATCACAAGCAGATCAACTACTATGTATAACTTCCATGCACCATTGTGGACGAACATGTCAAACAAACATCTCCTTGCCCAGGAAGGCCACTCCAATCCACTGCGAGGAGTTCCAGAGTGCGTGTAACATGTAGGAGTAGCCAATTCTTCCACCGCTTCGTAAACACAGCATATCACAAGCAGAACTACATCACACAGGATGTATAAGGAGTTAGGATGGATGGATAACATACCACAAGCAGAAGTACATGACTCAAGATGGATAAGGAGTTAGGATGGATGGATCATGTACCATAAGCAGAACTACATGACACAAGATGGATAAGTAGTGAGTTAGGATGTATACATTCGACCAGGCTTGGTTGGTATAGTATTACCAGCTTTGACTGACAGGTCATGGGGTTCGAACCCGTTGCTAGGTCCATAATTTTTGACGTGCCGCCTTGAAAGAGGCCGAGACCTTTCCTCCGTGCTGTCGCGTTGTAGTCCGTGCTCAGGCGTTGTAGCGGTCTGCGAAAGCAAAACCCACTGTAACCATTTCCCAGTGCAAGCAAAAGGGGAGGTTCCTTCAAACTCACGCCCTGTGGAACAATTCCCAATTTTGAATTTAAAGGATGCATGGTTAAATAAAACAAGTGAACGCAAAGAGAGACGAAGTAGAAGACAGAAGCAAACAAGCCAAGCCAATCAGCCAATAGATCGGAAGCAAACAAGTCAAGCCAAGCCAATAAGCTAATGGATCAGAAGCAAACAAGCCAAGCCAAGCCAAGCCAATGAGCCAATGGATCAGAAGCAAACAAGCCAAGCCAATGAGCCAACGGATCAGAAGCAAACAAGCCAAGCCAAGCCAATGAGCCAATGGATCAGAAGCAGCCAAGCCAAGCCAATAAGACAATGGTTCAGAAGCAAACAAGCCTAGCCAAGTCAAGCCAAGCCAATAAGACAATGGACCAGAAGCAAACAAGTCAAGCCAAGCCAATGAGCCGATGGATCAGAAGCAAACTAGCCAAGCCAATGAGCCAATGGATCTAGTAAATTGATGCAACTGAGATTCCGTTTCAACGAATGGCTCAATGGCTCAATGGCAAAGCTCTTTAAACAAGCAGGCGCGGGGTTCAAAACCCTACGGGTGCGCTTTTATGTTCGTGGTCGCTGTCAAGCAAGCAAACAAGCCAAGCTTGCATCTGTTGCCACCTGTTGCTCCGTTGCGAACACTAACCGCAATTTTTAGCGTCGCTTGCGACGCTGCATAAACTTGTATTTTTGTGCGACGCGTTGCCATTCTGTTGCTGTATAGCGACGCATGGGTCTGGCTTAACTAGTCAGAAATCCCCCCCCCCCCCCCCCCCCCCTCGGGATTCCTCCTCGCGCTCCGCAGGGTTCAGGGGGCAACGTGTTGCACTGGGTTCACGCCGAGTCGCTCAAGACGCGTCGCACGGAAAAAAGTGAACACGGGCAGGAAAGAGTGTGCGAGAGAGAAGTGAAAAGCTGGTGACATGCACTGACACACCGGAGCATAGTAACAAATTTGTAATCATGTTTGTATCATGTTTATCTCAAAAGGAACAATTATAATTAATTGGTGACACACACAGACACACCTGATCATGGTTCAACATTTGTATTTACGTTTATACGGCAACAAACAAGTCATAAGCAGCGTCACAAGCGACGCGGAAAATTGGCGGAGTGTGTTGGCAACGGAACATTTGGCAACGCAACATTTGTATTTACGCTTATACGTCAACAACCTTATAAGGAATTTCAGAGTCCCTTGGGCATTACGTACAAAAAAGATAACGCCTGGAGGGGCGTGGTGTTAAGGGGACCCTCTGGTACGCTGCAGCTGGGGAAGGCCACCATGGTAGAAATGGCAAGTGTCACTTCAATGACAAGTCCTAAGCAGCGTCGCAAGCGAGCGGAACAAATTGGAGGAGTGTGTTGACGCACATTGGAAAAAATGGTCCCCTCCCCATCACCTCAGTCCGCCCCCACTTATCGATTACAATCAGTCCTCCTTTCCTCCCCATCTAGTATTCTTCCTCCCTTCCCTCTAATTTACCTCCACTTCCTCACCCTTCCTATGCTCCATGCCCTCCATGGTACTCTCTTCTACAAATCTTGTGGCAAAGATGGATGTTTGTCTTCCATAGAGAAGAATATGAGAACGTAGTTAATGAGGAACCCGTGTGCACTGAAGAGTAAGGCTTAACAATTGTTTCCCAAACGGAAAATGAAAAAAGGGTAAAAGCGGGGCTCAAGCCCATTGAACATGGGCCAACGAGGGGGCTACGCACAAACACGTAAAATGCAATTGGTATACAACACCTGAGCATGGAATAATGGGCAATACATTGACACGCAGTGGTGTGAAGCAGCACACTGTTTGTACTTCAAGTTCAGATACAAGGTGTGGTGGTGGCACTACAGAAAGATTCGTGAAAAGGTGGTGGCACACACGTGTTAACACACCTGATCATATTTTCATATTTTCATATTTATGTTTACACGTACATCGTATGTTTACACGTACATCGTATGTTTACACGTACATCGTATGTTTACACGTACATCGTATGTTTACACGTACATCGTATGTTTACACGTACATCGTATGTTTACACGTACATCGTAAGTTTACACGGACATCGTATGTTTACACGTACATCGTATGTTTACACGTACATCGTATGTTTACACGTACATCGTATGTTTACACGTACATCGTATGTTTACACGTACATCGTATAAGGAACAATTACAACTAATTAGTGGTGCACACAGACACACCTGCACATATTTAAATATTGACATTTCTATTCATACATTTATCATATAAGGAACAATTATAATTAATTGGTAACACACCATCGCATATTTACATATTTACACATATGTTTTAATGCGTATCCTATAATTATAATGAATAATAATTACAAGTATAATGAATTGGTGACACACAGACACACCAGACCATCTTTAAATATGAACACGTGTATGTTTATATGTTTATCCTATAAGGAACAGTGCCAATCAATTGGTGGCACACAGGGACATACCTGCACATATTTAAATATGAACACGTGTATGTTTATATGTTTATCTTATAAGGAACAGTGGCGATTAATTGGTGGCACACAGGGACATACCTGCACATATTTAAATATGAACACGTGTATGTTTATATGTTTATCTTATAAGGAACAGTGGCGATTAATTGGTGGCACACAGGGACATACCTGCACATATTTAAATATGAACACGTGTATGTTTATATGTTTATCTTATAAGGAACAGTGGCGATTAATTGGTGGCACACAGGGACATACCTGCGCATATTTAAATATGAACATGTATTTTTGTATGTTTATCCTGTGAGGGTCAATTATAAGGAATTGGTGAAACACATGTTGGGCAAGCTAGTGTGCAGCAGTGATTTGTTTTCAAATCTGAAAGTGTCTTTTTTCTAGCTTTATCGTTTTAATCCTCCTCCAGGGACACAGACACACACAGACACAGACACACACAGACACGCTTACCCTGGCACAGACACAGACACACACACAGACACACAGCGTTTTAGTGTTTTTAATAGCTCTTATAGCTTGATGTACCTTTATTGGCCATTTTAGGGCAATTTGGTTTTACTTTTTTGAAGCAATAATTTTTTTAAATGGGGTCAAAACTAGCGATCACTATATATGGTGGGAACAAATTCCCTAGCTTGCAGTGTGCAGCAGTGCACTGTTTGTACTCCTCGTAAAAATGCAAGGTGTAGTGGTGGTACTACAGAAAGAGATATGCGAAGGTGGTGGCACACACACACCTGAGCATGAATATTGGCAATGCTTTTGGCAAGCGCATGTGGAGTGCGCACTGTTGTTACTTCTAGTTCAAATGCAAGGTTTGGTGGTGGCACACACACACACACACCTGAGCATGAATATGGGCAATGCATTTGGTAAGCTCATGTGCAGCAGCGCACGATTTGTAATCTGCTACAAACAGAGGTGTTGAAAGGTGGTGGTACACACACACACACACACACACACACACACACACACACACACACACACCTGAGCATGAATATGGGCAATGCTTTTTACAAGCTCATGTGCAGCAGCGCACAATTTGTACTTTTACTACAGAAAGGTATGTGAAAAGGTGGTGGCAAACCTACACACACACCTGAGCATGAATATGGGCAAAGCATTTGGCAAGCTCATGTGAAGTAGCGCAAACTGTCCGGAGCTGAAGGAGACCGCAGCAGCTGGTGATAGCCTGGCTATCTTTTTGGACGCAAACGATGGCAACACGAAGCCACGCCAAAAGATCTGCGGGAACACACAATTGCACCATGGGTGTTCAATGTTGGATGTGAGGGATGGCAACACAAAGCCATGCCAAAATACATCTGCAGGAACACACATGTGCGCCATTTGTGTTCAACGTTGGATGCAAAAGATGGCAACACGAAGCCACGCCAGGACATCTGCGGGATACTACAATTGCACCATGCGTGTTCAATGATGGATGTGAGGGATGGCAACATGAAGCCACGCCAGAATACATCTGCAGGAACACACATGTGCGCCATGCGTGTTCAATGTTGGATGTGAGGGATGGCAACATGAAGCCACGCCAGAATATCTGCGGGATAATACAATTGCGCCATGCGTGTTCAATGTTGGATGTGAAGGATGGAAACACGATGCCACGCCAAAATATTTGCAGACACCATATTTATGCCATTAGTGTTCAATGTTGGTTGTCATGGATGACAACATGAAGCCATGCCAGAGCATCTGCGGAAACGCACAATTGCGCCATGCTGGTTCAATGTTGAATACAAAGGGTGGCAGCACGAAACCATGCCAAAATACATCTGCAGGAACACACAATTGCGCCATGAGTGTTCAATGTAGGATGTGTAGGATGGAAACACAGAAAGACAACGCAAAACAACATCTGAAAGGGAACACACAAATTGAGCCATGAGTTGTTAAATGTAGGATTGTAGGATGGAAACAACGAAGCACGCAAACAAATCTGCAGGAACACACAAGTGCGCCCCCATGGAGGGTTTCAATGTAGGATGTGTAGGATGACAGCATGAAGCCACGCCAAAATACATCTGCAGGAACACACAATTGCGCCATGAGTGTTCAATGTAGAATGTGTTTAAGATGGGAAACACGAAAGCCACGCCCAAAATACATTCTGCCAGGGTAGGGAAAACAAATATGGCCGACACATGATTTCTAAAATTGGTTAATGTAGGATGTTTGGAGGATGGAAAAAATAAAAGCCACGCCAAAATACATCTGCAGGAACACACAATTGCGCCATGAGTGTTCAATGTAGGATGTGTAGGATGGAAACACGAAGCCACGCCAAAATACATCTGCAGGAACACACAATTGCGCCATGAGTGTTCAATGTAGGATGTGTAGGATGACAGCATGAAGCCACGCCAAAATACATCTGCAGGAACACACAATTGCGCCATGAGTGTTCAATGTAGGATGTGTAGGATGGAAACACGAAAGACACGCCAAATAAATCGGCAGGAAAACAAAATCGGCCTGAGTGTCAATGTAGGATGTGGTTTAGGATGGAAAAACAGAAGAAACGTCAAAATACAATGAAGGAAAACAAAATTCGCCATGAGGTTTCAATGTAGGATGTGATAGGATGGAAAACACAGAAGAAACAGACAAAATACATATGAAGGACAAAAACCAATTGCGCCTGATGATGATTCAATGTTAGGAATTGTGTAGGATGGAACACGAAGCCCACGCAAACAATCACATCTGAATCCCACCAGGACAAACAATTGAGACACATGAGAACCGAGTGTTCAATGTAGGATCGCTGTAGGATGGAAAAAACGAATGCCACGCCAAGATACATCTGCGAGGAACAAAACAATTGCGCCATGAAGTGTTCAACTGTAGGACTCGGGTAGGATGGAAACACGAAGCCATGCCAAAATACATCTGCAGGAACACACAATTGCGCCATGAGTGTTCAATGTAGGATGTGTAGGAATGGAGGAACACGACAGGACACGCAAAACCAAAATACATCTGCAGGAACAAACAATTGGGGCCCCCACGAACATGAGTGTCAAGAGGATGGTGTAGGATGGAAAAACGAAGGCCACGCCAAAACACATCTGCGAGGAACACACAAATTGCGGCATGGAGTGATTCAACGGTAGGATGTGTAGGATGGAAAAAAGAAGCCACGCCCAAAATACATCTGCAGAACCACACAATTGCGCCTATGAGTGTTCAATGTTTAGGATGTGTAGGATTGGAACCACGACAAGAAGCAACGCACAAAATACATCTGCTAGGAGGAACACACAATTTGCGCCATGAGTGTTTCAATGTAGGATGGTAGGATGGAAAAACGAAGGCCCCCACGCCAAAATTACATCTGCAGGAAAGGAAACACACCATGGCGCATGAGTGATCAAATGTAGGAGCGCTATCATTTGCGCCATGAGTGTTCAATGTAGGATGTGTAGGATGGCAACACGAAGCCACGCCAAAATACATCTGCAGGAACACACAATTGCGCCATGAGTGTTCAATGTAGGATGTGTAGGATGGAAACACGAAGCCACGCCAAACACATTGCAGAGAACAACCATGGCGCCTTGAGGTCAATGTAGGATGTGTTAGCGATGAAACACGAAGCCACGCCAAAAATACATCTGCAGGCAACATCACAATTGCGCCGCATAGGTGTTCAATGTAGATGTGTAGGGGATGACAGCATGAAGGCCACGCCAAAATACATCTGCATGGAGACACTACAATTGCGCCCGAGAGTGGTTCAATGTCGGACATGTGTAGGGTGGAAACACGGCAGCCACGCAAAATTACATCTGCAGGAACACACAATTGCGACATGCCAATTGCGCCATGAGTGTTCATGTAGGATGTTAGGATGACAGCATGAAAGCACTCCAAAAACATCTGCATGAACACCACAATTGCGCCTAGTGTTCATGTAGGATGTGTAGGATGACAACACGAAGCCATGCCAAAATACATCTGCAGGAACACACAATTGCGCCATGAGTGTTCAATGTAGGATGTGTAGGATGGAAACACGAAGCCACGCCAAAATACATCTGCAGGAACACACAATTGCGCCATGAGTGTTCAATGTAGGATGTGTAGGATGGAAAACACAAGCCCGCCAAGAATCCATCTGGCCGGAACACACAATTGCGCCATATGGTTTCAATGTAGGATGTGTCGAGACACATAAGCCACGCCCAAATACATCTGCAGAACACACAATTGCGGCCATGAGTGGTTTCAATGTAGAGTTAGATGACAAGCATGAAGCCACGCAAAATATACATCGCTGCAGGCACATCATACAATTGCGCCATAGTGTTCAATGTAGATGTGTAGGATGGAAACACAAGCCACGCCAAAATACACTGCAGGACACACAATTGGCGCCATAAGTGGTCATGTTCCGATTTAGATGGAAACAGAAGCCAAACGCCAAAATACATCTGCAGAACACACACATTGCGCCTGAGTGGTTTCAATGTAGGATGTTGAGGATGGAAACCGAAGCCCATGCCAAATCCAATCTGCACATCGCAGGAACCACAAGTGCGCATGAGTGGTTCAATGTAGAATGTGTAGGATGGAAACACGAAGCCACGCCAGAATACATCGCAGCACACACACTGGCGCCATGAGTGTCATGAGGATTGTAGGATGGAAACACTACCACCCAAAATAACATCTGCAGAACACAACAAGTGGCGCCATGAGGTTCCATGTAGATGTGTAGGAATGGAAACACGAAGCCCCGCCAAATACGATCTGACATGGAACACAACAAGTGGCGCCATGAGTGTTCAATGGATGTGTAGGATGGAAACACAATCCCCACGCAAAATACATTCTGCAAGAACAACCAATGCGCCATGGTGTTCAATTAGGATGTGTAGGATGACAGCATGGAAGCCACACCCAAATACATCTGCATGATCACACATTGCGCCTGATGTTCAATGTAGTGATGTGAAGGATGACAGCAATGAAGCACGCCAAAATACATCTGCAGAACACCAAATTGCGCCATGATGTTCATGTGTGTGTAAAGATGGAAACACAAGCCAATGCCAAAATACTTGCAGGAAACCACAATTGCGCCATATGTTCAATGTTATGTGTAGGATGGAAACACACGAAGCCACTTCCAATACATCTGCGAACACACAATGCGCCATGAGTGGGTTCAATTTAGGTGGGTAGATGGAAACACGAAGCACGCCCAATACATCTGCAGAACACCAATTGCCGCCATGATTTCAATGTAGGTGTTAGGATGAACCGCATGAAGCCACGCCAAAATACATCTGCAGGAACACACAATTGCGCCATGGAGTGTCAATGTAGGATGTGTAGGATGACAGCATGAAGCCACGCCAAAATACACTGCCGACACCAATGGCGCCATGAGTTTCAATGTAGGATGTGTAAAGATGGCAACACGAAGCCCGCCAAAATACATCGCAGAACACACAATGCGCCATGGAGTGTTCAATTAAGGATGTTCGGATGGAAACACGAAGCCATCGCCAAAATACATCTGCAGGAACACACAATTGCGCCATGAGTGTTCAATGTAGGATGTGTAGGATGGAAACACGAAGCCATGCCAAAATACATCTGCAGGAACACACAATTGCGCCATGAGTGTTCAATGTAGAAGGTAGGTGAAACACTAAGCCAGTCAATAACTCTGCAGAACCGCAATGGCCATTATGGTCAATTGTAGGATGTGTAGGATGGAAACACGAAGCCACGCCAAAATACATCTGCAGGAACACACAATTGCGCCATGAGTGTTCAATGTAGGAGTATGAATGAAACAACAAATCACGCCAAAATACATCTGGCCGAACACCAATTGCCGTCCACCCATCAAAATACGCAACCATGAGTGTTCATGAACTGTGTAGGATGGAAACACGAGCCCACGCCAAATACATCTGCGCCGGAACACACATTTGCGGACTGAGTGTTCATTTAGATGTGTAGGATGACAGCAGAATCCCACGCCAAAATACATCTGCAAGACACACAATGTGCGCCATAGTGTTCAATGTAGGATGTGTAGATGACAGCATGAGCACGCCAAATACTCGCAGGAACACCAATTGCGCCATGAGTGTTTCAATGTAGGATTGTAGGATGGAAACACTAATCACCGCAAAATAACATCTGCCAGGAAACCACATTGCGCTGAGTGGATCATGTGGATGGTGTTAGGATGGAACACGAAGCCACGCCAAAATACATCTGCGGAACACCAATTGCTGCCATGAGTGGTCCCTTAGGATGTTAGGATGAGACAGCATGAAGCCCACGCTAAAAACCTCTGCAGGAACACACAATTTTTTTGCGCCATGTGTTCAATGTAGGGTGTAGATTGAAACACGAAGCCACGCCAAAATACATCTGCAGGAACACACAATTGCGCCATGAGTGTTCAATGTAGGATGTGTAGGATGGAAACACGAAGCCATGCCAAAATACATCTGCAGAACACACAATTGCGCCATGAGTGTTCAATGTAGGATTGTAGGATGACAGCAATGAAGCCCTACGCCAAAATACATCTGCAGGAACACCAATTGCGCAGAGTGTTCATTAGAGTGTAGGATGACAGCATGAGCCACCCAAAATACATCTGCAGAACACACCCTTGCGCATGAGTGTTCATGTAGATGTGTCAGAATGACAGCATGAAGGCCACGCCAAATACATCCTGCAGGAACACACAATTGATCCCCCCCCGCCATGAGTGTTCAATGTAGATTGTCAAGATGTGAAACGCAAGTCCAGCCAAAATACATCGCAGGAACAACACATTGCGCATGAGTGTCAATGTAGGATGTGTAGGATGGAAAACACGAACCACGCCAAAATACATCTGCAGGACACACACATTGCGCCATGAGTGTTCAATGTAGGATGTGTAGATGGAAACACGAAGCCACGCCAAAATACATCTGCAGGAACCACACAATTGCGCATGAGTGTTCAATGTAGGATGTGTAGGATGACCACATGAGCCAACGCCAAAATACATCTGCAGGAACACACATTGCGCCATGAGTGTTCAATGTAGGATGTGTAGGAATGGAAACAGCCACGCCAAAATACATCTGCAGGAACACACAATGCGCCATGAGTGTTCAATGTAGGAGTGTAGGATGAAACAGAAGCCACCCAAAAATCATCTGCGGAACACAACATTGCGCCATGAGTGTCAATGTAGGATGTGTAGGATGGAAACACGAAGCCACGCCAAATACATCGGCAGGAACACACAATTGCGCCATGAGTGTTCAATGTAGATGTGTAGGATGAAACACGAACCATGCCAAAATCATCTGCAGGAACACACAATTGCGCCATGAGTGTTCAATGTAGATGGGTAGGATGGAAACACGAAGCCCGCCAAAATACATCTGCAGGAACACACAATGCGCCATGAGTGTTCAATGTAGAGTTGTAGGAGGAAACACGAAGCCAGCAAAATACATCTGCAGGAACACACAATTGCGCCATGAGTGTTCAATGTAGGATGTGTGAGGATGAAACACGAGCCACGCAAAATACATCTGCAGGAACACAAATTGCGCCATGAGTTTCAATGTAGAATGTGTAGGATGAAACACGAACCATGCCAAAATACATCTGCAGGAACACACAATTGCGCCATGAGTGTTCAATGTAGGATGTGTAGATGGAAACACGAAGCCACGCCAAAACATCTGCAGGAAACACACAATTGCGCATGAGTGTTCAATGTAGGATGTGTAGGATGGACACCGAAGCCACGCCAAAATACATCTCAGAACACACAATTGCGCCATAGTGTTTCAATGTAGGATGTGTAGGATGGAAACACGAAGCCACCCAAAATACATCTGCAGAACACACAATGCGCCATGAGTTTCAATGTAGATGTTAGGATGGAAACACGAAGCCACGCCAAAATACATCTGCAGAAACCCAATTGCGCCATAGGTTGTTCAATGTAGGATGTGTAGGATGGAAACACGAGCCACGCCAAAATACATCTGCGAACACACCAATTGCGCCATGAGTGTTCAATGTAGGATTAGGATGACAGCAGAAGCCAGCCAAATACATCTGCAGAACACACAATTGCGCCATGAGTGTTCAATGTAGGATGTGTAGATGTAAACACGAAGCCGACACCAAAATACATCTGCAGGAACACACAATTGCGCCATGAGTGTTCAATGTAGATGTGTAGGATGGAAACACGAAGCCAGCCAAAATACATCTGCAGGAACACACATTGCGCCATGAGTGTTCAATGTAGGATTGTAGGATGGAAACACGAGCCACCAAAATACAATCTGCAGGAAACACAATTGCGCCATGATGTTCACTGTATGATGTGTAGATGGGAACACGAACCGCCCAAATCATCGCAGAAACACACAATTGCGCCATGAGTGTTCAATGTGAGATGTAGATGAAACACGAAGCCAGCCAAAATACATCTGCAGGAACACACATTGCGCCATGAGTGTTCAATGTAGGATGTGTAGGATGGAAACACGAAGCCACGCCAAATACCATCTGCAGGACACACAATTGCGCCATGAGTGTTCAATGTAGGATGTGTAGGATGAACAAGAAGCCACGCCAAAATACACTGCAGGAACACACAATTGCGCCATGAGTGTTCAATGTAGGATGTGTAGGATGGAAACACGAACCAGCCACAATACATCTGCAGGAACACACACATTGCGCCATGAGTGTTCAATGTGGATGTGTAGGATGGAAACACGAAGCCACGCCAAATACATCTGCAGGAACACCCAATTCGCCATGAGTGGTTCAATGTAGGATGTGTAGGATGACAGCATGAAGCACGCCAAAATACATCTGCAGGAACACACTTGCGCCATGAGTTTCAATGTAGGATGTGTAGATACAGCATGAAGCCAACGCCAATACATCTGCAGAACACACAATTGCGCCATGAGTGTTCCAATGTAGGATGTAGGATGGAAACACGAAGCCACGCCAAAATACATCTGCAGGAACACCAATTGCGCCATAGTGTTCAATGTAGGATGTGTAGGATGGAACACGAAGCCACGCCAAAATACATCTGCAGGAACACACAATTGCGCCTGATGGTTCAGTAGGATGTTGTAGGATGGAACACGAGCCACGCCAAAATACATCTGCAGGAACACCAATGCGCCATGAGTGTTAAATGTAGGATGTGTAGGATGGAAACACGAAGCCAGCCAAATACATCTGCAGGAACACACAATTGCGCCATGAGTGTTCATGTAGGATGTGTAGGATGAAACACGAAGCCATGCCAAAATACATCTGCAGGAACACACAATTGCGCCATGAGTGTTCAATGTAGGAATGTGTAGTGGAACACGACAGCCACGCACCCTACATCTGCAGGAACAACAATTGCGCCATGAGTGTTCAATGTAGGATGTTGTAGGATGAACAGCTGAGCCAGCCAAAATACATCTGGCAGAACACACAATTGCGCCATGAGTGTTCAATGTAGGATGTGTAGGATGGAAACACGCAAGCCAGCCAAAATACATCTGCAGGAACAAACAATTGCGCCATGAGTGTTCAATGTAGAGTGTGTAGGATGGAAACACGAAGCCAGCCAAATACACTGCAGGAACAACACAATTGCGCCATGAGTGTTCAATGTAGAGTGTAGGATGAAACACGAAGCCACGCCAAAATACATCTGCAGGAACACACAATTGCGCCATGAGTGTTTCAATGTAGGATGTGTAGGATGACACAAGAACCACGCCAAAATACATCTGCAGGAACACACAATTGCGCCATGAGTGTTCATGTAGATGTGTAGGATGCCAGCAGAAGCCACGCCAAAATACATCTGCGAACACACATTGCGCCATGAGTGTCAATGTAGGATTGTAGGATGAACACGAAGCCACGCCAAAATACATCTGCAGGAACACACAATGTGCGCCATGAGTGTTCATGTAGATGTGTAGGATGACAGCAAAGCCACGCCAAATACATCTGCAGGAACACACAATTGCGCCATGAGTGTTCAATGAGGATGTGTGGATGGAAGCAAGCCACGCCAACAATACATCTGCAGGAACACACAATTGCGCCATGAGTGTTCAATGTAGATGTGTAGATGGAAACACAGCCACGCCAAAATACTCTGCAGGAACACACAATTGCCCATGAGTGTTCAATGTAGATGTGTAGGATGAACAACGAAGCCACGCCAAATACTACTGCAGGAACAACAAGCGCCATGATGTCAATGTAGATGTAGATGGAAACACGGCCACGCCAAAATACATCTGCAGAAACACACAATTTCGCCATGAGTGTTCAATGTAGAATGTGTAGGATGGAAACACGAAGCGCCAAAATACATCTGCAGGAACCACAATTGCGCCATGAGTGTTCAATGGATGTGTAGGATGGAACACGAGCCAGCCAAAATACATCTGCAGGAACACACAATTTGCGCCATGAGTGTTCAATGTAGGATGTGTAGATGGAAACACGAAGCCAGCCAAAATACATCTGCAGACACCAATTGCGCCATGAGTGTTCAATGTAGGTGTTGTAGGATGGAACACAAGCCATGCCCAAAATACATCTGCAGAACACACATTGCGCCATGATGTTCAATGTAGGATGTGTAGGATAGACAGCATGAAGCCCCCCAAAATACATCTGCAGGAACACACAATTGCGCCATGAGTGTTAAATGTAGGTGTGTAGGATGGAACAGAGCCACGCCAAAATACATCTGCAGGAACACAATTGCGCCATGAGTGTTCAATGTAGGATGTGTAGGATGGAAACACGAAGCCACGCCAAAATACATCGCAGAACACACACAATTGCGCCATGATGTTCAATGTAGGAGTGTAGGATGGAAACCACGAAGCCCACGCCAAAATACATCTGCAGGAACACACAATTGCGCCATGAGTGTTCAATGTAGGATGTGTAGGATGGAAACACGAAGCCATGCCAAAATACATCTGCAGGAACACACAATTGCGCCATGAGTGTTCAATGTAGGATGTGTAGGATGGAAACACGAAGCCATGCCAAAATACATCTGCAGGAACACACAATTGCGCCATGAGTGTTCAATGTAGGATGTGTAGGATGGAAACACAAGCAGCCAAAAATACATCTGCAGGAACACACAATTGCGCCATGAGTGTTCAATGTAGGATGTGTTAGGATGGAAACACGAAGCCAGCCAAAATACATCTGCAGGAACAAACAATTGGCGCCATGAGTGTTCAATGTAGGAATGTGTAGGATGGAACACGAAGCCAGCCAAAATCACATCTCAGGAACACACAATTGCGCCATGAGTTTCAATGTTAGGAGTGTAGAGGGAAACACGAAGCCACGCCAAATACCTCTGCAGAACACACAATTGCGCCATGAGTGTTCAATTGGATGTGTAGGATGGAACAGCAGAAGCCACGCCAAATAATCTCTCAGAACACCAATTGCGCCATGAGTGTTCAATGTAGGATGTGTAGGATGGACACACGAACCACGCCAAAATACATCTGCAGGAACACACAATTGCGCCATGAGGTTTCAATGTAGGATGTGTAGGATGGAAACACGACACGAAGCCAACAATACATCTGCAGGAACCAAACAATTGCGCCATGAGTTCATGTAGGATGTGTAGGATGAACACGCACCACGCCAAATACACTGCAGGAACACACATCAGCGCCATGTTGTTCAATGTGGATGTGTAGATGGAACACGAAGCCACTCCAAAATACATCTGCAGAACACACATTGCGCCCATGAGAGTGTTCAATGTAGGATGTGTAGGATGGAAACACGAAGCCACGCCAAAATACATCTGCAGGAACACACAATTGCGCCATGAGTGTTCAATGTAGGATGTGTAGGATGGAAACACGAAGCCACGCCAAAATACATCTGCAGGAACACACAATTGCGCCATGAGTGTTCAATGTAGGATAGTAGGAGGAACACGAAGCCAGCCAAAATACATCTGCAGGAACACACAATTGCGCCATGAGTGTTCAATGTAGGATGTGTAGGATGAAACACGAAGCCACGCCAAAATCACTCTGCAGGAACACACAATTGCGCCATGAGTGTTCAATGTAGGATGTAGGTGGAAACACGAAGCCACGCCAAAATACTCTGCGGAAACACAATTGCGGCCATGAGTGTTCAATGTAGGATGTGTAGGATGTAAGCATGAAGCCACGCCAAATACATCTGCGGAACACACATGATTGCGACCTTTGTTCCTGTGGATGTGTAGGATGACAGACATGAAAGCCCCGCCAAATAACTCTGCAGGAACAATCCATGCTTGTTCAATGCATTATAATATGAAGGTAGAAACCAATGAACCACAATTTCGGTGGCAAGAGTGCAAGCCAGCTGGTGTAGTCGCCATTGAGGCGGCATTGCCTCCACATGTCCTAATGGCTAATGGACTAATAGTGCTGTTTGGAAGCTGCGATGCATAGCCCCCCCCAATACAATGAGCCACACCTCTCCCACAGCGCCGACCAGCACCAGCAATTCCTGTGCCAGACAATGCATGCCCAGGCTTGTGTAGTCGCTGTTGAGACGGCATTGCCTCCACATGTCCTAATGGCTAATGGACTAATAGTGCTGTTTGAAAGTTACGATGCATAGCCCCCCCCAATCCAGACAATGAGCCTCACCTCTTCCCACAGTGACCCAGCACTTCCTGTTGCCAGAAGTGCATGCCCGCTAGGTAGTACACACATGTTGATACGGCATTGCCTCCACATGGCCTAATGGCTAATGGACTCCTAGTGCTGTTTGAAAGCTACATGCTCGCCCACCGCCCCCCCCAATACAATGAGCCTCACCTCTTCCCACAGTGGACCAGCAATTCCTGTGGCCAAGAAGTGCATGCCCAGGCTAGTATAGTCGCCATTGAGACGGCATTGCCTCCACATGTCCTAATGGCTAATGGACTAATAGTGCTGTTTGAAAGCTGCGATGCATAGCCCCCCCCAATACAATGAGCCTCACCTCTTCCCACAGTGGACCAGCAATTCCTGTGGCCAAGAAGTGCATGCCGGCTATTGGTCGCATTGAAAGGCGCAATGCCTCCACCCAAGGTCCTAATGGCTAATGGACTAATAGTGGCTGTTTTTGAAAGCCTGCTATGCATAGTAGCCCCCCCCAATAACACTGAGCCTACACCTCTTCCCAACTGGACTCAGCAATTCCTGTTGCCAATGAGTGCATGCCCCGTCTATTTAGAGTCGCCATTGAGGCGGCATTGCCTCCACATGTCCTAATGGCTAATGGATAATAGTGCTGTTGAAAGCACACACGATGCATATCCCCCCCCAATACAAGAATGCTCACCTCTTCCCACAGTGGACCAACAATTCCTGTGGCCAAGAAGTGCAAGCCCAGGCTAGTGTAGTCGCCATTGAGCGGCATTGCCTCCACAATCTCCTAATGGCACTAATGACGAATGGTTACTGTTGGAAGCTGCGATGCAATAAGCCCCCCCCCCCCAAATACAGAACTGGGCCTCGAATGCAAGAGCCTCACCTCTCCACAAGTGGAACCAACAATATCCTGTGGCCCGAATTGCAAGAGCCCAGGCTAGTGTAGTCGCCATTGAGACGGCATTGCCTCAGCATGTCCTCCATCTTCATTGGACTGAGTGCAGGAGATGTCGTAGATGACACTGCCGAAAGTAAATCTTGTAGAGACTGGTTAACCTGAGAAGGGCAGGAGGGTGTGTGTGTTGGGTGTGTGTGTGCACATTGATCTCATTTGTGTTAAATATATAACATCTATCCTGCATCAAATTAGATATAACATACATTTTAACATACATTTTAACAAATATCATCAATACATCATATACATCTAATATCAATTATAACATATAACATAATTTACATCTAACATCAATTATAACACATATCAACATATTACATCATATAACATTATATAAATATAATATCAATTATAACACATAACAACATATAACCTCATATTTATATATAATATCAATTATATATAGTACCAATTATAAAACATAACAACATATAGCATCATATACATATAATATCAATTATAACCAATACAACAGATAAACATAATATACATTATCAAATCAATTATATATATATATATAATATATATATTTATATATATATATATATAATAACTAGATGATACATATATCTATACTCCCATGATACATAGTCAACATAACATCATATACATATAATAACAATGATAACACATAACATCATATATATTTAACAACAATTATAATGTATAACATCACATACGTCTCACATCAGATTTAGTGGAGGAGCACAGGGTGCAGAAGACTGGACCCGCAAGAATGTGTGTGTGTGTTCTTCCTGTCTAGCTGGTTATGGCATACCAAATATTAGGGTAAAAGGGGTAATTTGTTTTGCCGAATATTAGGGTAAAAAGGGTAAAAAGGGTAAAAAGAATTGCCCAACCTCAATACTGGGAAGGGCTGAATGCAAGAGGGAGGGACAAATCACGTACATATTACTTGGAGGGGCTAATGGAAACAGACGCATGCAACACATCTCACATCAGCTGTAGCAGAAGACCACAGTGTGCAGACGACTGGATCAAACAGGGGGAAGATAGTATCAGTTTAGATTACCAGGAAGGGATAATTGAAACAAACGCATGTGTCACGTCTCACACCAGCTGTAGCAGATGACCCCAAGGTGTAGACGACTGGATCCACGAGGGGGAAGATAGCATCAGTTTAGATTACCAGGAGGGGTTAACTGAAACAAACACAAGTCTCACATCAGCTGTAGCAGAAGACCACAGTGTGCAGACGACTGGATCAAACAGGGGGAAGATAGCATCAGTTTAGATTACCAGGAAGGGATAATTGAAACAAACGCATGTGTCACGTCTCACACCAGCTGTAGCAGATGACCCCAGGGTGTAGACGACTGGATCCACGAGGGGGAAGATAGCATCAGTCTAGATTACCAGGAGGGAATAATTGAAGCAAACAGAAGTGACACATAACACATCAGCTATAACAGAGGACTGCAGGATGCAGCAGAAGACCACAAGGTGTAGATGTCTGGATCAACCAGGGGGAAGAAAGCATCAGTTTAGATAACCAGGAGGGGCTAACTGAAACAAACACAAGTCTCACATCAGCTGTAACAGAAGACCACAGGGTGTAGACGACTGGATCCACGAGGGGGAAGATAGCATCAGTTTAGATTACCAGGAGGGAATAATTGAAGCAAACAGAAGTGACACATAACACAACAGCTATAACAGAGGACTGCAGGATGCAGCAGAAGACCACAAGGTGTAGATGTCTGGATCAACCAGGGGGAAGATAGTATCAGTTTAGATAACCAGGAGGGGCTAACTTAAGCAGACACATGCGACATGTCTGACATAAGCTGTAGCAGATGACCCCAAGGTGTAGACGACTGGATCCACAAGAATGTGTGTGTCGTTGTCCTGTCAAGCTGGTTAAGGCGTAGCCAAAAAAGGTAAATAGACTTGCCTAACTTCAATATTGGGAAGGGCATGCAAGAGGGAAGAACACATGACATATATTACTTGGAGGGGCTGTTTGAAACAAACACACGTGACACGTCTTACACCAGCTGTAGCATAAGACCACAGGGTGTAGACAACTGGATGGACCAGAGGGAAGAGAACAGCGTACTGCGACACAGTGACCGCTACCAAGTGACCTCACTGAGCCCTATATCTCCACTCATGGCAAACAGTTGATGCTTGTGTATTGCTCAATTTACTGCCAACCACCACGTCAAATTGATTAGGGCAAACAACAATTTAGAGAGTTTATTTATTGTTTTGGTACGGCATCTCACATCAGCTGTAGCAGAAGACCACAGTGTGCAGATGACTGGATCCACGAGGGGGAAGATAGCATCAGTTTAGATAACCAGGAGGGGCTAACTGAAACAAAAACAAGTCTCACACCAGCTGTAACAGAAGACCTCAGGGTGTAGACGACTGGATCCACCAGGGGAAGATAGCATCAGTTTAGATTACCAGGAGGGGTTAACTGAAATAGACACATGCAACACGTCTCACATCAGATGTAGCAGAAGACCACAGGGTGTAGATGACTGGATCCACCAGGGGGAAGAGAACAGCGCACAGGGACCAAGTGACGACTACCCAGTCACGCTCCATTCGGAAGTCGACATGACCCTTCAGACTGTTATAGTAAATTTTTAGGGTTACTATCGAGCCTTTGTAGAGTGTTATGAGAGTGTTAGAAGAGTTTTAGATGAGTGTTACATAAGTGTTAGAAGAGCGCTAGAAGAGTGTTGGAAGAGTGTTAGAAGAGTGTTGGAAGAGTGTTGGAAGAGTGCTACAAGAGAGTTATAAGTGTGTAAAAAGAGTGTTAGAAGATTGGTATAAGAATGTTATAAGAGTGTTAGAAGAGTGTTAGACGAGTGTTAGAAGAGTGTTAGAAGAGTGTTAGACGATGAAATGCATTTCATGTTAGAATTTCCTTTATACTCTGAGGATATAAGCATATGTTTGGACTGTAACAGACAGACAGACGGACAGACAGACAGACAGACAGAGGGACAGACAGACAGACCTAGGCTTGCAGTCCTTGAGTGCCGACCACAGGATGGTGGTCACGGCTGATAGCAGTAGGAGCTCTTGACCCAGATGCAGCACAGCAACAGATCTAAGGTCGGGTGCCTGGCCCGGTACTGCATGTAGTGCCTCGGCTAGCGGCATCGACAAGGCAACCAATAGATCGACTTCCGAAACCGGGCCAGTTAAGCTTTGCACAGTCAACCATGTAGATATTAGAGAGCAGAATATGGTGCGAAGCAGCAGCAGCAGCAGCAGCGAAAGAAGCAGTAGCAGTAGCAGAAGACGAATAATTGTTACATGGTTCTCTACACCTTAAAGCATCTAACCATCTACAGAATACAATTCTGGACACAGGCAGGACCGATGTGAAAAATGAGCAGATCAGAAGATGAGGAGGCGCAGCAAAAAAAAATTGGTTCATGGCTCTAAATGCTTGGAGGTGTTTTCCCAGATGGAGTACCCAGATGAGAAGAAACAGCGGTTGGCTTCCAGGATACTACATTTTGTCAAATTGGTCAGCGCTTAAAGCGCACAAACGTCAAATTCAGTCCCATCGCTTTGTGTGCAAAAAAGCGCAAAAAACTGCGCGCTGCGCCCACAGGGAGTTGAAAAAACTGCGTGAAACTCAAAAAGCGTGTGCGAAATCGCGCTGCCGTGCGTGCTTTGTAATACCCTGCTTCCAGGTGCATTGGGTCACTTCAGGTCTATGGCTGAACAGAATAGTAGTGCCGACAAACTTCCACAAAACAGTACCTTCAGAAAAAAGCACATACCCAAAACACAGTGCCTACCTACACAAAACAGCACCTTAACAAAACAGTACCTTCACAAAACACAGTGCCTACCTACACAAAACAATACCTCCACAAAACAGTACCAACACAAAACAGTACTTTCACAAAACAAATACCTCCACAAAACATAGTTCCTACCTAGACAAAACAGTACCTTCACAAAAGTACCTACCTTCACAACGGCCAGGATGTCCCACGCAAACATTCGGTGAGGCTCCTCAGCGCCAGTTCACTCGTGCTCCGCCGTTTCCTTCTGCTTCTGTTCTGCTCGTCGTCGCTTCTGCTGCACTCGTACTACCGATGGCCTGCCATCTGCCCGTCTCTATCGTCCCAGATTGCCAATGGTTACTGAAAAAAAGTTTTATTTGTTGATATAGAACGTGTTGTATGTTGATATAATAAGTGGTATATGTTGATATAATGTGTTATATGTTGATATAATAAGTGGTATATGTTGATATAATAAGTGGTATATGTTGATATAATAAGTGGGTCTATGTTATAATTAATAAGTGTTATGTGTTTGCTCCTCCGCCGCGTCCTCTTTTGCTCCCCTCGTGCTATCTGTGCTCTCCGCGCGTCCTCTGTTGCTGTCCGCCGCGTCCTCGTGTTGCTCTCCCGCCAGAGTCATATTTTGATATCAGACGCTTTAATCTGTTTGAATATCCGAAGAGTCCTTCATGGTTGCACAGCCGTGTTGTAAGTTGATCTTATATTTCATATACATTGCTATCCGAGCTCTAAAGTATTGATCTTGATTTCATCTCAGTTGATATCATCTTAATACCGTGCATCTTATATGTATGTCCGTTGCTCTCCTCTGCCTCTCCCGTTGCTCTCCCTGTCCTCTCCGTTGCTTACCGCTCTGTTTTCTGCCTGCTCTCCGCCCCCGGTGCTTTGTTGCTCTCCTCCGCCGTCCTCTGTATGCTCGCCCCGGGTTTCCCTGTGCTCCCCCCGCGTTACTCTTTTGCTCTCCTCCGTTCCCTGTTGCTCTCCCTCCGTTTCCCTCTTGCTCTCCTCCTTGTCCCCTCTTGCTCTCCTCCCGTGCCCCCGTTGCTTTCCTCCTGTCCCCTGTTTTGCTCATAAGAGGGGAACAGGGGGATAGAAAAGCCACAGGGGGGGTGTAACATGTGGTAGAAAAGGGGACATGGGGAGAGAGAAGGGGGACAGTGGGTGAGGAGCAGGAGGGTGCACACGGGAGATAAGAGTGGGGTGACAGGGTGGATATAAGTAAGGGTTAGCGCAAGGGAGGGAGAAGAATACGTATTACATGTTGATATAATAAGTGTAACATGTTGATATATTAGGTGTTACATGTTGATATAATAAGTGCAACATGTTGATATAATACGTGTTACATGTTGATATAATAAGTGTTACATGTTGATATGATGAGTGTTGCATGTTGATGTACGAAGTGTTATTTGCTGATATGAGAAGTGTTACATGTTGACATGATGGATGTTGTATGTTGATACACAAAGTGTTATTTGTTGATATGACATGTGTAACATGTTGATATGATGAGTGTTGTATGTTGATACCCAAAGTGTTATTTGTTGACATGAGAAGTGTTATTTATTGATATAAGAATTGATATATGTTGATATAATTAATTGTATATGTTGATATAAGAAGTGTTATATGTTGATATTAATGTTATATGTTAATATAATATGTGTTATAGGTTCATATACACGTAACATGTTGATATACATCTTATATGTTGACATTAGGGATATATGTTCATATGATATGTGTTATAGTTTGATATACGTGTTATATTTTGATATACGAAGTTTTATATGTTGATATACGTGTTATGTGTGAATGCAGTAGATGTTATATGTTGATATTAGTGCCATATGTCCTATACAAAGTGTATTAAGTATTGTTATGGCATGTGTGAAGGACACACATGCACCTTGAGCGTTGTAATGATATGTGTGGTATGGAATAATGACATGCTAGTACCCATGGGTGTTACATTTTGTTTAACATGATTTAGCATGTGTTGTGGGCAACTCACCTGCTTCCAAAATTCTCCGCTGCCGAGCTCACCCAGTAGTTGAGCAACCAGAGGCTGTGAAGTCGTGCTGCTGCTGGTCTCATTCACATCATTTGATGCTGATGATGCTGATGGGGAGGAGGAGGAGGAGGAGGAGGAGGATGATAGAGGCTGTGAAATCGTGCTGCTGGTAGTCTCATTTACCCTTGATGGTGATGATGATGGTGACGAAGTGTAAGGGATAAGTGGTGGTCATGGTTGGTATGGCATGGGGCTGATGGAGAGTTCTCCCCGTGGACTCTGATAGACGGTGGGGTGTGGGTTGACAAGACTGTTAGGGTTTAGTGTCGTTAGGTGTGTTTTTCATGGTCGAAGAAGGAGCTTGTGCAACGGGTTTTGTGGGGAAAGGTGGGTCGAGGGGGTGGAGGGAAGTGCCTGTGTGCGGTGGGGGGTGCCGACCGAGTATTCCGAAGAGCGAGCGACTGCGTCTTAAGCATCATACTCTTGACTGATGTAGTAGGATGGAAACGCTGATATAAATGGAGAAAGCTGTAGATAATGGTTGGAAGGCCCTCCCAGTCCCGATGCTGTGAAGAGAGCTAATGACTTGTCTAAGGTCAACAAGCACTCATGCCCCTGCCCCCATGCGTCATCTTATTTTGGGAGCAGGTAAATCGGCCAGCACTTGGTCCTGGATTCACTGTGGCGGTTCAGCGGTCGTTTATTTAGACGGTGATGGTGATGAGGCATGCCTAGTCTAATCGCTGATCGGGGACGTTCAGACGCAGGCCCTGTTTCAAAACACGCCGATTCTTGCGTCTCAAGCGCAGATATTGTCAGGCCCGAACATGCTTCCGACATGCGCCCTAAGATTTCCATATCTTGACCCCACCCCCCCCCCCCCCCCCCCCCCCCCCACACACACACACCACACCCACTGGGACCATCCCGTGGAGCCCTTGCACTCTTGCCCCGGCTCTCGTCTGACTCAAGGCAATATTGACACACACACATACACACACACTCCGCTGTCCGCTGGAACGTTGAAGGCTTCGCGCGTAGGCGGAAGGCGGAAGCCTGAGATTATGAGAGATAGGCAGGCATTAGTCTCCATGGAAGACATTGTGAGAGATCTGCCCGCGGGAGCCTGAGGGCCTGGGCGCTGGGTGCTATAGCCCACGCCCGCCCACGTCCACGTGGGCGTGGGCGGGCTTGGGGTTGTAGCGCGTGCGCCGCGCGAGGGGTAAATCTGGCACCTGACAGCCTGGCAGCAGTAGTTTCCGCGCTGCTTCCACAGCTATGATCGAGACACTCCTAAATTACCTTCATCTCATTCTTTTCTTGTCCACCACAATTCTCGCACACCCCTCCACATTGCCAACATTACTAGCGACCTTCGTGTAGTGCTAAAAAAAGCAGATCTGACCGTGGGAGGCTGCCATTCAAGGTCGCAGAGCAGGCGGGTAGAACTGAAGCGCAGTCGCTGGACGAAATTAGGTCAGCATGTGCGACCCCTCCCCCCCCCCCCCCCCCCCCCCCCCGAGAGCCCCCCCCCCTCCCCCCCCCCCCCCCCCCACACACACACACACCAGCCCACCGCTCCACCACTCAGGAACTATTGTGGCAGCATATTACCGACCACGCACCACCAATTCTAGCGGTTATACAGCTGCCCCCACGAATCCAGTGCTATCCGCGGGCTACCACCCATGCGAGCACGCAACTACCAACCGTGCCACGGTCGGCCGCAAGTCGTAAGCCAACTCCCAGCCCACCTTGTCAGCGCATTCTTGGAACAAACGACGAAACCCCTGTCTGCCTTTTCTATCACAACGAGAAGGTGCATGTGCACACCGTAGTCGAGGCTTATATCCCTAGCTACACGCAATGATTGATGCGACAGGCGCACCAGGGTACCACAACAGCGGGATTCTAGCTAACCTAGATTTTTAGCAACACGAAGGTACGGTTGCCTGCGCACACCGCGGTCGAGGCTTATAATCCTGCTATAATGCGACAGGCGCACCTTGGTACCACAACACCTAGATTCCTGTCTCAACAAGGTGCATGTGCACACCAGGGTCGAGGCTTAGTTTCCTAACTGCATGCTATGATGGCATGCCTCAGGCGCACCAGGGCACCACAACACCTAGATTCCCACCTCTAACACGAAGGTGCATGTGCACGCAGGGGTCGAGGCTTAGAGGCATAGTTTCTCATCTGCATGCTATGGTGGTATGCAACAGGCGCAACAGGGCACGGCACCAACGGGTTCCCTACCACAACACACAGGTGCATGTTTAGTTTCCTTCCCGCAAGCTATGATGGCATTTCTAGTATAGCAACAGAGTGTCAGGTGAAGCATACTTGGATACAAAGCATGAGGGTGCTTGTGCATGTCACAGAGATGTCGTGCCTAAATAAGCGCATCTGACTCAGTCAGGGGCTTCCATGTCCCCAGGCAAGTGCACGTCCATATCTAATCATATTTTATAATATATATTGATACATGTCTAACGCACACACACACCATCACCCCCCACCCCCCCACCCCTCCCACACACGCACCCAACCAGCGAGACAATCAATTCAACTATCCAGCCAACCGACCAACCAACCAACCCAACCAACCCAACCCAACCCAACTAACCAACTAACCAACCAACCAACCCAAACAACCAACTAACCAACCGATCCAAAGGAATCCAGTGGCATGGATTGTGCAATGTATCAGACTGAACCCTAAACCTTCAACCCAACCCAGGGTAATCCAGTGGCATGGATGGTGTGCACTGTTTTTTTCCGTTTGACGCGTAGCAAATTGAGCGACTCGTTGCGAGCCCGGTGCGATGCGCTGCCCCCCACGGAGCGCCAAGCGCAGAGCCTGGGGGGTTCAGGGGGGGGGGGGGGGGGGGGGGGGGGGGGGGGGGGGGGGGGGGGGGGGGGGGGGGGGATTTTTGACTAGTTTAGCCGGACCCATGTGTCACCATGCAGCATCGGAATGGCGACGCATTGCTAAAACAGGTTAAGGTATGATGTATTGGACTGTTTGGTTATGTTTTCATGAGCCAACACCAACATTCAAAACCTGGATCTTATCAAGTGTCGAAATGGCGACGTGTCACTTACAAAAGTTATGGTATGATGTATCGGACTGTTTGGTTGAGTATTCATGGGCTGGGAGTACACCAACATTCAAAACAATGACATTACCAAAATATGCTTGATCCAATCTACTCACACAATCATTCATAAACACAAGTTATGGTGCGATGTATCAGACTGTTTGGTTGAGTATTCATGGGCTCATAGTACACCAACATTCAAAAATTGACGTTACCAAAATACTCTTGACCCAATCTCCTCATACAATCATTCATGAACAGAGGCAACTTCTTCACCTCAATTAATAATGTATCAATTTGACTGATGGTGCCACGTTCTCACATATACCTAGGGACCGGCATATCAAATGATGTTGACCAAAGGCAAGTACGATATCATATATTATCATTACCAATTGTCATCTTGATATTGTCATATGGTAACTGTTAGCCCTAGTTCGACTGGTAGCCGGCACACATATGATATCGTATGATATCATACGATATCAGATTGCCGTTCCCTACATATACCTGACAGTGAACCGTGGACCAGCATGCATCACCAACAATGTTTTCCAACACTTTATTTTCTCAACTCTTTATTTTGTAAACACTTTATTTTTGGAGGAGCCCCTTCTTCTGGGGGGCAGGAGCCCCCAGGTTCACCAGTTGTCCATTGTCTGACTGACTGACGTTTGTGCGACGGACATGAAGCCAGGCACATAAGCCAACTTCTCATCACACGGCTTGTCCGCTCGATTCCCTGTTTCCACCTGTCGCTACCAATAACAACTCTCTTGCTCGCGCCATTTTCCGCTTGCTTGCGACGGTCCGCGCCATAGACCAGGTCCTAGCTCTTTTTTTTCCAGCACTTTTTCCAGCACCTGTTTTGTTTGCATGCATCTCCAACACCTACTACGCTGGCTGTCCTTGCTGCTATTGGTGTTAGCCATAGCCCCATACACTGCATCCCATCCCTCTGTTCGCCGCAATCGATGCTTGCTCATGAATGGAATATGACACCAGCAGTTCCATTTACTGCTGGTGTCACATTCCCACCTATCACCTGCATTGCTGCTTGGATCAGCATGCATAAACAACTAGTTACCCTCCCCTACCTCCCACCTCCCACCTCCCTCCTGCTGCATCCCTCCAACCATTCCCACCTATCCCCTGCATTGCAGCTTGGATCAGCATGCATCAACAACTAGTTACCCTCCCCTACCTCCCACGTCCCTCCTGGCTGCCTCCTCCCACCATTCACCACCTATCCCCTGCAACTGCAGTTGGATCAGCATGCATAAACACTAGTTTAAACCCCTCCCCAAACCATCCCACCAATCCCCTCCTGACTGCATCCCTCCAACCATTCCCACCTATCCCCTGCATTGCAGCTTGGATCAGCATGCATAAACAACTAGTTACCCTCCCCTACCTCCCACCTCCCTCCTGCTGCATCCCTCCAACCATTCCCACCTATCCCCTGCATTGCAGCTTGGATCAGCATGCATAAACAACTAGTTACCCTCACCCTACCTCTCCCACCTTATTCCTCTCCTGCTGCATCCCTTCCAACCATTCCACAGCCTATCCACACAGCATTTCAGCTTGGATCAAGCATGCATAAACAACTACGTTACCCTCGTACACCCTCCCCCTCCCCTCCCCGTAGTCACCCCCTCCCCTCCCCTCCCCTCCCTCCTCTCCCCTCTACCCCTCCCGCTCCCCTCCCTTCCCCTCAGACCCCTCCCCTCCCTCTCTCCCTCCCCCCCTACCCAACCCTACCCTAGCCCCTAGCACACTACCCTACCTCCCACCTACCCTCCCACCTCCAATCGGCTGCAATCTCTCTAACCATTCCACCTCCCTCCACCTACCCTACCCACCCACCCCCCTACAACCTACACCCCTGCATGCAGCTCAGGATGAACATGCATCTTCCAATACTCTAACTACCACGCTGGCTATCCTTACTGCTGTTGCTGCTGTTGCTGCTGTTGCTGGTAGCCATAGCCATAGCCAATACCACAGACGCTGGATACCGATCCAGGATCCTCTTGTTGCCTACACCAGGTCCAAGTGTTGCACAGGCACAACAACTCCCCCCCCCCCCTCCCCCCACCGTTCCTCCTGTTCACTCCACCCTCGGCAACTCTCTTTAACCTCCCTCCTAGCTGCTGCCTAATCACCTACAGTAGCAGCTTGGACCACATGCACCTCCATGCTTGCTGCTGTATTCTTACGCCATAGCCACAGATGCTGAAACCCCCTCTCTGGTCGTCTTACTCAGGTCAAGTGTTCACAAGGCACAACACCTCCCCCCTCCCACCTACCCGTCCCCCCCCCTCCCCCCATCCCCCTCCCCCTCCACCGCTAACTCCACCTTTTCTCACCCATTCCCCCCCCACCCAGCCAACCTCCACCTGTAACTCCCCAGTCCCTACAGTGCAGCTTGGACCAGCATGCAACTCCAATCCTTGCTGCTATTGCTAATAGCCATTGCCACAGAGGCTGGATCCCGCTTGTCTGGTCGTCTGAATCAGATCCAAGTGTTGCACTGGCACAACACTTACCACAAGTGTGCGGCAGACTGGTTGGTGGAACTTGGATCAAGGTGCCATGTTGATGTCATTGTTTTCTTTGTTTCATTTTTTTAGTGAATAGTTTGGTGGAACATCAAGGTGCCATGTTGCTTTCATTGTTTGTTTTTGTTTTGTTTTGTTTTAAGTGAATAGTTAGGTGGAACAGGGATCAAGGTGCCATGTTGCTGTCATGTTTTTGTTTTGTTTGCTTTGTTTTGTTTTGGCCTGAGTGCATGCTTTGGTGGAACTGGTAACAAGGTGCCATGTTGCTTTTTTGTTTAGGGCATAGGTTGGTGGAACTGGTATCAAGGTGCCGTCTTGCTTTCCCCTTTTTTTTAGTGCATAGTTTGATTGACCTGGGATCTAGGTGCCATGTTGCTTTCATTGTTTGGTTTGTCTGTTTGTTTATTTGTTTGTTTTGTTTGTTTGTTTTGTTATGTTATTACACAACCATACATTAGGGTACTACTATTTTTTGTCAAATTGGCAGCGCTTAAAGCGCACAACGTCAAATTGATCAGCGCTTTGTAGTGCCATAAGCGCAAAAACTAGACGTGCTGCGCCCACAGAAGGGGTGGGGGGATGGGGGTTGGTAATACTGCACGAAACGTGCCCATGGGGCTTCAAAAGCGTGCACAAAAGCGCGCTACCAGACCAAAACAAAAAAAAACCAAAAAATCACTACCCCGCGCGCATCTAGTAGTACCGCTGCACCATATTCCTGTTAAAAACGGTGACCGGAAGGATGTCTGTAGTGCAGTCCCCCCTTTCAGTCACACCTTCAGTCACACCTTTACTTACACCTTCAGTCACACCTTTAGTCACCTTCAGTCACGCTTCAGCCACCTTCAGTCACGCTTAAGCCACCTTCAGTCAAACCTTCAGTCACACCTTCAGTCACCTCCAGTCACACCTTCAGTTACACCTTCATTCACACCTTTAGTTACACCTTCAGTCACACCTCTAGTTACGCCTTCAGTCACACCTTCAGTCACACACAAAACACCTTCAATTACACCTTCAGTCACACCTTTAGTTACACCTTCAGTCACCTTCAGTCACACCTCTAGTTACACCTTCAGTCACACCTTCAGTCACACCTTCAGTTACGCCTTCAGTCACACTATCAGTCACCTTCAGTCACACCTTAAGTCACCTCCAGTCACACCTTCAGTTACACCTTCAGTCACACCTCTAGTTACACCTTCAGTCACACCTTCAGTAACACCTTCAGTCACACCTCTAGTTACACTTCATCACACACAGTTCACCGATTCAGGTCCACACCATCAGTTACGTCAGTCCCTTCATCACCCCTTCAGTTACACCTCAGAAAAACAAAAATACGGAACATCACCTATCCGTCACCTTTCAGATCACCCCATCAGTTACCTTCAGTCACCTTCAGTCACACCTTCAGTCACCTCCAGTCACCTTAAGCCCCCCTTCAGTCACCCTTCAGACACACCTTCAGTCACCCCCCCAGTCACCTTTAGTCACACCTTCAGTCACCTTCAGTCACACCCCCAGTCACCTTCAGTCACACTTTCAGTCACCTTTAGTCACTCCTTCAGTCACACCTTCAGTCACACCTTCAGTCACACCCCCAGTCATCTTCAGTCACCTTCAGTCACCTTCAGTCACGCACCAGTCACCTTCAGTCACACCTTCAGTCACACTTTCAGTCACCTTCAGGCACACCCCCAGTCATCTTCAGTCACCTTCAGTCACCTTCAGTCACACCTCCAGTCACACTTTCAGTCACACCTTCAGTCACACCTTCAGACACCTCCAGTCACACTCTGTCTACATTATGCATTAGTATTACTTGAGTACCTCAACTTGTGAGTCACAGATCCATACCCACACCCCACACCCCTCACCCTCACCCTCACCCCCTACCCCCCCCTCCTCTACCCTTCTCCAATTACCATGCAACCTGGCCATCATTCATCTCCTGGGCAACATATTCTACAGCCCTCTAGCAGAGCCCCCCCACCACCCACACCCTACACCCACACCCCAACCCACCACACCGCCCTCACCACCCACGGCCCCCCCCAAAAAAAAAACCCTAGTCTGCCCTCTGCAACTACCATTCACCCTGGCCATTATTCATCTTCTGGGCAACACAACATCCACAAACCGCTAGCGAGCTCCCCCACACCCACACCCTACACCCACACACCAACACCCACACCCCACCCCACACACCCCACCCCCACCCCCTGCACCCCCTACTACCAATGCAACCCTGGCCATTATTCATCTCCTTGGCAACACACTCCCACAACCCCTCTAGCAGAGCCCTTCCCCCCCCCCCCACCCCCCCCCTACACACTCCCCCCCCCAATGAAACAACAAGACCCTCACCCAACCCGCACCTCACCTCCCTCTTCCCCCCCCCCCTCCCTCAGCACAACACACCACCAACACCACCACACACACCCTACCAAAACTCAACCCCCTGCCCTCACCCCTCTCTACTCCCCTACTCTCTTTCTCTCCCCTTCTTTCTCTGCACTATGTTACCAATTACCATGCAACCTGTCCATTATCCATCTCCTGTGCAACACACTCCACAGCCCTCTAGCAGAGCTCCTCCCCCACACCCCACACACCACAAACCACACGCCCCCCCCTCCCTCCTCTACTCTGCATCCAAAAAAATTTTTTTACATTCACCTGGCCACAATTCATCTCCTGGGCAGCGCTCTCCACAGCCTTATTGCAGAGCTCCCCCACCCACACACCCCACACCAATCACCCCCGCCTCCCCCTAACCCCCCCCCCCTACCTCTCCCTTCTTCCCAACTACCTATGCATACCGTGTGCCAGACAATCATCGCACTGTCACAACTAACTCCACAGCCCTATTGCAGAGCTCCTATTTGAGGTAAGGCCAAACAAGTTATATTTTCAAATCTGCCTGCCAGCCTGCCTGTCTGCCCGTCTGCCTGCCTGTCTGCCCGTTTGCCTGTCTGCTTGCCTGTGTCTTGGTCTGCCTGTCTTATCCGCTGCCCTATTCGCCACCTCTACGTAAGCTGTTGGCGTTGGTGGTTGGGTGCGCATGATAGCAACGGTTACCCTTACGCCTAGTACGACACACCCTTATCACCATCCTATGTAGAGCTTGGCGGCGGTTGGTGCATTGATATCAACGTACCCTTACCCTATCCCCACCCTATCCCCACCCGATATAGAGCTTGGGGTCAGTTGGTGATGATGACGTTGGTGCCCTTGAATACGCCTCTCCTGGAATTGGTGAATTGATATCAACGTACCCTTACCATATCCCCACCCTATCCCCACCCGATATAAAACTTGGGGTCAGTTGGTTATGATGGCGTTGGTGCCCTTGAATACGCCTCTCCTGGCATTCGTGAATTGATACCAATGTACCCTTACCCTATCCCCACCCGATATAGAGCTTGGGGTTGGTTGGTGATGATGGCGTTGGTGCTTTTGAATACACCTCTCCTGGCATTGATGAAGGGATATCAACGTGCAAAGCAAGATCTGTTGAAATTAATATCAACGTACTCTTACCCTATCACCACCCTATCCCACCCAATATAGAACTTGGGGTCAGTTGGTGATGATGGCGTTGGTGCCCTTGAATACGCCTCTCCTGGCATTCGTGAAGCAATATCAACGTACGGAGCGAGATCTGTTGAAATTGATATCAACGTACTCTTACCCTATCACCACCCTATCCCACCCAATATAGAACTTGGGGTCAGTTGGTGATTATTCGTTTGGTGGCCTTGATAACCCCTCTCCTGGCTTCAGTGAAGCACAATATCAACGTACGGAGCGAGATCTGTTGAAATTGATGTAAACTATGATCCTGATGGAGGTGAGAGTTAGCTTTGATGTAAACTTGATGTAATTTGATGTACTCGTTGATGTACTTCGATGTACATTTTGATCCTGATGGAGGTGAGAGTTAGCTTTGATGTACACTTGATGTACTCTTTGATGTACATTTTGATGTACTTCGATGTACATTTTGATCCTGATGGAGGTGAGTGAGCTTTGATGTACTTTGATGTACACTTCTATGAACATTTGATCCTAGTGGAGGTGAGAGTGAGCTTCGATGTACACTTTGATGTACACTTTGTTGCACACTTTGATTTAATGTGATATACACTTTGATGTACATTGTGATGTACACTGTGATGTGAACTTTTACGTACTGTAATTGCTACTACAAAGAATCCAAACCTATATCTCCAAACGGCCCTAAAAGCTATAACAATACTGTCCCTGGAAGAGGCCTAAACCCATAAAGCTATAAAAAAACTTTCTGAACTAAAAACAAAATCCCAGGCATACCAGGAAAAAAAATCCCAGGCAAATCCCAGGCAAGAAAAAACTTCCTGAACTGAAAACAAAATCCCAGGCATACCCTCTGTGACCAGAGTTCAAAATCCCAGGCATACCCTCTGTGACCAGAGTTCTTTGTGGCGGAGTCACCTCTTCAATGGGGTGGGAGCCCCCAGGGTTACCCATTTGTCCGTCTGTGCGACCGACCGTCTGACCGAGAGGAAGCCTGACATTGTAGCCAACGGTCTCTTAACTAACTCACAAACTCCTCACCTGTCACCGTCCTTTGCGAACGCTCTCTGCCATTTGTGTAGCGTCGCTGTTGCGAACGCTGCATAAACTTGGTTTGTGTTCTAGAAAGGGGGTCTTTGTGCGGTGTAGCAGTAGGGGATATTAGTTGTCTCCTCAATGTTGGACTCCTGGTAGAAGAATTTGGGTAGGTGGCTCCTAGTGCCGACCTGCTGGCTGCCCCCTGGGGGGGTGGGGGTGGGGCGGGGAGTCTCAGGGTACCTGGTGGTGAGTGCCGGAAAAGATAAAGCCTATCGTGGGGCCAGGCTGGTGGCAGGACAATTGACCGGGCTGGGATGGGGTGGGGTTGGGGTGGGGAGTTGGGTTGGGGGTGGGGCGGGGGAGTCTCAGGGTAGTGGAAGGTTTGGCCAAAACGGGGTCCCAGGTAGCGATTGCTACTGGTAGCGGAAAACAAGAGCTCTGTCTATGACCCTTCTGTTCTGCTGTTATGCTTAGGGATCCGCATATCATATTATATGGGCCAAAGGTGAGATGCATGTCATATGAATCTCATATGATGCCAATTATCACACTTGAAATGTCTTTAAATGTTAACTTACCTAGTCCAGGACAGCCGGCATCATATGACATCATATGATGACATGTATCATATTATAATCATAATAGGCTGTTAGGCTGGTAGGCCTGGTACCCATGTTCAAGTTTAAGTCTTATGTTGCTTTTTGGCGGAGCCCCTCTTAAGGGGCGTGAGCCCCATGTTTTACCCATTTGTCGTCCGACCAGAAAAAAACAAAAATTGAAGCATGACACGTCAGCCAACGGTCGCGTAACTAATTCGCTTCGGTCAGCTCCATCGTTGCCACCTTTCTTTCCGTTGCCAACACACTCAGCCAATTTTCCGCGTCGCTTGCAACGCTGCATAGGGCTTGTTGTCCTTGGTGGTTGGCCCCAGTGCAAGCAAACAGGCCAGCCCCTCAACCTCATGCCTTGTAATAAGCCACACTTTTTGTTTATTTATGTATGTATTTATTATGTGTTTGGTCCCCTCTGTGAACCCTCCGTTACCCTTCTGTATGGTGTTATGTGTGAAGGCTGCTTATCCTTGCAAGCTGGTCCAACCATGATGCTCTGTTGTCCTTGGTGGTTGGCCCCAGAGCCAAGTAAACAGGCTCGCCCCCTCAACCGCATGCCTTGTAATAAGGCACACTATTTATGTATGTATTTATTATGTGTTTGGTCCCCTCTGTGAACCCTCCGTTACCCTTCTGTATGGTGTTATGTGTGAAGGCTGCTTATCCTTGCAAGCTGGTCCAACCATGATGCTCAGTGTCCCCCTCCGTGATCCTAAACCACAAACCCTAAACCTCCATGACCTTTCTGTATGCTGTGATGTGTTACTTCGATGTACTCGTCAACCCGTCTGTGACCCTAAACCACAAACCCGAAACCCTAAACCCGAAACCGTAACCGTCCATGAACCTTTCTGTTATGCTGTATGTGTTTACTTTTACTGTCGATGTACTGCTGTCAACCCCTCTGGGACCACCAATAACCCAAACCATAAACCCAAACCTCCAAGGCTGCTGTATGCTTTGTGACTTACGTGACGTGCCGCCTCACCCTTGCAAGCTGGTCACACCATGATGCTCTGTGTCCCCTCTGTGACCCAAAACCCCAAAACATAAGCTCTAAACCTCCAAGGCCCTTCTGTATGCTGTGACTTGTGAAGGGCCGCCTCTCCTTGCAAGCTGGTCACACCATGATGCTCTGTGTCCCCTCTGTGACCCTAAACCCCAAACCTCCATGACCTTCCTGTATGCTGTGATGTGTTTCTTCAATGTACTTTACGACCCCTCTGTGATCCTAAATCCTAAACCTCCACAACCCTTCTGTATGCTGTGATGTACATACATACTAACAAACACAAAATACTGTGATGCAAATACAAACAGAACAAACAAACAAGCAAAACAAACAAACAAGCAAAACAAACAAGCAAACAAAAAAAAATGGTGTGATGTGCGAAGGCCGCTTCTCCTTGCAAGCTGGGCCCAAGCTTGCGCGGAACTTAGTTCAGTATCAAGACTGGATGCGGGAGGGCCCTCCAGATCTTTGACCACCCCCCGGGGTGAGGAAGGGCGATAATAAGCCTGGTGGGGCAATCAGAAAAATGGCAGGAATTGACCGTTGCTGCCCAACTTGATCGTGACCCAGGGATATTTTTTTCAAATCAAAAAGAGGAAATCTTATTCCTTTTCTCCCCTCCCTGTTTCCCTCCCAAAACAGGATCCTTATTCCGATTTTGATCGCTTTTGGTCATTTTTAGTCAATTTCAGTAAAAAGTTTTTTTTATAATTTTAGGTTTCTTATTCCGATCGGAATATATTCCGGAAAAAATATCCCTGTCGTGACCAGGGTCTCTTACAGCCTGCCTGGAATCAATGATAACGCCTGGTAGGGTGTGGTATTAAAGGGGCCCCGTCTTATGGCGGTAGGGAACGGGCTGTTACTTTACCTGGGCACAGCTACCACTACAGCCGTTTACCCAAGCCGACCGCGAACCCTAAGCCGCAACCAAAGGATTCAAACCCGGCACCTTCGTTCCAGGAGCTCTGCCATTGAGCGGGGGGTGGCCTTGCTTGCTGCTTTGTTGCTTGGCTTGCTTGCTTGCTTGCTTGTGCAAGTGCCTGAGGAGAGAGAAGGGAGGGGTTGGGGGGTGGAGGAGGAGAGTTGGGTATTTATTGTGGGATGTTAGCAAAGAGGGGAAGGTGTCGAGCGGTTTGGTGGGTGAGATGGTTGGGTGGGGAGGAAAGCCCCCCCGCAGATGGGGGGGGATGCTCGGATTGCATTGCTTGTGTGGTGTGTTTGGGAGGGGCCGGGGGGGGCCTGGGGGGGGCGGGGGGGCGGGGGGGGGTATGTGTCTGTTTGGAAGAAGGGTGCAGGTACAGGTGGGCTGGTGAAGCGTGGTTGGTGTTTTGAGTGGTGTGGATGGGGGGAAAGGGAGAGGGGGTGCTTGCTGTGAGGACCCGACCCCCCTGTCTCCCCCCCCCACCCATCCCCATCCCCCCTTTCTTCCCCCTCCTCCTCTTTCCTTATTTCCCTTGGCCTGATGCCCCGCCCAACCGATAACCCGGGTGGCAACACAGCGGGGGGGGACAAGAGGAGGTCCTAGCCCGGTACACCAGGGGCACCACACCCCAACTAACCCCACACCACCAACACCCACAACCCCCCACCCCCACACACCCAACCTCCCCCAGATACATGCCTACGCTGCACAACAGCAGGTTGTCATCGGACGGATCACCTCCCGGCCCTCCTATCCCCTATCCCCTCTCACCTCATATTGCCTAGGGCCTGACCGGCTTTCCCCCCCCACCCCAACAACCCACTCTCCCCTCTTCACCCCTCCGAATTTTCTCGCCTGATCACCCACACAAAAAAAACCAAAAAACAAAAAAACCAAAACCACCACCCCACACAACAACAAACACAAAAAAAAAACCCAGACCACCCCAACCCAAAAAAAAAAACCAACCACTACCCCACCAAAAAAACACCCAAAACCAAAACAAAAAAACCCAAAATACCCACAAACCCCAACACACAACAACAACCACCAAACAAGCAAACCCCACCACACCCCCCCCCCCCCCCCCCCCACACCACCCCCCCCCCCCCCCCCCCCCCCCCCACCCCCCCCCCACCCCCCCCCCCCCCCCCCCCCCCACCCCCCCCCCCCCCCCTCCAACCCCCCACCCCTCTCCCCCCCCCCCCTTCTTCTCCTCTCCCTCTGCCCTTTCCTAATTCCCTTTGCCTGGTCCCCTCTTTTCCCCCCCCCTTCTCTCCCTCTCACCTCTTACCCCCTTCCATATTTCCTAAGCCGACCCCCTTTCCCCCCCCCCTCCCCCTCCCCCCTCCCTCTTTCCCCTCCTCTTATCCTTGCCTGGTCCCCTTTTTACCCCCCATTCCCCCCTCCTATTCCCCTGCCTGATCCCCTGCCCCCCCTATCCCCCCCTCCCCTATTCCCCCTTATTTCCTAGCTGGCCCCCTTTCCCCCCCCCCTCTCCCTCCCCTCCATCCCCCTTCCTATTCCTGCCTGATCCCTGCCCCCTGATGTGTGTAGGGTCCCTGTCACCATCCATTATGGAAAGCTGAGGTCAAGTGCTTGGGGTGCTGACATTGAGGTTAACGAAGTGGACAGTGAGTATGGATGGAGGTCGGAAAGTGGGACCGGAGGTATGGATGGAGGTACGAAGTGGGAAGCGATTTGGCGGGGAGGTACGAAGTGGGAACCACAGAGGGGCGAGTATGGAGGGGGAGGTTAACGAAGTGGGACAGGAGAGTTGGAGGGAGGTCCGAAGTGGACAGCGAGTATGGAGGGAGTACGGACGGGGGGACAGAGGAGTTAATGGAGGGGAGGTACGAAGTGGGGGACAGGAAGGATTATGGGGGAGGTACGAAGTGGGACAGAGAGTATGGAGGGAGGTACGAAGTGGGGGACCAGAGAGTATTGGAGGGGGAGGTTTGGTACGAGTGGGAAAGAGTTATGGAGGGAGGTAACGAAAGTGGGGGACAGAGAGTATGTAGGGAGAAGTAGTTTTCTACATGCATACCACGTAATTTAAATGTGATTATACTATTAATGTAGTGCTACAAGCATGTACCACATAATCTGAAAGTGTTGTATTATTAATGTAGTGCTGCATGCATACCACGTAATTTAAATGATTATATTATTAATGTAGTGCTGCATGCATACCACGTAATTTAAATGAATTTATATTATTTTAAATGTTAGTTGCTGCATGGCATACCACCGTAATTTAAATGAGGTATCTTATATTAATGTAGTGCTACATGCATTACCAACGTAATTGTCAATTCATGTTATATTATTTAATGTTAGTGCTAACAGCCTACAGTAATTGTAATGATTATTTTATTAATGTTAGTGCTTACATGCATACCACGTAATTTGTAATGTCATATAGTAATGTTCGTGGCTGCCTGGCATTACACGTAATTTTTTTAAATGATTATATTATTTATGTAGTTGTAATGCATTTACACGTCAATTGTAATGATTATTATTATTAATGTAGTGCTACATTGCATTAACACGTAATTGTTAATGATCATATTATTTAATGTAGTTGCTGCAATGCATTACCACGCAATTTAAATGATTATATTATTAATTGTAGTGTACATGGGCTACCACATAATTTGTTATGATTTTATATTATTAATGTAGTGCTACATTGCCTCCACGTTCATTTTGTATGTATATTTTAGTAGTGCTCATGTCATACCACCGTAAAATTGTAATGATCATATTTATTTAATTGTATGCAAACAGCATACACGTAATTTTTAAATGTATATTATCTAATTGTAGTGCTTACAAAAGTACCCACATAATTTTAAAATTGGTTGATTTATAATTGTAGTGCTAGTTGTACGATTGTATTACCACGTACATTTTTAAATTCTTATACTGTCAATATCATCTCCACCAGGTTGCTCCACGTGCCACGGAAAAAGGATAAAAGAAAAAGAGTATAACAGCGCACACACACATTAGACACACCACGCACACCAACCAGACCGTACACAAAGATACACAGACACCCACACAGACACACCCACACCGACACCACAAGCACACCACAAGACACCACCAACAGGGCACACACACAGACACACACAAAACAGAACACAACATAGATTCACACCCAACCCACAACAAACAGGACACGCACCTATAGGACCACCAATTATTAAGTACCAAATATACACCGCCGAACGCGTCTTCCACCCCGCCTCTTTTTCACGGCCCACAGGGACATTCAGATTGCACGTCGTAGCTGGGCTTTGGAAAGCAACGGCTTGGCAGGCCTACCAAGACATGTTTCAAGGGGTATGCATTGCCAAGTCAGGGCAAGTTTGTTTTTTGTGGGTCGGTGGTGGTTGTTGGTGTGGTGTGGTAGTGGTGGTGTGTGTTGGTGGTTTGTGGTTTGCGTGGCCCCAGATTTCCCCCCGTTCTTCTTTATGCGGACTCCCGACTACAAAACAGGTTCAAGGGCCACGGACATTCAGAATTGCAGTCCGTTAGCTGGCTTGGGGAAAGGCCAATGGCTTGGCCAGGGCCTACAAGACAGGTTTTCAATGGTATGCAGCCAGGCAAAGTTGGTTTATGACTATAGATTGGTCTAGTGGTACAACCCAAAAATGCTGGGAACGGTAAGGGTCGGAGGTTACGATTCCCTCAACGGGTCGCCTGTGAGCGTTTGCAGTCGTTTGCCAACCGCGCTGTTGGGATGGTAGCTTGTCCAGTTGAGGGTGGTAAGACCGTTTTCTCTGCCGCGTTTGTCGACGGGTTCCTTTAATACACGCCCCCACCAGGGCGTTTATAATTACCTTTTTATGGCCAAGCAGGCCAAGTGTTTTTTTGGGCCAGGCCTCCCCTTCTGCATTATGGACTTGTCGTAACCACAGATTATTGGAAACTAGCTTGTGTATGCCCTTGGCAGTTAGGGAGTGTGGCGTTGGGTGTGTGTTGGGCGGGTGGTTGGTGGGTGTTGTGTGGTGTGTGGTGGTGGTGTTGGTGGTGGCGTGGGTGGTGTGGGTGTTAGTGTGGTTGGTGGTGGTGGTGTGGCGTAGCCCCAGATTCACTCCGTTGTCTAAATATGCGACCGACTGACTGACCGGCTGGAATACGGGCCTCTGACACGTTCCACACCCCTGCGGCAGGCCTTCCCCAACCCCAGGGAATGCACCTAACCTAAGCACCCTGTTTTTCTTATACCATGCGGCCCTTCCCACCCGTATGCACCTTACTCTTTTAGGACCCTTTTTCTGCGCCCCTGCGGAGGCCTTCCCCCCAGGGAATGCCCTTTCTTTAGCACCCTGTTTCTTACACCCAATTGCGGGCACCCTTCCCACCCAGTGTATGACACCCTTAGGCCTCTTTTATGCGCCCTGCTGCAGCCCTTTCCCACAGAATGCCCCCTTAGCACCCTTTTCTTACACCCAATGCGGGCACCCCTTTTCCCAAAACCAGTATGCCCCCTTTAGGACCCTGTTTTTTCCCCCACCCCTGGGGCAGCCTTCCACCCAGGAAGACCCTTAGCACCATGTTTTCTTCCCCATGGGCACCCTTCCACCCCGGCAGAATGCCCCCCTCTTTCGCACCCTGTTCTACACCCCGGGGCAGGCCTTCCCCCCCAGAGACTGCACCTTAGCACCCTGTCACACCCCCTGGGCCGCCCTGCCACCCAAGGAAGAATGCACCCTTATCACCCTGTTCTACACCCATGCGGCACCCTTCAACCAGGTAAGTATGCCAACTTTAGTACCTTTTCTGCACCCCTGGGCAGCTTTCCCACCAGATTTCACCCTTATCAACCCTGTTTACACCCCTGAGGTACCTTCCACCCAGGAATGCCCCCTTCTTAGCACCCGTTTCCTCACCCTGCGGCAGCTTCCCACCCAGGATGCCCCCTTCTTCGCACCTGTTCTACAACCCTTTGCGGTAGCCTTACCCCATATGCCCCCTTTAGGACCCTTTTCTCACCCCATGCGGAGGCTTTCCCACCAGACAATGCACCCTTAGGCACCCCTGTTCCACACCCCTCCGCAGCCCTTCCCCACCCAGAATGCACCCTTAGGACCCTGTTCTACACCCATGCGGCACCCTTCCCACCCAAGTATGCACTCCCTTTGATCCGTTTCACACCCCTGCGCCATCCTTTCCACCCAGAAATGCACCCTTAGCACCCTGGTATCAACCCTGCGGGCAGCCTTCCCACCCCAAGGACATGCCCCCCCCTTACGCACCCTGTTTCTACACCCCATGCGGCAGGCCTTCCACCAGGAATGCCCTTCCTCCTTAGACCCTGTTCCACACCCTGCGTGCAGCCTTTTCCCACCCAGAATGCCCCCTTTAGTCACACTGTTTCCACACCACTGAGGGCAAGCCTTTCCACCCCAGACTGACTGACGGCTGTCTGGGAAAATACGAAGCCTGGACAACACCAGCCGACTGTATCTTAGCTAAACTTTCTTCGGTCACGCTCATTCATTGCCACCTGATTGAAATCACATACAAATAATTTACATTTTACAGCACAAAACAATGTGACACGAAAACTCAGTGCGGGGGGCTGTCGGTAAAACAAATTTTCGGGGTTTCAGTTCATTCATTGCTTTTTTCTTTTTGGCCCTCCTATTCCCGTCGGCAATCATTTTGCGGCCCTGCCTAAATCACCGCCGGGCAAGCCTTTTTAGCCTATATGGGCCTACCCTGGACTGTTAGCATACATCCATACATATTTCTTCATTTTACGCAAAAGGAATTTATAACTACTGGATGTGTGGCTCAGGGGTCACTTTAGGTTCTTTCCGGTCTGACCAGAGCGGCTTCTTATTCTTAGCCGTTGAGAGCTAGTAGCTAGCTGGCTGGGGCTGGCCTGTTGCGAAACCAGGTGCGGACCAACGTGGCGGACCAGGTCACAAATCAATTACTCGCGGTCGCATTTTGTGGCGACCAAGGCCCGATTTCGCCTTAAACTCGCACACCTGAGGGTCGTCGGTGGTCGCCACTGGGTCGCCGATTTGGCGGCTGGTTCGCACACAAAAAAAAACTGGATGGGTCTCCGAGCCTTCCAGCCCTAGATCAAGGAATTTTGTTCGATGTGATTCTGCAATACCAGGGTTTTACTACATTTTGTCAAATCCGTCAGCGTTTTATTTTAAATGCGCAACAAACGTTCAAAATTCGGGCCAGCCGGCTTTTTAACAAGAATCGCAAAACTGCGAGCTGCCGCCACAGAGAGTTGAAAAAAAAAACGCGTGTGAAAAAACGGCGCAATGGGGCTTCAGAAAAGTGTGCGCTAATGCGCTCCGGCGTCGGCGCCTTGTAGTACCCTGCCGCCGACTGACCTCTAGGCTTGATCTCAAAAGTATTAGTTCATCTTCTAAAAATTGCCACCAATCCATAATTAACAAAACTACTTGGCTTATGTTGATGGCTCATATTACTGCATGTTTTCATCATTTGTGTGTGAAGTAAGTTATTGATAGGCAGGCTATAAACAGGATTCCTCCATTTCCCCCTTGGATTGTCAAATTTAACCGGCTTAAATTACCAGGCTAAACCAGCCCATCAGTTAGGTCCGTTGTTGCAGGTTGGGGACGGAGGGGGTAGGGTGGTGTGTGGGAGGGAGGGTTAGGGTGTGAGTGGGTGGGTAGGTGGGTGGGGTGTTGGTGGTGGTTGTGTGTGGTGTGGTTGGTTTGTGTGTGTGTGTTGTGGGTGGGGGGGGGGGGGGGGGGGGGGAGGGCTGGTGGGGGATGGGGAGGGATGGACTGGGGGGGTGGTAGGGTGGGGTGTGGGTGTGGGTGTGGGTGGGTGTTTGTTGGGGGGGGGGCTTTGTGATCGCTCTGAATTATTCCTTTATTCTCTCTTATTATTCCTGGTCAGGGACTTAGGCCTCCCGTCTTAGGGCAATATTGGCCGGCCCCCCTAAAATAACCATGTCCACATTCCCAGGTTCCAGATTCTAGATTCCCTATGTAATCGTACTTGAATCTCGTTTGCGTCCACACCAGCATCAGCCCCAACGGGAGCGCACTTTCTGTGCAAAACTGAATTCACATACTAGCACTCACATCCCCTTAGTTACTGGGTTGCATTCCCCTCACAGCAGACTTTGCGGTTTTTTTGTTAATTTTTTTTGTTTTTTTAAAGCCAACATCAGCCCCCCCCAACTGGAGCGCACTTTTCTGTGCCAACAATGAATTCACATTCTAGCACTCACATCCCCTTAGGTTATGTGTCTGTCATTCCCCTCCAAGCAGACTTGCTGTTGGGTTGTTTGTAAAGCAAAACATTCAGGGCCCAAAAACTGGAGGCGCAACTTCTGAGCGGCGGCAAAAACGTATTACGTTACAAGCACTACATCTCTTTGTAGCCGTGTTTTTTGTCCATGTAACTAGCCCCAAGGCAACTTACTTTCCACCTGTGTGATTGCATTTGAAGGTTTCATTGGACTCACTGCAAACTGTATTCACGTTACTAGCACTCACATCCTTATATTTAAAAAAAGTGATACATTTCTAATATCAAACAAGCTTTGCGTCCCACCAACATCAGCCCAGCAATTACATCACCCAAGTTGTTGTGATGCATTTCGAAAACAGGTCATTGACTCACTGCCACTGTATTAACGTTATTAGCACCTACATCCTTATATTAAAAAGTGCCCCCCATCTTCTAATCAAACACAGGCTTGCGTCCACACCAAATCAGCCCAGCAAAGACACTCACCAGTTTTTGCTTGCATGGCATCGAAACAGGTCATTGATCATGCAAACTGATTAGTTTTTACTAGCATCACATCCCTTATATACAAAGTGCCCACATCTAATCAACAACGGCTTTGCGTCCATCACCACATCAGCCCCACAACTTAAATCACCTCGGTTTGTGATGCATTCGAAAACACAAGCCAATTGACTCCACTTCAACTGTATCCACGTCTAGCACTCCCATCCCCTTATATATAAAAAGTGCCACAATTCTAATCAAACACAGGCTTTGCGTTCCACACCAACATCAGGCCCGCCAGCAACTTACATTCACAGTTGTGATGCACTTCGAAACGGTTCATTGACTCACTGCCAACTGTATTCCACGTTACTAAGCCCACTAAATTCCTTATATATAAACAGTGCCCACAAATCTAATCAAACACCAGGCTTTGCGTCCACCACCAAACATCAGCCCAGCAACTTTACCATTCACCAGTTTTGATGCATTCGTCAAAAGCCATTTGACTCACTGCCACTGTATTTCACGTAATATGCACTCAACATCCCCTAATGTTAAAAATTAAAAAGTGCCCTCTAATTAACTAAAACACAGCTTTTCCGTCCACTACACAACATCAGCCCAGCAACTTACATCACCAGTAGTGATGAATTTAAACAAGTCGCTGCAACCTTATTCACTTACTATCACATACATCACCAATTTTTTTTTTATTTATTTAAATGTGTTGTTACTGCCCACACACCAAGGGACCAAACTTTAATGGCAGGAACATGGTAAAATTGTTCCCGGAATTCCCCACCGTTCCATTGGGTGTGTGTGGTGTGTGTGCGTTGGTGTGTGTGTGTGTGGTGGTGTTGGTGTGTGTGTGGTGTGTGTGCGTTGGTGTGTGTGTGGTGGTGTTGGTGTGTGTGGGGGGGGGGGGGGAGGATCGAGTCACACTATAGTGTAAGCTCGACTCCTAACTAGAACTATTCACATAATATCACATAAATCTTTCAACATCTCCTTACGGGCAGCCTTCGCATCCACCTCAGCATCAACCTAACTGGACGACATTTCTGCGTGGGAAAATTGTATTCTTTGCTGCAATTACCGCCCCCTTCCCTTTGTAACATGCCCACAGGCTTCTCCTTTACAAAGCGGGCGCTGGGCCACGTCAGCAATAAGCGGAGATGGTATTAGGAATGTGGACGGGAAATTTGGAATCGTATTAACACTTGGAAGTAGTTATCACCTCACCATGTTGTATGTATTATTATTGCTACCTCCTTACAAAAGCAGACTTCTTTGGTCAATTGTCAGCTATCAAGCCCAGATGGGAACCACACTCTTCTGGCGGAAATGTTAATTCTCACCACTAGCATTTCAAGACACAGGGGGAGGGGAAAAAAACAAACCCACATACCACAAACAAAAAACAGCCAAACCAACAACACTAACCCCACCACAAACAAAACCCCCCAACACACCCAACAACACCCCCACACCACACAACCGAACCCACAAACCCCCCCCCCCACCCCCCCCCCCCCCCCCCCCACAACCCCCTCCCCCCCTCCCCCCCACCCCCCCCCCCCCCCCCCCCCCCCCCTACAATCCAGGGACTTTGCGGTTCACACTAAACAGCACCCCAACGACCACAAACCTCTTGTGTGTGGAACTTGTCTTCGTGTGTGCTAGCAATCACAATCTCCTTTGTTATTGGATACTGCATCCCTTACAATCAGCTTGCGTTCACACTAACAGCACCCCCCAACTAGACCCCAACTCTCTGTTTGGAACTGTTCTTCGTGTTGGTAGCACTAATTCCCTTTGTTATTGTATACGGCCATCCCCCTAACAATCAGACTTTGCGTTCCACTAACAGGCACCCAACTAGACCCCAACTTTCTGTGGGAAATGTCTTCGTGTAGCACTCAATTCCGCTAATAGAACGGTTGTCCCCCATCCCCCTAAATCAGACTTGGTTCACCACAACAGCACCCCAAATTAGGACCCCCCAACTCTTGTGTGGAACTGTCTCTCGGTGTGCTAGCCAATCACCTTCCCTCTTTGTTATTGTATACGCATCCCCCTACAATCAGACTTTGCGTTCACACTAACAGCACACCCCAACTAGACCCACTCTCTTGGTGGGAACTGTTTCTTCGTGTGCCTAGCAACGTCACATTCACTTAATTTTATAACGGGTTTGTCCCCATCCCCCTACAATCAGACTTGGCGTTCACACTAACAGCACCCCAACTAGACCCAACTCTCTGTGTGGAACTGTCTTCGTGTGCTAGCACTCACATTCCCTTTGTTATTGTATACGCATCCCCCTACAATCAGACTTTGCGTTCACACTAACAGCACCCCAACTAGACCCAACTCTCTGTGTGGAACTGTCTTCGTGTGCTAGCACTCACATTCCTCTATAAAAACTGTGTCCCCATCCCCCTAAATCCGACTTGCGCTTCACACTAAAAAACAGCACCCAACCCTAGACCCAACTCTCTGTGTGGAACTGTCTTCGTGTGCTAGCACTCACATTCCCTTTGTTATTGTATACGCATCCCCCTACAATCAGACTTTGCGTTCACACTAACAGCACCCCAACTAGACCCAACTCTCTGTGTGGAACTGTCTTCGTGTGCTAGCACTCACATTCCCTATATAACGGTGTCCCCATCCCCCTACAATCAGACTTGGCGTTCACACTAACAGCACCCCAACTAGACCCAATTCTGTGTGGGTGGAACGTCTTTCGTGTGCTACACACTAACCATTCCTATATAACTGTGGGTTCCCATCCCCTACAATAGACTTTGCATTCACCATAAACAGCACCCCAACTGGAGCGCTCTCTCTGTGCGGAAACGTATTCAAATGCTAGCAATCACATCCCCTTTGTTATTGTATACGCATCCCCCTACAAGCAGACTTTGCATTCACACTAACAGCACCCCAACTGGAGCGCTCTCTCTGTGCGGAAACGTATTCAAATGCTAGCAATCACATCCCCTTTGTTATTGTATACGCATCCCCCTACAAGCAGACTTTGCATTCACACTAAGAGCACCCAAAACTGGAGCGGTTTTTTCTCTTCTGTGCGGAAGGCTATTCAAATGGCTAGCAATCACCATTCCCCTTCTTTTGTTATTGGATTACGGGCATTCCCCCTACAAGCAGACTTTGCATTCACACTACACACCCCTCCCAACTGGAGCGTCTCTCTGGGGGAGGGAACACGTAATTATTTTTCAAAATGCTAGGCAATCCACATTCCCCTTTGTTATTGTATACGCATCCCCCTACAAGCAGACTTTGCATTCACACGAACAGCACCCCAACTGGAGCGCTCTCTCTGTGGGGAAACGTATTCAAATGCTAGCAATCACATCACCTTTGTTATGTATACGCATTCCCCCTACCAAGCAGGGACTTTGATTTACCACTCACAGCACCCACAACGGAGGCGGCTCTTCTGTCGGGAAACCGTATTCAAATGCCTTGCTAGGCAATCACATCCTTGTTATGTTTATGCATTCCCTACAAGTCAGACTTTGAACTCACCCCTAACAGCACCCCCCACATGGAGCGCTCTTCTCTGTGGGGAAACAGTATTCAAATGGCTTAGGCAATCACATCCCTTTTTTATTTGTATACGCATTCCCCCTACAAGCAGACTTCTTGCATTTCATTCACCACTAAAGCACCCCAACTGGGAGCGCTCTCTCTGTGCAGAGAAAACGTATTCACTGCTTAGCAATCAATCCCTTTGTTATTGTATACGCCATCCCCTAACGCAGATTGCATTCCACTAACAGCACCCCAACTGGAGCGCTCTCTCTGTGCGGAAACGTATTCAAATGCTAGCATCAACATGCCCTTCTTTGTTCTTGTATAGCATTGTCCCGTACCAACGCAGGAATTTGATTCAACGAAACCAGACCCCAACTAGACCCAACTTTTTGTGTGGACCAACTGTCTTCTGTGCTCAGCCACTCACATCCCCTTTGTCATTTTTTTTGTGTCCACATTCTCCCTCACCACACAGGCTTTGTGCCCACGTAAAACATCAGCAGCAAACTTGGCGGTCAGCGGGTTTGGGGTAGGGCTGTGGGCGTCGAGAATTGGAAACTTTAAATATCACTTATTGATAGAGTCCCATTCCCTGTGTTAAAACTTTTGCCCACATCTCCTCACACACAGGCTTTGCGTCCACGTCAACATCAGCCCAGCAACTGGCATCAGCTGTAGGGATGGATGTGGGCGAAAGACTGGAATTGCAAGCTTGAGTTAGGGGGGGTGCAAAAAAAATGCAACAACAAAAAAAGGGGAGGAGGGGGAGGGTGCACTGTCCTCCCACCTGCAGCTGGCGTATGCCGCGAGAGAAAGAAGGCTGATCCAGACTTAGGTGGTTTTTAGGGTAAATCTGAATCAGTTGGGCAGGGGTAGGTGCAGGTGGGCAGTGGGTCATGGCGGGGCAGGGGGCAGGAGGAAACGAAGCATGGAGCTGAGTGGGTGGGTGGGGTCACAAGGGGAGGAGGGTTTGGCTGACCCTCCACCTGCAGCGGGGTCTGTGGAGATCGCTGATCCAGACTCTAGGTGGGTAGGGTAACTCTGAATTAGTGGCAGGGGTAGGGGCAGGGGCAGTGGTCATAGCAGGGGCAGGGGCAGTAGCAGTGATCGTGGCAGTGGCAGTGGTAGGAACAAGGCATTGGAGCTAAGTGGGGGGGAGCACAATGGGGAGAAGGGTGCACTGCCCTTCCCACCTGCAGCGGATTATGCAGATAAGCTGATCCAGAATCAAGGTGGGCAGGGTAACTCTGAATCAGTGGCAGGGGCAGGGGCAGGGGGCAGGTGAGTGGTTCATGGGCCGGGCCAGGAAGGAAGAAAAGCATTGGAGCTGGTGGGGGGGGGGGGGGGGGGCACAGGGGGAGGAGGGTGCACTGCCCCTCCCACCTGCAGCCCAGTATGCAGCAAAGGTGATTTATACTCGAGGTGGTCAGGGTAACAGGGTAGCAGCGGAGTATGCGGCGTAGGCGATTTAGACTCTAGGTGGGTAAGGTAACTCTGAATCAGTGGCAGGGCAGGGGCAGTAATAGTAGCAGGGGCCCTGGCAGTCTTTCATGCTACCGTACTGCCATACTTACTTTTGTACTTAAATGCTTCCACTCTTCCAGGCTACCGTACTTCCATACGTACTTCTGTACTTACATGCTTCCACTCCTCCAGGCTACCGTACTTGTATACGTACTTCTGTACTTACATGTTTCCACTCTTCCATGCTACTGTACTTCCATACTTACTTCTGCACTTAAATGTTTCCACTCTTCCATGCTACTATACTTCCATATGTACTTCTGTACTTACTTGCTTCAACTCTTCCATGCTACTGTACTTCCATATGTACTTCTGTATTTACATGCTTCAACTCTTTCATGCTACCGTACTTTCATACTTACTTATGTACTTCCATGCTTCCACTCTTCCATGCTTACAGAACTTCCATATTTACTTCTGTACTTTCATCCTTCCACTCTTCCATGCTACTGTACTTCCTTACTTACTTCTGTACTTACATGCTTCCATCCCGGATTCGAAGAATGGCTCAATGGTAGACCTCCTTGACCAAAGAAGGCGCTGGGTTCGAATCCCGACAGGTGCGCTTATGTTTTCACGGTCGCTGTCAACCGCATGGTAGGGCTTTTGCCCTGGGTAACGTAGCAGGGCCCTGTTCCTACAGCCGAAAGAAAAAGAAAAGACGGGGGCTTCTCCTTACCCCACCCCACCAGGCGTTATCATTACATGCTTCCACTCATATATAATGCCGTACTTTCATACGTACTTCTGTACTTACATGCTTCCACTTCCACCCAGCACCCACCCCACCATCCACCCACCACCCACTCACACCCACCCAACACCCACCATGACCGCCACCCATCTGTACTTCCATTCTACGTACCTTCCAAACCTCATTGAGGTTAGCCCCCCCCACCCACCCCACCCCCCCACCCACCCCGACACCCCACCCCTTTCATCGTCATCAGATTGCTGAGAAGGGAGCAGATGGACTGGACCTCTTCATGCTGCATCTCAACCTGGAAGACCTGATGCCCTCCAAAGCCCCAGGGGGGCTGCGAGCAACGGCCATTTTCTGGAGGAAAACCCTTTGATGGTAAGGCAGGTGCTATCTTTTGTTCTGAATAAGTATTTTTCGTTGATTCGTCTGTTTTTTGTTATTTATCTTACTTCTAACTCACGATGCATGTCGACCTGGAAGACCTGATGCCCACCACAGTATCTGGGGCTGCTTCTCCATCAACATCAGGAGAGGATGCTTCTGACGGGTCCAGCTGTTGCCCATTGCTCTGAATCGTATTTTTTGTTTGGGGATTATTCGGTTCTACTCTTTGAATAAACTCCACGATTGCATGTCGTACCTGTGAATGTCCTGATGGCCCACCCACCAGATCTGGGGCTGCTGAGCCACCGGCGTCTGGAGAGGATGCTTCTGACGGGTTAAAGTGGCTGGTTCGCCTTGTTTTTTTTTTATGAATCTGTTTGCCTTGTTTCTAAATTCGCGTAGGCATTTCTTGACCCGGTTTAGGGGCCCTGATTTGCTGCCTTGAGGGCAGTATCTGGGGCTGCTGATCCGTCGGCGTCTGGAGAGGATGCTCCTAACGGTAAGCTGGTGCCCATGCTCGGAATCTGTATTTTCTTGGATATTTGGGATATTTTGGTGTATATTTGTGTCTACTTCTGAATTCACGATGCATTTGACTGGAAAACGGGACCTGATGATGCCCACCACAGTTATCTGGGGGCTGCTGATCCATTCGGATTTTATTGAAGAGGATGCTTTTTTTTTTTTTTTTTTTTTTTTTAACGGTAAAGGCGTGGCCATTGTTCGGATTTATTTATTAGATCTGTCTGAATGTTTCCAATCTAGTTCTAGCATGATGGCTACGTATTGAATCTTTATTGTGTGTAGTTTTGAAATCAAAAGGCATCTCAACCTGATAGTCCTGATACTTTCCACAGCAAGGAAGAAACTCACCGCATGCCCAACACCAACACAACCACAGCTACCCCCACCCCCACCACATGCCCACCACCACTACCACAGCTACCACCACGACCCCTAGCATGATGGCTACGTCTTGGATATTTATTACTTTGTAGTTATTATATATTATAAATCACAAGGCATTCTCGACCTTGTGGTACGTTCTATGCTCGCTGTCAGGATATCTGTATTTACTGCCTACACACGAGACAAACTAATCTCTAAGCTGACACAGAGAACTCTATCGCCTCTTTGTACCCAGCAATTCTGCCACACGTGCATATCATGAAGGAGTCCTCCCGCCTGGAGGGTTGACACTTACTTATGTCTTTGCATGGTGACTTTCACCAGTGCCGGTGTACGGGAGGGTCCCTTAACAACCACGCCCCTTCCAGGCATTCTCCTTTTTTTGTTTATATAATGCGCTTACCTGTTCCTTGTCCCCCTTTATAACACGTGTCCAGTGTCAACTAGCTTTACCAGCGTGCCCCCATGGTTTTTGAATTTTTATGTTTCTCTTCTGGAATACCTCGATTTTTTGCTGTTTTGATATATTAATTTTGTTTTATGTTAGTTTCTCAGTTCTGAAGTTCAGTCAAAAGCACTTATCTCAAACCTGGGTTTAGTAACTGATACCCAACCACTCGGGTTTCCCTAGGTCCCATGTCGGTAAGGGTATTTTCATTTTTTTTTTTAAGCGACAATTTTCAGTATATAATTAACAATTGTGTTTATTCAGTGGTAGAACGATCGCTACTTCCTTTATTTAAGGATGACGAGCGGCGGGGTCCGACTACCCCACTTCGGGTCGCTTCTTGGCGTATGCAGGTCGTTGTTCACCGCCGAGGTAGCTTGGTCCAAGTTTGTGTTGAGGGTAGGAGACGTCCCCCCACCCGGCGTCCGACAGGTCCTAGATACACCACGCCCCACCAGGGTTATCATTATTTTGTCTTCTTTTTTATTTGGTTTTGTTTACCTTTTGTTAACTTTGTAACCTGTTTGGTAACTTATATTTTTAATACCTTTTCATTGTTTCATATACTATGAAATCGCAGGGCATATGGGACACCTGGTAGTTTCTGATCTTGCCACCACAAGCACTCACCACAGCCCAACAACCAACTACAAACACAAAGCTACCACCACCCTCCCCACATGCCACCACCAACACCCCACCAAAAAAACACCACAACCACAGCTAAACCACCACAAACACCCACCCCCCCACCACAAGGCCCACCCAGCACCACCAACCCACAAGCTACCACCGAGACACGGAACACCAACAAAGCCCCACAACCACGCTCACCCCATACCCCCCTCCAACACGGCGCCCAACCAACACCACCACGCAATGCTTACCACTCCACCACGACACCAACCCCCCCCCCCCACCCTTTACCAATGCCCAACCAACACCACAACCCCGCTACCAGCCCACTACCCACTCACCCCCCACCACTCATTCCCACCAACCCCAACAACCAACATCTAACCACCGGACCCATCACCCCCCCACCCCCCCCAGGCTACCGCCCCACATTCCCACCAACCCACAACAACCACATCTAACACCACTACCCCACCCACCCCCACCACATTCCCACCAACCACCACACATCCAACATCTATTCCATTACCCCCACCCCCCACCACATTCCCCACCAACACCCACCACACTCCGACATTCTAACCACCACGACCCCCCACCCCCACCACTGTTCCACGCCAACCCTACCAGCTCCAACAAACCACATCTTTCCACCACTGACCCTCCCACACCCAACCACAGCCCACCACACCACCCACAACCACACGAACCACAGCTACCACCACTACCCCCACCTCCCACCACATTCCCCACCAACTAACCACCCCAAACACCTTGTTATTCCCTCTGATGCTTGCCACAGCAAGAACCTCACCACATGCCCACCACAAACACCACAACCACAGCTACCACCACGACCTCATCCTAACCACCACTACCGCCCACCCTACGCCACCCACATTCCCACCAACACAAACCACCACATCTACTTACACCACCCGACAAACGACCTCAGCTACAAACCACCACACATCATACACCCCCACCACAGTCCCCCCTCCCAACACCACAACCACAATCTACCACCCACTAACAATGACCACAACCACATGCTACCACCCACGGACCCCCACCCCCACCACATGCCCACCACACCACAACTACAATCTACCCACCACGACCCGAACCCCCACCTACCCACTGGCCCACCAAAACAACCACAACCATTGTTCCTATACCACCGCACGAACACCACAACCACAGCTACCACCACGACCCCCACCCCCACCACAGGCCCACCAACACCACAACCCACAACCCAGCAACCACAGCTACCACCACACGAACACCACACCACCAGCTAACCCACAAACGAACATCCCACCCCCACCACAATTGCCCCCCAAACACACCACAAAACCGGGGGGTGGGGTAGTCCGCTGCAAAATTCTTGCCACATCATCGGGTTTAACCAATTGGCCCAAAATTGTTCTGAGTCCTGTTAAATGCTGATTCGATTGGGGTCCTTCCCTTTTTTTGTCAAAAGACATCAGCGGCCCCCAATGCAAATGTCATCCTCTGCAGGATGACATTTGCATCGGGGGCTGCTGATTCCACCGGTTCTTTTTGACTAGCAGCTTAACTCCTGGCATATTCATCGAGTACAAGGTTTTGCTTTGGCAACCAGCTCAACGGGTGCTTGCTGCATTTCCATAGGCTTAAGTCTAACTCCTTGAAAATAGCACTTAAACCCTGCATATTCATCGGAGTTAACCAGGTTGCTTTGGCACCAGCAACGGTGCTGCTGAATTTCCATAGGCCTAAGTAATAACTCTGAATAGCACTAAAAACCCTGGCAATATTGCATATTCATCGAGTACAGGTTGCTTTGGCACCAGCAACGGGTGCTGCTGATTTCCATAGGCTAAGTATAACTCTTGAATAGCACTAACCCTGCATATTCATCGAGTACAGGTTGCTTTGGCACCAGCAACGGTTGCCTGCTGGCTTTCCCATAGGCTTATAATATAGTATATATATATATATATATATATATATATATATATTATATATATATATATTGAAAGCACTAACCCCCTGCCTATTCATCCCTCAACAAGAGCCCTTCATCAACATCCAGCATTGAGGCGTTGGCATGGCTTGACGACTTGGTGAAGTCTCTGTTGGCGTCGCAAGGCATCAAGGAGCAAGTGCTGCTCACACTTATGCTAAGGTATGTATGTTTGTATGTTGTTGGGTGGTGGTGTTGGATGGGTGGTGTGGTGGTTGGTGTTTTGGTTGGTGGTGTCTTGGGGGTTCGCCTAAGGCATCAGGAGCGGGTGCTGCTCACACTTATGTTAATGTATATATGTATGTATGTATGTATGTATGTATGTATGTTGTTGTAACAGTCCAGGGGTAAAGTGTACTACACAAGATCTCTGTTGGGGTGGGTGGTGGTGGCAGGTGGTGGGTTTTGGTTGGTGGTGTTGGGTGTTAGTGTGGTGTTGGGTGTTGGGTTGGTGGTGGTGGGTTGTGGTGTTGCGAGGGTGGAAGTGGTGGTGGGTGGGTGGGTGTTGGTGGTGTTATGTGGTGGGTTTTGGTTGGTGTGTTGGTTTGGTGTTGGGTGTTGGGTAATGGGTGGTGGTGGTGGTGGGTCGTGGTGTTGCGAGGGTGGAAGTGGTGGTGGGTGGGTGCTGGTGGTGGTGGGTGGTGGGTTTTGGGTGGTGGTGGTGGTGGTGGTGGTGGGTGGTGGGGTGTTTGCTGTGGTGGTGGTGGTGGTGGCAAGGCATCTAGGAGCGGGTGCTGCTCACACTCATGCAAAGGAATGTAAAAACAAAATTGAAAATTTAAACATCCAAGAATTGTCAAGATGACCTCTAAGAACGTGCCCAGTGGGATTAAGGGAACCGGATCGTAAGTATGCGCTGCTCGAGCTAACATCGCACCTAGATACCAGTTACCGTGCCGGTCGACGACTCTCCGGACGGGCCCAAGCGCACTCAAGGGGGTTCGAAGCCTGCCTCGATTTATGCCCTTTGCTCTGCCACTGAGCCATTTGGTTCTGATCGGTGATTGCTATGTTATTATGATAAGGTATGTATGTATGCTGTTACAGTCAGGGATTTTTGTTTCCGCTATATATAGGGATCGCTAGTTTTTACCCCATTTAAGTGAAATCATCGCTATAAAAAAAGTGAAAAAAAGTTTTTTTGTTGCGTGCCCCAATGGCCCTAAAAGCTATAAAGGCTCAGAAAGCCTAAAACCTGAGTCCGCGTGGGAGGAGGCCTAAACCATTAATCTAGAAAAACCCACTTTTCATTTTGAAAACAAATCACTGGTCTCCTGGATAGCCAAGTAGCCGAGGTATCCTAAGGGGGGTACTTGCCCAAGGCCAGGCGGGTAGAGGAGGCCAGGGGGAGGCCAGACTAAAGTAAACTGTACTCTGAGATCTCGGTTGGGGTCGAAAGCAGGGTACTTCCCGGCGCGCACTTTTGCGCGCTGGTTGCGCGGGGGGGGGGGCTGCCTTTGTGGGGTGATCCCACTGCTCTTTCCGCGCGTTTTTTGCAACCCCCATTGGGCGCAGCAGTAAGTGGTTTTTCGCTTTGTGGTTTGTCACTACAAGCGAAGTTTTTTTGTTTTCAATGCGCTAAAGCGCTGGCCAATTGTAATAGAAGGTACGGGCTGGGTCGTCACGGCATCAAGCAGTGTATGCTGCTCTCTCTCATGCGAGCGTGTGTGGCTTGATGGTGGGTGGTATTGGGTGGGGTGGTGGTGGTGTTGGGTGGTGGTGGTGGTGGTATTGGTTGGGGTTGTGGTGGTGGTGGTGTTGGTGGTGGTGGTGGTGGTGGTAGGGTGGTGGTGGTAGTGGTGGGGTGGTGGTGGTGTTTTGGTGTACGGTGTGGTGGTGGTGGTTGTAATGCATCAACATGTATGCTGCTCACCGCATGCGAGCGTGTGGTGCTTGATGGGGGTGTATTGTGTTGTGTGGTGGTGGTTTTGGGTGTGGTGGTGGTTGTGGTATTTGGTTGTGGTGGGTATTTGTGTTTGTGGTTGTGGTGAGTATGGGGTGGGGTTGTATTGTGTTTTGGTTGGTTTTTGGTGGTTGTATTTGTGGTGGTTGTATTGGTTGGTGTGGTGGTTTGTGTTTGGTTGGTTGTGGTGGTGTTGGTGTATTGGGGTGGGTTGTTTTTGTTGTTGGTGGGTTTGTTTTTTGTGGTTTCCAGTCATCCCTGAGCGGGTGCTTGCCACAATCATGCTAAGGTATGTATGTGTGCCAAGGTATGCTGCTTGATAACTGGCAGGACTAGACTATCTATATTTCTCTTTCTATATATAGGCTGGGAGTTTCTGTGGCTGCCAGAACTGCACTACTACTTAATATACTGACTCCGCTAACCACGCCACCCACCCACACCTCTCACACACCTACTCCGCTCATCCACCCACTCCGCTCACCCACCCACCCACCCACATACACACACCTCCCACCCACCCGTCCACTCACCACTTCAGGTGCCAAGGCTGCCCCTTGGTGCTGCTCCAGCATCCCCCCCCCCCCCCCACCCCCCCCCTCTCCAACACACACACACACTTCCTTTCACCCACCACTCCTCTCACCCTCACCCGCCCACCCCCTTCCGCTCACCCACCCACTCCCTCCGCCACTGACCCCCTACTCTCCCACCCACCATTTTCCCCACCCCCCACCCGCCCACTCCTCAATACCCCCCACTCCCCCACCCACCCACCCCTCCGCTCACGCCACCCACCCACCCACCCATCCTCTCACGCAACCACTCTTCTCACCCAACCACCCAACACCCAACCACCCCCGCCGCTCACCCCCCACCCACCCACTCCTCTCAACCCACCCATCCACCCGACCACCCACCCACACACCCCACACCACACAACCACACAACCACCTACCACCCAAACCCACACACACACACAACACACCCTCCTCTCACCACCACTCTGGCTCACGCCACCCACCCACCCCACTTCGCCCACCCACTCAACCCACACACCCACCCCCCTCACCCCCCCCCCACCCACCCCCACCTTGCTCACCCACATCCTCGCCCCCACCCCCCACCCAATCCTCTCCCCCACCCAACCAATCTCTCACCCACCCACCACTCTGCTCACCCACTCCGCTCACCCACACACACACACACTCCGCTCACCCATCCACCCACGAACTCCTCTCACCCACCCACACACCCACCCACCACACCTCTCCTCACCCACCCACCACTCATCTCACCCACCCACACACCCACCCAAACCACTCCTCTCCTCAACCCACCCAACCACTCATCTCACCCCACCCACACCCCACCACTCCTCTCACCCACCCACCCTCCCACCCACTCTCTCACCCAACCACACATCCACCCAACCACTCTCTCACCCAACCACTCCTCTCCCCAACCACTCCTCTCAACAACCCACATTCCACCCACCCACTCCTCTCACCCAACCCACTCCTCTCACCCATCCACTCCTCTCACCCACCCACCCTCCCACCCACCCCTTCCCTCTCTCCCCAACCACCCACCCACTCTCTCACCCAACCACACTCCCACCCCTCCTCTCACCAACCACTCCTCTCACTCACCCCCAAACTCTCTCCCAACCACACTCCCAGCACCCACTACTCCACCCAACCACCCACCCACCCACCTCCCACCACTCCTCTCACACCTCTCACCCACCACAACATCCACCACCCATGCCACTCATCTCACCCAACCGCACTCTCACCCACGCCTCTCACACCACCCTCCTCCCCCCACTCCTCTCACCACCCTCCCTCCCACCCACTCCTCTCACCCAACCCAACCCACTCTCACCCAACCACTCCTCCACCCCACCACACTTCCCCCCCTCCTCTCACCAACCACCTCCCCCTCCCACTCCTCTCACCCACCCAACCACCCACCCACAAATTCCTCTCACCCCAACCACCCTCCACCCCTCCTCTCACCCAAACCACAACTCCCACCCCACTCCTCTCAACCCACCACACTCCCCCACCCACTCCCCATCACCCACTCCTCTCACCCAACCACACATTCACCCATCCCTCACCCAACCCCCTCCCACACACTCCTCTCACACAACCACTCCCTCAACAACCACTCCTCTCACCCAACCACACTCTCACCTCAACCCAACCACCCACCCACTCCCCCACCCACCACACACCGACCCACTCCTCTCACCACCCACACACCCACCCTCTCACCCACCCACCCTCCACACACTCTCTCACACAACCACTCCTCTCACCAACCACACCTCTCTACCCAACCACACTCCCACCCCCTCCTCCACCCGAACCACACTACTCCCACACACTGCCTCTCAACCCAACACCCCTCACCCACCCACTCCTCTCAACCCCAACCACACATCAACCCCCCCATCTACCTCCCCAGCCACCTCTCACCGAACCACACCGCTCACCCAACGCACTCCTCACCAAACCACACATCCACCCACCCACTCCTCTCACCCAAACACTCATTCACCCACCCACCCTCTCACCCAACCCACATCCACCCCCCACTCCTCTCCACCCACCACACTCCACACAACCACTCTCCTCTCACCCACCCAAACTTCTCATTAAACCACCCACACCCACTCCTCTCACTCACCACCCATCCACCCACCCACCCCCTCCCCACCCCCTCCTCTTCACCCAACCACAGCTCTCACCCACCCACTCCTCTCATCCACCACCCACCAATACCCACCCACCCTCCTCCACCCACTCCTCTCACCCAACCACCCTCCACCCCCTCCTCTCACCCACCCCCATGCCAACACACCATCCCACCCCCGACGTCCGCTCACTCACCCACCCACCCAACCACCCACCTCCCACCCACTCTCCACCCAACCACACATCCACCCAACGCAACTCTCTCACCGGGCACCACCCACAAACTCCTCTCTACCCCAACCACACTCGCACCCAACCATCCTAGGACCCACCCACCCCCGCCACTCCTCTCACCCAGACCACCCCTCCCACCCACTCCTCTCACCCACCACCCTTCCGCACCCACTCCTCTCACCCAACCACATCTCTCACCCAACCACCCTAGGACCCAACCACCCACCCACTCCTCTCACCCAACCACACTCTCACCCAACCACTCCTAAGTACCCCAACCACCCACCCACTCCTCTCACCTCCCACCCTCCCACCCCTCTCCTCTCACCCACCACACTCCCACCTGCTCCTCTCACCCAACCACCCTCCCACCCACTTCCTCTCACCCAATCACACTCGCACCCAACCACTCCTAGGACCCAACCACCCACCAACTCCTCTCACCCAACCACACTCTCACCCAACCACTCCTCTCACCCAACCACACATCCACCCACCCACTCCTCTCACCCAACCACTCCTCTTACCCAACCACACTCTCACCCACCCACTCCTCTCAACCAACCACACTCCACCCACTCCTCTCACTCACCCAACAACACTCTCACCCACCCACTCCTCTCATCCAATCCACCCCCCACTTCCCTCTCACCCCACCCACCACCCTCCACCCACTCCTCTCACCAAACCACCCACCAACTTCCTCTCACCACCACCCAACCACTCCTCTCACCCAACTACCCGCGCCACCCACTCCTCTCTCCCAACTCACTTCTCACCCCAACGACCCGCTCACCCAACCCTCTTCCTCTCACCAACCACACTCCTCCCACCCACTCCTCTCACCCAACCACCCCCCACCCCACTCCTCTCACCCAACCACACATCAACCCCCACTAATCTCCGCTCACCCACCCACACTCTTCACCCACCCACACGCTCACCCACCCACTTCCTCTCACCCAACCACCACATCCCCCACCCACTGCCTCTCACCCAAACAACTCATTCCCATTCACCCACCCACTTCTTTCTCCACCCACCACACCTCCACCCACCCACTCCTCTCACCATCCACCCCTCCACACCTACTCCTCTCACCCAACCAAACTCTCACCCACCCACTCCTCTCACCCAACCACACATCCACCCAACCACTCCTCTCACCCAACCACACTCTCAACCACCCACTCCTCTGTCTCACCCAACCACTCTCCTCACCCACCCACCCACTTCCGCTCACCCAGCAACCCAACCACACACCCAACCACTCCTCTCACCCACCCAACCACCCACTCACTCCGCTCAGTTGCCAGGGCTCCCGTTTCGCTTCCTTCCCAACCACTCTCTCACCCAACGACACTCTCCATCACCCAACCACTCTCTCACCCAACCACACTCCCACCCACTCCTCTCACCCCAACCACCCCACACCACCCACTCCTCTCCTCAGCCACCCACTCCTCTCACCCCACACAACCTCAACCCACCCACTACTCTCAACCCACCCACACCTCACCCAACCACACTCGCACCCACCCCACATCCTCTCACCCAACCACACCATCTTCCACCCCCCACTCCTCTCACCCAAACACTCAGTTCCCCCCCCCACTTCTTGTCTTCCCCCCCACCCCCCCTCCCCGCCCCCCTCCTCGTCTCACCCCTCCCCACCCTCCCCCCCGCCTACCTCCCTCCTCTCACCCCCCCCCACCTCCCCCACCCCCGTCCTCTCAACCCCCCCCAGCCAACCCCCCCCCCCCCCCTCCTGCTCCGCCCCCCACCACTCTCCCCCCCCCCCCTCCTCTCCCTCCCCCCCCCCCCCTCTCACTCCCCGACCGCTCTCCCCCCCCCCCCCCCTCAAACCTCTCCCACCCCTCCCCCCGCCCCCCCCCCCCCACCTTACCTCGTCCCCCCCCCCCCCCACCCCAGTAATCCCAGCATCCTCTCCGCAATTGCCAAGGGCGCCCTTTAGAGTTTAGCGCTCCAAGCACAGCCATGGCTGTGGGAAGTAAAGACACAATGGCGGAGCAAGACGTAATGCAACCTGGCGGTGCGACCCTGGACCCCGCACTCCTCTCACCCACCCACCCACTCCTCTCACCCAACCACCCAACCACCCACCCATTCACTCCGCTCAGTTGCCAAGGGCGCCCTTTGGTCGCTCCAAGCACAGCCATGGCTGTGGGAAGTAAAGACACGATGGCGGCACAAGACGTAATGCAACCTGGCGGTGCTACCTTGGACCCCGCGGTGTTTGTGATCACACCACGCAGTTTAGGGGCTGCTGCCCAAGCTGCTCCAGGTGTGAGTCAATTAATAATATGCCTTATTACCAGATGTGAAAGAGAGGAGGTCAAAAAGATTGGATGGAGGGGGGGGGATAGTAAGGGGGGAGGTCTGGTGTATCCTGGGGGTGCGACCCTGGACCTCGCGGTGTTTGTGATCACTCCACGCAGTGTAGGGGCCGCTGCCTAAGGTGCTCCAGGTGAGAATCAATAAATACTATGCTATATTAGAGGGGGAGAGGAAGATGGAGAGTAAGGGGTCGGGTAAGGGGGCGGGTCTGATGCAACCTGGCGGTGCGACCCTGAACCCCGCGGTGTTTGTGATTACACCACGCAGTGTAGTGGCTGCTGTACAAGCTGCTCCAGGTGCGAGTCAATAAATAATCTGCCTTATTACCAGACGTGAGGGAGAGGGGGGCAAAGAGAGAGGATAGAGGGGGGGGAGAGTAGGGGGGGGGGGGGGGGGGGGGGGTCTGATGCACCCTGGCGGTGTAGCCCTGGGCCCCGCGGTGTTTGTGATTACACCATGCAGTGTGGGGGCTGCTGCCCAAGCTGCTCCAGGTGCGAGTCAATAAATAATCTGCCTTGTAACCAGACGTGAGGGAGAGGGGGGCAAAGAGAGAGGATAGAGGGGGGGGAGAGTAGGGGGGGGGGGGAGGGGGGGGGGGGGGGTCTGATGCACCCGGGCGGTGTAGCCCTGGACCCCGCGGTGTTTGTGATCACACCATGCAGTGTAGGGGCCGCTGCTCAAGCTGCTCCAGGTGCGACTGAGCTTAGCATCTCACCTTGAATCTAAAGAATCTCACCTAGAATCTCACCTTGAATATAGAGAATCTCACCTCGAATCTATAGAATCTCGCATGGAATCTAGAGAATCTCACATGGAATCTAGAGGATCTCACTTGGAATCAGGTGAGAATGAGCATAGAATCTCACCTCGAATCTATAGAATCTCGCATGGAATCTAAAGAATCTCGCATGGAATCTAGAGAATCTCACATGGAATCAGGTGAGAATGAGCCTAGAATCTCACCTCGAATCTATAGAATCTCACATGGAATCTAAAGAATCTCACATGCAATCTAGAGAATCTCACATGGAATCAGGTGAGAATGAGCATAGCATCTCACCTCGAATCTATAGAATCTCGCTTGGAATCTAAAGAATCTCGCATGCAATCTAGAGAATCTCACATGGAATCAGGTGAGAATGAGCCTAGAACCTCACCTCGAATCTATAGAATCTCGCTTGGAATCTAAAGAATCTCACATGGAATCAGGTGTGACTGAGCATAGCATCTCACCTAGGGCTTAAACAAAAAGAATGAGAATAAATAAATCAATAAGTAAGTATTACGCCTCATTACCAGGCGTGAGGTTGAGGGGGCCAGCCGGTTTGCTTGCACTGGGGCCAACCACCAAAAGAATGCGGATATATTTAAAAACCTTGTTTAACTTGGGGGAAGAGAGGGAGAGAGGGGCGAAAAGAGAGGATAGAGGGGGGGGAAGAGGAGGGGGGGGGGGGGGGGGGGGGGGGGGGGGGGGCTGATGCACTTTGGAGGTGCGACCCTATACCGTTTGTGTTCACACCTCGCAGTGTAGGGGCTCCTGCTCTTCTTCCAAAAAACAATTGTGCATGCTAGCGTAATTAGGGGCCTTGAGTATCTCAAGTGTGACCCTCCCAAAATCATATTTTACATCCTTTTCCTTAAAAGAAATAAAACAAACGTGTGCATGCACGTGAATTGGGGTCCTTGAGCCTCTCGAGTGTGGCTCTCTCAAAATTATATTTTAACTCCTTTAATCATACAAAATAAAGGAACACAACTTGTGCGTGCACGCATGATTGGTCGTTTATATAAAAATATGTATACAACAATGTGCATGCAGGTGTGATCGGAGTCCTTGAGTCTCTCGAATCAAGTGCAAATGTGGCGCAGGTGGTCCGTCCAGTTCAGAGCTTTCAGAAGCGTGGACGGAGTGAATTAGAGGTGCAGGCATCGGCTCCTATTCTAGTGGCGCGAAGATTGCCTGGGGTTGTGCGTAGGTGAGCCACTGTCAGTACCCCACATATGTGTGCGTGGGCCTGGGGGTGGGGGGGGGGGGGGGGGTATGTGGGGGTGGGGGTGGGGAGGTGGGGGGGGGAAGGGGCTGTTCTGTCCAGAGGTTTCAGAAGCATGGACAGTGAAGTAGAGGTGCAGGCATCGGAACCTACTCTAGTGGCGTGAAGATTGCCTGGGGTTGTGCGTAGGTGAGCTACTGTCAGTACCCCACATAGGTGTGCGTGGGCCTGGGGGGGGGGGGGGGGTATGTGTGGGGGGGGGGGTGGGTTGGGAGGGGCTGTTCTGTCCAGAGATTTCAGAAGCGTGTACATAGTGAAGTAGAGGTGCAGGCCTCGTAACCTATCCTGGTGGCGCGAAGATTGGCTGGGGTTGTACGTAAGTGAGTCACCGTTGGTTGGTAGGTAGTCCCACACAAGTCGGTGGGACGGTAGGGGTCAAGGTGGAGGTAGGTAGCAAGGCAGGCATCGGCTCCTATCCTGGTTGCGCGAAGTTTGCCTGTGGTTGTGGGTAGGTGAGTCCATGTGAGTACCACACACATGTGTGCGCGGGCCTGGGTGGGGGGGGGGGGCCGGGGGGGGGGGGGGCGGGTCTGTCCTGTCCAGAGTTTTCAGAAGCGAGGACAGAGTGCAGTATAGGTGCAGGCCTCAGCTCCTATACTGGTTGGGCGAAGATTACCTGGGGTTGTGCGTTGGTGAGTTACTGTTAGTACCCCCTACTTGTGTGCGTGGGCCTGGGTGGATGGGAGGGTGGGTAGGGGTGGGGGCAGGTAGAGGTGCAGGCATCAGCACCCATACTGGTGGCCAGAAGATTGCCTGGGGTCGTGCGCAGGTGAGTCCATGTTATTACCCCCCACGTGTGTAAGGGGGGGGGGGGGGGGGGGGGGGGTCTGACCTGTCCAGAGCTTTCAGAAGCGAGGACAGAGTGCTGTAGAGGTGCATGCATCGGCACCCATACTGGTGGCGAGAAGATTGCCTAGGGTTGTGCGCAGGTGAGTCCATCCAAATGAGTTGGTGGGAGTGAGTGCTGTAGAAGATTTGACCTTCATCTTGAGCTTGAACTTGAACTTTTAGGGACCGTGCTGCAAATATGGACTTGAACTTGAACTTGAACTTTCAGGGACCGCGCCATGGTACTACTAAGCGCGCGCGGCTGCCCGGTGCCGCGCTACCTTTCTGAGCCCCTCTGCGCGTTTCGCGCAGTTTTTTCAAACCCCTGTGGGCGCAGCGCGCATTTTTTGCGCTTTTTGCACTAAAAAGCGCTGACCAATTTGAAGTTTGAGCGCTTTAAGCGCTGACCAATTTGGCAAGAAGTAGTACCCTGGACTGCGCTGCAAAGATGAATTTGACCTTGAACTTTAACTTGAGCTTCCAGGGACCGCGCTGCAAATATGGATTTGAACTTGAACTTGAACTTTTAGGGACCGCGCTGCAAAGATGAATTTGAACTTAAACTTTAACTTGAGCTTCCAGGGACCCAGCTGCAAAGATGAATTTGGACTTGAACTTGAACTTGAACTTTTAGGGACCGCGCTGCAAAGATGAATTTGAACTTGTACTTGAACTTGAGCTTCCAGGGACCCAGCTGCAAAGATGAATTTGGACTTGAACTTGAACTTGAACTTTCAGGGACCGCGCTGCAAATATGGATTTGAACTCTAACTTGAACTTTTAGGGACCGCGCTGCAAAGATGAATTTGGACTTGAACTTTAACTTGAGCTTCCAGGGACCGCCCTGCAAACATGTATTTGAACTTGAACTTGAACTTTTAGGGACCGCGCTGCAAAGATGAATTTGAACTTGAACTTTGACTTGAGCTTCCAGGGACCGCGCTGCAAATATGGATTTGAACTCTAACTTGAACTTGAACTTGAACTTGAACTTTCAGTGACTGAGCTGCAAATATGAATTTAACTTGAACTTCAACTTCAACTTTCTAGAACCCAGCTGCAAAGATGAATTTTGACTTCAACTTGGACTTGAACTTGAACTTGAACTCTCTGGGACCCAGCTGCAAATATGGTTTTGAACTTAAACTTCAACTTCCAGGGAATGAGCTGCAAAGATGTATTTGAGCTTGACCTTGAACTTTAACTTCTAGAGACCCAGCTGCAAATATGATTTTGAACTTGAGCTCGACCTTTAACTTTCAGGGACCCAGCTTCAAAGATGAATTTGAACTTGAACTTGAACTTGAACTGTCAGGGACCGAGCTGCAAAGATGAATTTTGACTTGAACTTGAACTTGAACTTTCAGGGACCGAGCTGCAAAGATGAATTTAAACTTCAATTTGAACTTGAACTTGATCTTGAACTTTCAGGGACCGAGCTGCAAAGATGAATTTGGACTTAACCTTGAACTTGAACTTGAACATGAACTTTCAGGGACCGAGCTGCAAAGATGGGTTTGAACTTCAATTTGAACTTGAACTTGAACTGTCAGGGACCGAGCTGCAAAGATGAATTTGGACTTGAACTTGAACTTGAACTTTCAGGGACCGAGCTGCAAAGATGAATTTGGACTTGAACTTGAACTTTCAGGGACCGAGCTGCAAAGATGAATGTGGAACTAACCTTGAACTTGAACTTGAACTTTCAGGGACCGAGCTGCAAAGATGGGTTTGGAAGAATGCAACCTGCGAAGTGGCCAGGGCTGCATTTTGGCCGACCGCCTGTTACCAGAGATGGCTTACAAGTTAGGCCGCGCTCTGAAGTACGGAGCTTGAACGATTAGTGCATTTCCATAGATGTACCGTACATACATGACAATATTACCATGTATGTAAACAACAATATTTATGCATTACTATAGATGCAAAAAACAGCAATGAGGTACAACAATAATGAAGTACGGAGCTTGAACGATTAGTGCATTTCCATAGATGCACATACACGACAATATTAATAAATGTGACAATACACGGGAAGTTCATTCATTATCTGTATAGCACGAACTCCGGGACTTCAGATGTGTTGGGGGCAGTTCACCAGTTGAGTGCTTGTTTTTTTAACGGCCTTCCCTGTTTTGAAGGTTGGGCAAGTCCCTTAATGCTAAAGGCTGTAGCCTATTTGGCTACCCCTGGACTGTAAAATGGATGCAGTCCTTTACCATGGCTGCCTTTTTTATGCGGTATGCATTGCGATCTGCTGTCAATTCATGCTATATTGCCCTTGACATGGACTCGCGTGTTTTCATTTATTATACAAACGGATACAAATATGAAATTAAAAACATTATTATGACGGTTTAAATGTTGATGTTACTGCTGTTGAAGACGGCGAGCACTAATAAAGGACAGCCTTCAAAGCTGGAGCTATGCAACCATGTCCTGTCGTTTGCTTTTGACATTGGACAGGCGTCAGACTCTGTACATAGGCCTTTTTAAACCGCCTTCGCAGAGTCTTAATTCATTTTTTTAATCGAGAATACCGTAATCGCACAATTAAATTATCATCCCAGCTGAGATGATGATTTAATAATATCGTGGAATTAAATTATCACTGTAGCACGAACTCAGGGCCTCCGTCGGTTAAACGATTGTTTGGGGTTCAATTCATCAGTGCCTTATCTTTTAAAGCCCTTACTTATACGGTTGGGTAAGTCCCTTTAGCCTATTTTGCCTACCCCTGGCCTATAACATACGGTACATACATACGGAGTCATGTGTTTTAGTGGCGGCTATCTAGCTATTCTGTGCCGCTATATAAAGTCCAGGTGCAAAATGGAAAGGGACGGGAGGCAACAGGAGCACTGTCCCTAGCGCCCGCATTCCAAATTCCAAATTCCAAACTTGTGTAGGAGCTTCTCGGCCTGTCTTTCTACAATGCTAAAACATCAATTGATTCAATTGAATGGAATTTAATTACATCAAATTAAATTAAATTAAATCCGATACGAATTCATAAAAATAAAAGCAATTAAATGCATTCAAAGCACTTTGATTAAATTAAATTTAATGGAATAATATCGAATTAAATAATACAATATTAAATAAATACAATTAAATTAAAATCAATTAAAATCAATTGAATTCGGAATTAATTTCATTTCTTTGGGACGCGTCTCCAGGCGCCCTTAATTCCAAACGTGTGTACGACCTTCTCGGCCGGTCTTTCTAGACAGCGAGCAGCCAAATTACTGGCTGGAGCTATGATATCAATTTCAACTCTTGCCTTTCTTTCCGCCCCCCCTATGGCGCTGGTTTGCATAGGAGGTACCACCTCCTTGCATTCTAATCCTTCTAATGGTCTGTACCGGCCATACACAAATATGCCATGCCTCTGCATGCCTGCTGAAATCTGGGGATACCTAGGTGGGCTGTATGTAGGGGACCAGGGTACTTCAGGAGGCTCCACAGCTCTGCTGCCCGAGATGCAACCAATTTTATAGCCTGCGTCCTGCGACACAACAGACCCTTCCTTTTGGTCATTGGACCCTCCCCTCGTTGCGTCCTGCGACGCAACAGACTCTTTGACGTCGCATCTGCGACGGAGGACGCAGCGTCCTGAGCAATCCTGCAGCCATGTAACCATTTTAAAGTTCAAGTTGTAAAACATAACGTTATAAATCACTCCTTTGTTGCAAATACAAGTGGTACACTTCCCCTGTTTTGTGTATGGCGTTTTTATTCTGTTTCGATTACATGATCAACCAGCCTTCAGGCTACCCACCGTATGGGGGTCAGCATGGGTAGCAAAAGTACTACTACACCACACCTGGACTCAGTTATGTGGCCCCACTGCGGGGTGAATCTCACCAGTGAATCTCGGTCAAATCGGATCTCCTGTCCACGCCAACTTGGCGTATCGCTTTTCTTTGCCTTTCGGACGCATGCCCCCCCCACCCCCACCCCACCCCCCACCCCACCCCCACCCCTCAATAGGAATCCACCAAGTTAGCTCCTTCTTTTTGGCGGAGCCTCATGTGGCCATGTTTACCCATTTGTCCGTCCGACCGACCGACCGACCGACCGAAAGACCGACCGACCATCCATCCATCCGTCTGACCGCGATGAAGCCTGACACGTCAGCCAACGGTCTCGAAACTAACTCGCTTCCGTTGCCACCTGCACCTGTTGCTCCATCGTGAACACTCTCCGCCGATTTTTAGCGTCGATTGCGACGCTGCGCATAACTTTTTCCGTCAGGATATCATATCAAGTGTGATCATTTCTGGCCTGGTTTTCGGTGCGGTCCCCAGCGATCCGGTCCTTCAGCCACGCCGCTGCGCGTCCGTTTCTCTTCCCCCCTTTCCCCCGAAAACAAGCTCTTCTCACACTCGTCACAGACTCCTCAATACAAGGATGCTGATGCTGATGTAAATCAACTTGATCCACAGAGGCATCCTCCAACTTGGATTCAGTCTTGACTAAGCTGCAGTGGAGTGTGTACGCACAGCACGGCCCTAGCCCTAGAGTGTCCTCACCAGGGGTATCTTCAACCACACACACGCACAGATAGCACAGTACAGCAAAACCCAGGCCAGTTGTTTCAGTTTCCGTGGCCTCACCAGCTGCACCTGCCACCATGGTCAACACATTTTTCGGCAGGAGGATTGGCCATGGGCCTTTCCAACTATGGGAAGGGCTCACCTGGCCTATTTGGCCCTTCAGCCTTATCTACGTCGCACGCCCAGACATGTTGAATTCAAGCGCAAAAGAGTGGAAGATGATGCACTCTCAGTGGCGGTATCTCCAGGGTCTCTTCTGCTACATAGGCCCTCCGTCCCATATCCTGTGGAACGTGAAGTGGCCTTGGCTGTTTTCCATGCTTGTCTCTGCCGGGGCTAGCCTATTCTCAATCTTTTACTACGACCTGAACATACAGCTTCTACTCACAAGTTTCAGGGTTACATCCTTCGCAATGTCCCTGCTGCTGGCGTTCAAGCTCAACCGTGCTTATGATCGATGGAAGTCCGCCCGAGCCGCCTTTGGGAGATGCTGTACACGCAGTACTGCTTTGTTCAGCCAAGCGGTTGCGTACATCGAGGATCCTATGCTGCTGGGAGAGTACCGCCGCTTTCTCAGTGTGTATCCGTTTGCTGTTATGCAGGTCAGCCTCTGTTCCCTATGCCATTTCCTCTGTGTTCTTCTGCTACTCAGTGTTTGTCTGTTTGCTATTAAGCAGGTCAGTCTCTGTTCCCTCTGCCATTTCCTCTGTGTTCTAGTGCTACTCAGTGTGTGTCTATTGGCTGTTTAGCAGGTCAGTCTCTTTTCCTTCTGCCATTTCTTCCAAGTCTTCTTGTGCTACTCAGTGTGTGTCTGTTTGCTGTCAACTGTTAAGCAGGCCAGTCTCTTTTCCCTCTGCTATTTCCTCTGTGTTCTTCTGCTACTCAGTGTGTGTCTGTTTGCTATTAAGCAGGTCAGTCTCTTTTCCCTCTGCCATTTCCTCTGTGTTCTAGTGCTACTCAGTGTGTATCTATTGGCTGATAAGCAGGTCAGTCTCTTTTCCCTCTGCCATTTCTTCTGAGTCTTCTTCTGCTACTCAGTGTGTGTCTGTTTGCAATTAAGCAGGTCAGTCTCTGTTCCCTCTGCCATTTCCTCTGTGTTCTTCTGCTACTCAGTGTGTGTCTGTTTGCTGTTAAGCAGGCCAGTCTCTTTTCCTCTGCCATTTCCTCTGTGTTCTTGTGCCACTCAGTGTGTGTCTATTGGCTGTTCAGCAGGTCAGTCTCTTTTCCCTCTGCCATTTCTTCTGTGTGTTCTTGTGCTACTCAGTGTGTATCTGTTGGCTGTTTAGCAGGTCAGTCTCTTTTCCTTCTGCCATTTGCTCTGTGTTCAAGTGCTACTCAGTGTGTGTCTGTTTGCTGTTAAGCAGGTCAGTCTCTTTTCCCTGTGACATTTTGTTCTCAATTTTTTCTTCTTCTTCATTTCCCTCAAACGTGCATAAATGTAGTTCATATGATAAATACCAGGAGGATGCAAAGCGCCATAAAAGTCTGGAAGGGTCAGATTGCAGGTATCGGGTAGTGGTAGTGGTCAGAGGAGGGTGTTAGCGATCGGTTCCCCCAAGTCTGGTGAAATTCTGTTGACCCTTTTCTGCCCCCCCCCCCCCCCCCCCCCGCCTCGCCCCTCCACCACATCCCACCCTAGAACTGAACAACATAATTTGAGCACAGTGGAACAGACAAGTAATGTTTGTGCCCCCCCCCCGCCCCTCCAGACCCTAGTCAACTTTTTCGAGGTATTTCTAACTGTTCACTGAGTGAGTCGTTTCACTTTGGACATCGACAGATCAAAGCGTATCGTTAAGGCGAGTCCATTGGCACTGTTGCGGTCCTCATGCATTGTATATAAGAGGGGGGGGGGGGGGGGGGGGGGGGGGGGGTCGGGACTGTGTGGGATGAGGCTGGGCGAGGGGTACTTCTCTAGGGGTTCACAATGTCCCTCAGATGCCAAGGTGGTTGGGAGTTTGGTTTGTTTGTCCTCGACACACCCCTGATGTAATGGGGTTTTTTGCTTTGTGGGTGCTTTTTTCTTTTTGTTTAAAGCACAGAGTCTCCTACACCCTCGCGGTATCAAGTAGACTTTAACATGTCATGTAGATGGCAAGGTCGTCGACTTGCCATCCAAAGTTGCCGTCTCTAAAGACATACAATATGCTGAGTGAACTACCTCATCATGATCTAGATTGATTTTCAGCACTTCAATTATACCATCCAACTTGGCTGGCTGGCTATAGGCTGGCTATGAGAAGCTGAAATGTCATGTTTTCTCTGATTCCACTCAATATTATGAGGTTTAACTGCTGTAATGAGGAAGAGGAGGTCATTTTCTATCAGATGAGCTAACTCACAGTTAATTTCGTGGGATTAGGGTCCCCCAACCCCCTCCCCTTCATAAACATTTCAACTTTTTAGACCCCATTAGGAGGTATTTTTTGTGCACCTTCCCATTTGTCTGGACATTATTCCTGAGTGTATTAATTTATTACTTCCATGTTTACTGAGTGTGTTAATTTCCCACAATCATGCGCAAAAGTAGTTTATATGGTTTATATGGACATTATTCCTGCTACAGGTGGCCCATGAAACTAATAGTTTTTTTTATAATTCTTGAGGCCAAGTTGGTAGCCACAAGTGGCGACCCAAGCCCCATTCTTGGACGGTGCGGTATAACATGCACTTGACCTCATAAATGAACTTGACCTCAAATACCCCTTGTGCAGACAGTCCTAGCTGAGCCAGAACTTGACCCCAAAGCTGCGGCCATGCTGCTTCCCAAAGAGCTGGCTGTGTATCAAAAATCCTCGAAGGGCATACAGGTAGGGACCAGCATGTGCTTGTCAGGGTTTGGGGTTTATATACTGTAATGACAGGTAAACGTTTTTTTACGTTTGTAGAATTTTACGTTATTTTTTTAGGGGGTCAATTATAGGGAGAGGCATCGATCTATATAGAGATAGATCTTTATATATATATGTTGGTGTGTATATTTATATTGGTGTGTATATTTTGGGGAGAGGCATCGATCTATATAGATAGATAGATCTTTATATATCTATATTGGCAAAGCTAGATTTTTGAAAATCGGCATAGGGCACCTTACACAAATCAAAATCTGGTTTCACAATTATGGCATAGGGCACCATATCATATTGCAGGCGCTTCGACTGAATTTTACGGTGTCTATCTGATGTAACTGCATATGTGATTTGTTGCAGATATACACAATTTATATATTTGCTATATAAAGATCTATATACATCTATATTTTTGGGCAATATAGATCTATTTGCCGCCCCCTACTTAATTATAATTTGACGGTTTATTCCAGAGGAATATAGTTTGGCATTCTAAATGTGGCGTTTTAATTTTAATGAAACCCATTAAAGTGACTGAATTTTGAATTTTGAATTTCAGTCATTTTGATTTTTTCTACTTAAGCATGTTACACTGGTTCATTGCCTATCTGCAGAAGGAGAGTAGCCAATTTGATTTTGTGTTTTGAAGGGATACCCCCCTGCTTTTTTGGCCTTTTCCACCAAGAAATCGTGTTCCATTTTCACGAGACCAAAAGTGGGACCCCTCCCCTAACCCCAAAACGTGTTTATTGGTATTGCATCAAATAAATAAATATATTCAGGTGAAGATAATATTTAAATTTCTTTAAAACTTATTTTTGTTGCAGATTCGGATTCGGATTCCTTGGAAGATTGCATGGTATTGTTGTCGTATTGATATTCCAATTTTGCTTGACCTGGTTGAGATGACTAGCAGCCAAGTTCCTGGCTGGAGGCATGGAGGCATGTAACCAAGTTCAAGTTGCAAGGCTAACCAAAGTGTTAATATTTACAAAGCCACTATGTAATATTGTTGGAAAGACTTCAACCACATCAACAAAATTAATAATCACGAGAATTAGCTTGGGCCGACGTATGTCCTTATGTGATACGTTTATAAGATCATACGTATCTATGCGTTGAATCTTTTTTGGCGGTGCCCTCCCTTCTGGGGGGCGGGAGCCCCCAGTGTTACCAATTTGTCCGTTCGACCGACCGTCCATCCATCCATCCATCCATCCATCCATCTGACCGCGATGAAGCCTGACACATCAGCCAACGGTCTCGTAACTAACTCGCTTCTGTTGCCACCTGTCGCTCCCTCGCGATCACTCTCCGCCATTTTTTTGCGTCGCATGTGACGCTGCATAGAACTTGTCCGGATACGAGTGCTCATACCTTGTATGCAAACGTTTGCCTGGCTGCTGCATGATGCAGTGTTAAAAAGTGGCATAATGTTTTGGATTACTGTTTTTTTACAGGATTGTTTTCATTATCAACACAGCACCGGAATGCCCGGAATGCCCTCTACAAGTTTGCAAGGAGAATTGAGGCCAAGTTAGCAGAAACAAAAAGTTGCCAGTGTTATAAAGTGGCATTATGTTTTGCATTACAGCTTTTTTACATGATTGTTTGCATTATCAGCACAGCACTGGAAGGCCCGGAATGCCCTCAGCAAGTTTGCATGAGTACCCGAGGCCAAATGGGAAAAAACAAAAAAGTTGCCAGGTCAGGGAATGTTTGTAATTCTACAGAGAAATTATGCTGCAACGAAGATGCTTAAGTGCTCCATGATAAGGAGGTGGCCTTGAATGCCATGGGCCCTGATGACTGAAACAGACTTCAAAACATGTCTTCATTGTCTAGGTTATAGTAGTATGTATCAGGGTAATTCAAAGCGCGCTTTTGCGCTTTTGAGCGCTGACTTTTTGACCCCCTCTGCGCTTTAAGCGCAGTTTTTTGCAACCCCCTGTGGGCGCAGCAAGCAATTTTTGCGCTTTTTACACTACAAAGCGCAGTTTTTTTGTTTTCGAGTGCGCTAAAGCGCTGGCCAATTTGGCCATTTGAAGTACCCTGGTATGTATGTATAGTCAAATATACTGGGCTATATTCGGTTATAGTAGTATGTATGTATAGTCAAGTATACTGGGTTATATTCGGTTATAGTAGTATGTATGTATAGTCAAGTATACTGGGTTATATTCGGTTATAGTAAATGTATGTATAGTCCAAGTACTGGGTTATATTCGGTTATGTAGTATGTATGTATATCAAAGTATGCTGGGTTATATTCGGTTATAGTAGTATGTATGTATAGTCAAGTATGCTGGGTTATATTCGGTTATAGTAGTATGTATGTATAGTCAAGTATACTGGGTTATATTCGGTTATAGTAGTATGTATGTATAGTCAAGTATACTGGGTTATATTCGGTTATAGTAGTATGTATGTATAGTCAAATATACTGGGTTATATTCGGTTATATTCGATTATATTCGGTTATAGTAGTATGTATGTATAGTCAAGTATACTGGGTTATATTCGGTTATATTCGGTTATATTCGGTTATAGTAGTATGTATGTATAGTCAAATATATTCGGTTATATTCGGTTATATTCGGTTATAGCTATATAGGGTTGTATAACCATATATAACCCTGTATAACCCAAAAGCTATAACCGACGCAGTGGCTCTCTTCAATCAGCACCGCGGTAGTCGATAAGCGTGCAGGTAACTCGTAATATCTTATTCTGTGTGTTGCACAACCCCACACACAGGTCATCATGACAAAGCTACGTCTGCTGTCTGCTGCTGCTGATCTGCCCACAGCACGCATGCTGGCAATGGAGGCGACTGTGGCTGAGCTTTGGGGCAGTGCATGTAGCTGCACAAACATTAGGGCGCAAGCTCTCCCGTATGGTCTCAGTATCATCTCGCTGGGCTTTGTCCAAATATGGTGCACCTTGCTTCCGTTTGGCCTCGACGCTGATAGTTTACCCCACGAGTACGTCCGGCTGATAGCTACAGCCTTGATCACCCTCCTACTGCTGGCGGTGGATGAGGTGGCGACCCAGTTAGAGCAGCCGTTTCCTATGCTGCCTCTTCCTTTTCTGGCGAATGGCTGTATGGCAGACATTGGTAGGGTGGAGCAAGAAGCTGCTGAGCTTAGAGTTTGCACAGCTGTGGAAGAGGTGATCATGTCACCTGCTGAAGCTAAGGTCCCGCCCGAACTGGTGGCCTTTGCTGGGTCAAATACTGAGCAGGGCATCAAACATAAGCACCAGGCTTAGGGTGGGGGTGCAGGTAAGATGGCATGCGATGGGGCTGATGTGAGGACTGGTGAATAAGGGGAGGGGATTTACTGTCCTTGAATTTGATCCCTGCCCCAATTGGTTGCCTTTGCTGGGTCAAATACTGAGCAGGGCATCAAACATAAGCACCAGACTTAGGGTAGGTGTGCAGGGAAAATGGCTTGCGATGGGGCTGGTGTGAGGACTGGTGAATAAGGGGAGGGGATTTACTGTCCTTGAATTTGATCCCTGCCCCAATTGGTTGCCTTTGCTGGGTCAAATACTGAGCAGGGCATCAAACATAAGCACCAAACTTAGGGTGGGGGTGCAGGTAAGATGGTATGCGATAGGGCTGATGTGAGGACTGGTGAATAATGGGAGGGGATTTACTGTCCTCGGATTTAATCCCCGCCCCAATTGGTCGCCTTTGCTAGGTCCAGAATTGGGGTGAGCTGATATGGAAGAAAAAGCGAGCGTCAACCTTACCTTACAGGCCCTGGGGGAGCTTGGGGTTAGGTAGAGGTCAGCATCGCTTCCGATGGTGACCAACTATTATGACCGCCCCGATCAGCTGGCTTTGGGTCTTTTTTGTTGTGTTTGTTGAGTTGCAAGTTGGGAGTTGAGTTACGAGTTTTTGAGTCGCGAGTTGCGAGTTGTTGAGTTGCGAGTTGTAGAGTTTAAGTGGCGTCGTCAGGTGGCTTGAGACGAAAGCCTCGGTCAACGCGACCCCTGTAGGGCTAAGTGGCAACTCATCTGACGCAACCGTCCAGTCTCTGGTACATTGAGGGCAGTGAATATTTCAACATCACATGGGTCTTGAAGACAGATTTCGTAGGGGTTCATTTCGAGATCGCATGGGACTAGAAGACAGATCCCGTAGGGGTTCATTTCGAGATCGCATGGGACTAGAAGACAGATCCCGTAGGGGTTCATTTCGAGATCGCATGGGACTAGAAGACAGATCCCGTAGGGGTTCATTTCGAGATCACATGGGTCTTGAAGATAGAACCCGTAGGGTTCATTTCAAGCAAAGAGATTTTCTGGTCGGGATTCATTTCAAGGAACCGTGGCGTCTTATTGGTGATGCCGAAAGTAAAGGGAGGCTTCTCAACTTCGACAGAGGTAATGATAACGCTTGGTGGGGCGTGGTATTAAGGGAACCCGTCGTACGCGGGCAGGGAACGGTTTACCACCTCGACTGGACAAGCTACCATCGCGCTTGACAACAACCTGCAACGCTCAGGGTGTCCGTAGGGGGAACCGACCCCGCTTTGTTAAGCGATTTGGTGTACCACTAGACCAATCATATCACTGAAACGGGCTAACTTCGACAGAGGCAAAAGCAGCAGCAAGCTCCCACTTAAGCTTGAGCGAACCCGCGCCGTACAATTTAGTATGGGGCATAATAGCAGGCCTTGCTCAGCGCACGCGCAGAGGTAGAGAGATTGAAATTGGCAGCTAGCTAGAAGTTGAGCTCAAGTAGCGTATCAACTTGCAGAATGGGTGATGGGTGGTGTGTGTGTACTAGCAGACTGTACTGGAGGATCCTGGATGTACTGGATCCAGCCTGGCTGTTTTTGGCGGAGCCCCCTCTTCAAGGGGGCGGGAGCCCCCATCTTTACCCATTTGTCCGTCCGACCATCCATCCAACCATCCATCCATCCATCCATCTGACCGCGATGAAGCCTGACTCGTAACTAACTCGCTTCCGTAGCCACCTGTCACTCCCTCGCGATCACTCTCCGCCAACTTTTAGCGTCGCAGGCGATGCTGCATAGAACTTGTTTAGAAGAAGTTGAGCTCAAGTTGAGTATCAGCATGTAGAAGGGAGGCTTCTCAATGTGACCGATGGGTAAACGTGGTTTCCGATTGGGGAAAGTCTCGGTGTAGTATATGTAGGAATCGACATGTCATATATATATATATATATATATATATATATATATATATGTATATATATATGATATTGACCAAAGGCGAGTATGATATCATATGATATTATACAAATTGCATCATGTGATCTCATATGATGCCATGATATTGAAATTGAAATTGAAAATTTTACATCCGTGTAATACCGTTACTCACAGGACGTGAAGTTAAGGACACCATAGCGTAAGCCGGAGCTAGCCATAGTCACCGTGATGCCATGATATCATATTGCCGTTCCTAAGTATACGTACGGCTGTCAAAATCATATGACATTTTCAATTATCTAAATTGTATCGTGAAATATCGTACACCTTTTGGGGAAATCAGTATGAGGTGAAGGGGATATTACATGTAATAGCCTGTACAAGTGTACATGTCCACACCAGGATAGTACAAAACGCGCGCGGCAGCGCGATTCCGCGCACACTTTTTGTGCCCCACTGCATATCATATGATGTTGACCAAAGTTGAGCATGATATCATATAATATCATACAAATTGCATCATATGATTGTGTATATAAATGGTAACTTTAGCCTTGTCAGACTGCCAGTATCATATGATATCGTATCATAGCATATAATAACATGATACCATATTGCCGTTCCCTAGTTATATATTGGAGGATATGGCCGCCTTGGCCATCTGTTGCACTTCATCCCTCTTTCGAAAGACTGACGCCCACTGCCGCAGTGTGCACGTCCGGTCCGTCCAGCCCCCTTCCTGTCAGCGTCTATTTCCCTATTTGAACTCTCTGTAATCTATGTCCCAATTGTCTTAACCGTTCCACGTCTCATTGATCTCGCCTCCTGACTCTCTTGTAAATTATTCCGCTAAAGGATATTTCCCCATTCTGCCTGAGATCGAACCCGTGATGCCTGGTAGATGTGCGCCTGCCACATCTTCACTGGGCTGACCAAGTCCGAGACCTAACTGTGAACAACTGGGAAAGCGTGGTTTCTGATTGGGGAAAGTCGGGGAAGTTAGGGAAGTTTGTAGTTCGCTCTGTTTTTTTGTTCAGCTATTTAATGTGCTTTTTCTTTCGCTTTTTGGAGGTTACCTCCTGCACCAGGCTCTGATTTGTTTTGCCTAACGTATTTTTGTATGTATGTATGTTACAGTCCAGGGGTAGGCCAAATAGGCTTAAGGGACTTGCGCAACCGTGAGAGGAAGGGCTTAAAAAGAAAAAGCACTGTCGTACTGGACCCCAAACAATAGTTTTTTCGACGGGGGCCATGAGATCGTGCTACAGTGAGTGGTCATTTAATTATACAACATAATTAAATCATCATCTCATCTGGGATGATAATCTAATTGTGCGATTATTACCGCATTTTTTTATAAATTGTAACAAGTAAATAAGTAATGAGCCTAAACCCTCACTGTTGTAAAATAGTAGGGTGCCCTGCCGGGTCCCCTGGAGGTCGGCCCAGGGGGTGGGGTAATGTTCGTCAAGCAGCACTGGCAGCCTCCTTTGTGAAAGATGCACACGCAGGTGCTTACTTATCCGAACAATTTAATCTTTGGGGGGTCAAGAATCAATATAGCATGGCATGGCATTATTATTCAACTTTATGGCCTGTGCGGCTAATAAACTTAATAGCTCACTGACTCCCCGAAGTTCCTTGGAGGCAGGTGCAGCAAATCCCGAGGCTACAGTTGCTACCAGAGATTCTCTGGTTCTACCCTGGCACTTTCTCGAGGGCCCATCGCGAAAAAGTTCGAGAAAAAACCAGCCAGGCTGGATCGTACTCCTCCAGTACAGTCTGCTTAGTACGCACGCCTCCCATCACCCATTCTATACGCTGATACGCAACTTGAGCTCAACACCTGTCTAGCCGCCAATTCCAATCTCTCTACCTCTGCGCGTTCGCTGCGCAAGGCCTGCTATTATGCCCCCTATTAAATTGTATGGCGCGGGTTCGCGCATGCTCAAGTGCGAGCTTGCCGCTGCTTTCGCCTCTGTCGAAGTTGAGAAGCCTCCCTTTACTTTCGGCGTCACCAATAAGACGCCATGGTTCCTCGAAATGAATCCCAACGGGAAAATCCCCTTGCTCCAGACCCCTACGGGATCTGTCTTCGAGTCACATGCGATCTCGAAATATTTGGTAGCCATCGGAAGCGATGCTGGCCTCTACCCAACCCCCAGCTCCCCCGAGGTAAGATTAACTCTCGCTTTTTCTTTCAGATCAGCTCGCCTAACTCTTGACCCAGCAAAGGCAACCAGTTGGGGCGGGGATCAAATCCGACGACAGTGAATCCCCTCCCCTTAGGCACCAGTCCCCACATCAGCCCCATAGCATGCCATCTCACCTGCACACTCACCATACTTCTGGTGCTCTATGTTTGATGCCCTGCTCAGTATTCGATGCCGTGATCAAGGATGATTCAATGAACGAAAATCATTAGTACCCTTAGTCTGCTTAATCTTAGAACCCTTAGTTTTGCTGCACAGGCAATACACACACTGCACATCAGCCCCTTTGCATGCCCGAGTATGACATGTACACCCACCCTTATTACAGTATCAATATTTGATGCCCTGCTCGAGATTCGCTACCCTGCTCAATAGCAAATGCAAATAATGAGTACCCTTAGTCGCAGAGCCATCGACCACATTACATATCAACCTCCTTGCATGCCTGAATAGGATGTGCACACTCACCAAAAGCCTAATGCCAGTGTTTTTCTTTTCAGCTATGAGCAGCAGCTTCTAGGCAACTCCCCTGACTGGCTATTCGAGCAAACCTGGCACAACCTCGAGCAACTTGGTGCTGTCATAAGCAGCTGTCCAGAAGTGCTGAAATAGTTCAGAGCGGCCCAGTGGCTGGCCCAGGGAGCTGCCTAGAAGCTGTGTTCGAAAATCCGAAAAGAAAACCCCTGCCAAATGCCAATATTTGATGCCCTGCGTGTTGTCTCATACCAAATGCCATCGTAGCTCGTCCACGTTCGAACCCCATGCACATGCCACCTACATTCCCACCCCATACACATGTCACCCACCCACGCACCCACATGCCACTCACACACACACATCCCCTGCACATGCCACACACCCCCGCACACACCCCATACACATGTCACCCACCCACGCACACACATGCCACACACACACACATCCCATGCACATGCCACCCACCCACGCACCCACCCCATACACATGCCACCCACCCACGTACCCACATGCCACTCACACACACGCATCCCATGCAAATGCCACAGACCCACGCACCCACCCCATACACATGCCACCCACCCACGCACTCACAGGTCACCCACACCCACGCATCCCATGCACAGCCCCCCCCCCCCCCCCCCCCCCCCCCCACGCACGCATGCACCCCATGTGAAAGGCACACACACACACACACACACACACCAATGCACATACCCCATGCGCATGCCACCCGCGCACATACCCCATGCACGTGCCACCCACGCACATACCCCATGCACAGCCCCCTCAGGATCTGATCCGCGCCCATGTGGATTTACTATATGAGACTCAAGCCCACCCAACCTAACCCAACCTAACCCAACCTAACCTAACCCAACCCAACCCACCTACCCCCCCCCCCCCCCCCCCCCCCAACCCCAACCCCAACTCCCTCAGGATTTGAGCCGCGCACATGTGGACCAGTGGGTGGACTGGGCTAATGTCCTGGATGAGAGTGCCCCTGGCTGGTTGTACGTTCTCTGGGGCATGAGGCCTTATGACAAGTAAGAATCCACCTACATTCGCACCCCATACACATGCCATCCAACCATGCACCCACATGCCACTCATCCACACGCATCTGATGCACATGCCAGGCGCCCACGCACACACCCCATACGCATGCCATCCACCCACGCACACACATGTCACTCACACGTACGCATCCCAAGCACATGCCCCCCCCCCCCCCCCCCCCCCCCCCCCCCCCCCCCCCACACACACACACACACGCACGCATGCACCCCATGTGAAAGCCACACACACACACACTCCAATGCATATGACACCCTTGCACAAACCCTATTCTCTGGGGCATGAGGCCTTATGACAAGTAAGAATCCACCTACATCAACACCCCAGACGCATGCCATCCACCAACTCACCCACATGCCACTCACACACACACATCCCGTGCACATGACCCCCCCCCCCCCCCCCCCCAACACACACACGCATTTTTTTACATTTGTATGGCAATAGTTTAAGACCTAAACCCTACCTTACTGCCAACACCTGAATGGTTGGTCGTAAGGTCCTAAAAACATACACACTGAGCTACCCAGAGGGGGGGGGGCAAAAATACAGATTTCGGACCGCATGTTCAGTATGGTGTCCGATTCAGATGGGAGTTGGAATTGTGGAAGTTTCATACAAAAGGAGGGGGAAATAAAGTTTAAAACAAGTTTTGACCCCCCCCCCCCCCCCCCCCCCCCCCCCCCCTCCCCCCCTCCCCCCCCTAAAATGGGGGTCGTCCGAAAGATCTTTTCTTGTCCATTCCAGTTATGCTCTTCACATCTTTCATGGGGTTGCCCAAGAGTGATTTATCGCTAAGTTAAGATTTGGGCCGCTTTGGGTCAGAACAACTTTGGACCCCTCAAACTTCTGTTCAGTTTAATTTTGGCTAGAAAAACACATTTTTTTGTATCCTGAGGAGGAGCTCTATTTTAAGCGAAGATGCGGTACGACAGCTTTTTTTTTGCCCCCCCCCCCCCCCCCCCCCCTCGGGGCTACCTATCCTAAAAACACACACATTGTGCTCTCCCGTTTCGATGAATGGCTCAATGGCTGAGCTTGTTGAAATGATGGGGTTCGAATTCCTACGGGTGCGTGTTAGTATTTGCGGTCGCTGTCAACCGCCATGGTAGCTTTGTCCAGGTAAAGTAGCAGCTCGTTCCCCACCGCCGGAAGACAGGGCTCCCCTAATACCGCGCCCTACTAGGCGTTATCATTACACATTGTGCTAAGAATGAATGAATGATAACGCCTGGTGGGGCGTGGTATTAAGGGAACCCGTCATACGCAGGCAGAGAACGGTCTACCACCTCGACTGGACAAGCTACCATCGCGGTTGACAACGACCTGCAATGCTAAGGGTGATCGTAGGGGAAATCGAAACCCCGACCCTTCTTCATTTTAGCGATTTGGTGTCCCACTAGACCAATCGGATAACTGAAACAGGCTGTCAGGTTAGATTCTACTCTTCATCATCAGATGCTACACCACCACCCTCCACGCCCACCGCCCACCCACCCAACACCCCGCTGCCGGAAGACGGCGGGTGGTTTCTCGAGTCCGACTTTAGGGCGGTGTTGTTTCACTGCTAGGACATGAGCCCCTTGTAATCTTTCTAATCTTTCTTACACCACACACACACACACATCATTACCATAATCAATACACATTCTGCTACCTATTCTATCAAGTTCTATACACTGTCCCAAGCAACGCTCAAAAATGGCGGAGAGTGTTCGTAACGGAGCGACAGTGCGACAGCGACAGGTGGCCGCAGAAGCCAGTTAGTTATGAGACCGTTGGCTGTCGTGTCAGGCTTCAATTTTTCGGTCGGTCAGTCGGTCGGTCGGTCGGACAAATGGGTAACCCTGGGGGCTCTCGCCCCCTTGAAGAGGGGGCTCCGCCAAAAACATATACATTCAATACAGGCAGGGTTGCCTACGAGGCCTGCCAGGCCAAGTTCTAGACCAACATGTCTATCCTGGAGGCTTATCTTCCGGCAACACATGGATGGTTGGTAATAGGGTCCTAAACACATACACATTGGGCTGCCTGTCCTAAAAACAAACACACATGATACGTGCAGGGCTGCCTACGCGGCTTGTCAGGCCAAGTTTTAGGCCAATATGTCTATCCTGTAGGCTTATCTTACCGGCAAGACCTGGATGGATGGTGATAAGGTCCTAAACACGTACACATTGTGCTGCCTATCCTAAAAACAAACACATGTGATACGTGCAGGGCTGCCTACGAGGTCTGCCAGGCCAAGTTCGAGACTAACATGTCTATCTTGGAGGCTCATCTTACCGGCAAAACCTGGATGGTTGGTGATAGGGTGACCCTGGCGGTGAGTGTGGTGCATTTTGTTCCCCCGCTATAGATAGCGATCGCTAGTTATTACCCCGTTTTAGTGAAATTATCGCCATTAAAAAGTTTTTTGTTGTGTGCCCTAAATGGCCCCGAAGAGCTACAAAAAGCTATGAAAAGCTACGAAACGCGGTCCCTTGAGGAGGCGTTTAACCATGAAGGTAGAAAAAACCTACTTTCAGGTTTGAAAAAAAAATCCCTGTGGCCATGAATGTGTTCAATTACTAAATTTTGATTATGAACGAGGAGAGGTGCAGCACGTACCCAACCCCACCCAACCCCAACCCCAACCCCAACATAAGGGTGGGCCCACCCCATGTGTGTGGGAAATCGTTGTGGCCAGGGACGAGGAGAGCCGCAGCAAGTACCCCACCCCCACCCCACCCCATTCCACCCCACCCCAGCCCACCCCACCCCACCCCACCCCACCCCACCCCACCCCACCCCGCCCCGCCCCGCCCCTCGCCATGTGTGTAGGACATCGTTGTGGCCATGAACGTGTTCAACTACTACATATTGATCATGGACGAGGAGATCCGCAGCAAGTACCCCAACGTGGTCCGCCACGCTGCCTCCATCTACTCCCACCCCGTCACCATGACGCTCTTCGGAATGGAGGTTAAGCCCTGCACTGTGAGGAGCGAGCCAAACCCTGCTGGTGGCCCTGGCTGGGCAGCTGACGCCAACCCCATGGCCCCGTGAGTGATACAAATATTGTTTGGTTTTCTTAATCTTTTGTGTCGATTGTATCAACTCCACCCATCACCATGATGCTCTTGGGTATGGAGGTTAAGCCCTGCACTGTGAGGAGCGAGCCAAACCCTGCTGGTGGCCCTGGCTGGGCAGCTGACGCCAACCCCATGGCCCCGTGAGTGATACAAATATTGTTTGGTTTTCTTAATCTTTTGTGTCGATTGTATCAACTCCACCCATCACCATGATGCTCTTGGGCATGGACGACAAACCCTGCACAGTGAGGAGCGAGCCAAACCCTGCTGGTGGCCCTGGCTGGGCAGCTGACGCCAACCCCATGAGTGACACAAATCTTGTTTGATTTTTTTCCATCTTTTGTGTTGATTGTACCGACTCCACCCATCACCATGATGCTCTTGGGCATGGACGACAAACCCTGCACAGTGAGGAGCGAGCCAAACCCTGCTGGTGGCCCTGGCTGGGCAGCTGACGCCAACCCCGTGAGTGACACAAATCTTGTTTGATTTTTTTCCATCTTTTGTGTTGATTGTACCGACTCCTCCCCATCACCATGACGCTCCTCGGCATGGAGATCAAGCCCTGCACCGTGAGGAGCGATCCATACCCTGCTGGTGGCCCCGGCTGTGCAGCTGATGCCAACCCCATGGCCCCGTGAGTGCTGCAAGTCTTATTTGATTTTTTAATCTTTTGTGTCGATTGTATCAACTCCATCACCATAACGGTCTTCAGCATGGAGGTTAAGCCCTGCACCGTGAGGTGCAAGCCAAACCCTGGTAGTGGCCTTGGCTCGGCAGCTGACGCCATCTCCATGGCCCCGTGAGTGATTCTGACAGGCGTAAGCTTTTGTTGCCTATTCAGACGTTTAGCTCTAGGCTATAGGCCCTAGGCTGTAGGCTTGAGGTCAGAAGGCTTTTTTGTTTTTTCCGATCATACCTGTCGCTAATGCTGACAGACGAAAGCTTGCCCCCCCCCCACCCCACCCCCCCCCACACACACACCTGCCCCCCCCCACCCCCATCCCCCACCCCCACTTCCCCCCCACACACAACGCCCACAGTCACAGCCCCCACCCCACCCCACCAACACCCACACCCACACAACTTCCCTTGGCAGGTACATGTCTCTCCTGATGCCTGACTGGACTGGCAACAGGACACGTGCTGCCTTTGTTGAATTCTACGAGACCAAGGCACACACGTACTGGAAGTCATGCCCGGTATGTGAACAAAAGTATTATCAAAGTTGATTGAGTCCATATGACTTCAAGATGGATGGGTGGAATAGATGGGTGGAATGGATGGGTGGAATGGATGTGTGGGTGGGTAGGTGGAATGCCTGATTGGATTAGCAACATGACGCGTGCTGCCGCCTGTGAATTCTGCCAGACCAATTCTACCAGGCACACACATACTGGAAGTCATACCCGGTATGTGAATGGCAGTCTCCTTGAAGTTCATAAAACCCATTGAACGTGAATGAAGGGGTGAATGGATGGATTTTTGGGTGGGCATTTGGGTTGGTAAATAGGTGGATGGATGGTAGATGGATGGATGGATAGACGGTGGGTGGGTTGATTTATGGATAGATGGATGGGTAGTATGAATGGATGGGTAGGTAGATGCTATATATTCATTTCACCCACCTACATACATGCAGGTGGTCTCCCACAATAACCCCACTCTGCTGTTCATCAATGCTGGCATGAACCAGTGGGTGGAACTACCCATGCTATATGTATGCCTCTCTCTCTCTCTCTCTCTCTCTCTCTCTCTCTCTCTCTCTCTCTCTCTCTCTCTCTCTAGATATATATATATATATATATATATATTTTATATATTTATATTTATATTTAATGCGGAAGACCGGAGACATGAGATGGATGGGCCCAAAACATTGTGAATTTGGATTGTTACAAGGTACTTGATCCGTGCATATATATATTTATGTATATGTGTGGATGGGTGGGTGGGTGCATGGTTGTCCCTAACTCATGTGCCCTGCTTGTTACCGATGTAGGTGGTCCCCCACAACGACCCCACTCTACTGTTCATCAACGCTGGCATGAACCAGTACAAGCCGATCTTCCTTGGTGTGGTGGACCCCAACTCCGACATGGGCAAGCTGACCCGCGCTTGCAACTCCCAGAAGTGCATCCGTGCTGGTGAGTTGTTGCACATAAAACTAGGGACCGGCATATCATATGATGTGGAGCAAAAGCGAGTATGACATCATACCAACTGTGACTGTGTAACTCTCAGCTCCGACATGGGCAAGCTGACCCGCACTTGCAACCTATCAAAAATGCATCCGTGCTGGTGAGTGGTTGCACTTAATCCCCCTCAAAACCCCTTGAGTGGGGCTGGGACTGCGCTTAATTGGTAAGGGTGTGGACATATTTCTGGTTGCCTGAAGGTGCTTTTTGACATTAAGAACAAGATGACTCGATGTTACAAAGTGAAGCACAACTTCAACATGGGCAAGCTGACCCGCGCCTGCAACTCCCAGAAGTGCATCCGTGCTGGTGAGTGGTTGCACATAAAACTAGGGACCGGCATATCATATGATGTGGAGCAAAAGCGAGTACGACATCATACCAACTGTGACTGTGTAACTCTCAGCTCCGACGTGGGCAAGCTGACCCGCGCTTGTAACCTCCCAGAAGTGCATCCGTGCTGGTGAGTGCTTGGACTGAAACCCTTTATTTGGGGCTTGTGACCCCCCCCCCCCCCCCCACCCCCCCCACCTGGCCCGCCTTGACGACCCCCCCCCCCCCACCCCGCCCCCCCCTCCCACCCCCCCGCCCGCCCCCACCCCCCCCCCCCCCAAACACACACACCCAACACACACACACACCACACACACAACACACTCAACCACCTCCCTCCTCGGCCCAGGGGAGCAATCGCCACGCTTGGTAGGTACTAATAATTTCGGGATTTGAGCCACTCGACCCCACCAAAAAAAGACCACCCCCCTATCCTCCCACCACCACCCTAACCCCATCTACTTTTCTTTCTCCCACCCTCCGCCACACCCCCCCCTTACCCACCCACCCTCCCAGGGCCTTCACCCACCCCCCACTTCCCCACACAAGCCTTCCACCCACCTCCACCCACCACTTTCCCACCTTCTTTCCAGCGCGGGCCCCACCCTGAACCCACCCACCCTCCCACCGCTCACCGACCTGTCCCCCTCTGACCTCCCACCCGGGTCCCACCTGCCGCCCGCCTACCCCCCCAGGACCCACCACCTTTCCACTTCCCCAACCTCACCCCCCCATACTTTAACCTTCCCCCACCGCCCCTCTCAGGCCACTCACCTTCTTCCCGCTTCGAACCCCACCATCCTAACCTCCCACCTGCCACCGTCTGACGCTCCCAAACCATCCCCCCCACGCGCACCCCGACCCACCCTGACAAGCCCCGACCCTGCATCCAAAGGCACCGATGCCCGGCCCAGCGCGAGAGGCACACGCGACAGAGAAGAAGAAAAAAAAGCCCACCGGGCGTGGTCGCGCGCAGAACCCGCGAAAACCGCTATCCACACGTTTTCTAGCCAACCCCGAACCCCAGCTACCCGACCGAAGATTCCCCGCCTACTGCCGCAACGGCCCCTTCAACACAAACCACCCCGGGGGCCGAGCTCGACAAACCACGAGGAGGGGAATACAAGGAAGCCACTAGGAAAAAAAAAAACTGGGGGCACACCACCCTTCCCGCGGTCTCCGCCACCCATCATACCTCCCACCTTCCACGCCACCTTACCCGCCCTCACCGGTCCCACGCACACCCACCCCCTTCTTCCACTCAATCACTAGTTGGCAAGCATAACACCTCTCACCATGCCTCCACCCAACCCGGTTTTGGACCCACCACCCTCCCTTCCAACATTGCCTCCAAACCACCCCCCACCCTGACCCACCCACCCACCCTCCCACCTTCCATCTAACCTCCAAGCACAACCCACCCCCTTGCCTCCACCCAAGCAAGGTGGTGGGACCCACCCTAAACCCTTCCACATTTGCCCCACCACCGGCCCCACCCCCACCCTGACCCTCCCACCCACATTCCCACCAAAAAAGAGAAAAAGTTCCATCTACCTACAACACTACACAACACCCACCCACCTTGCCTCCACCCAAGCCAGGTGGGTGGACCCCACCACCCTAACACACAACCCTTGGCCTCCACCCCCCACCTGACCCACCCACCACACCCACCTTCCCTTCCCAAACTCAACTATTCCCCGGCAAGCATAACGACTTGGATGATGTTGGCAAGGACGTGTACCACCATACATTCTTTGAGATGCTCGGCAACTGGTCATTCGGGGACTACTTTCGAGCTGCAGGCCATTTTTGGGAAGGGCTGGGTTGGACTCGGCTTAAACAATTGCTAAAAACTTTAAGGGAGATGGGGTCTGGAGTCTAGGCCCCCCCCAGAAAGCTTTTACGCCTCATACTTCGGGGGTGATGAGAAGCAGGTAGGATGCATAGCATCACATGTGGTATACAGCTGGGCGCAGGAGGGCTGTTACGCCTTGTATTTTCTGGGGTGAATTAGCAAAGGTCAGTAGATGGCAGTGCTCACATTTGTAGTAAACTTCCGGGGGCCCGGCAGAGTTGTACGCTTTCGTACTTCGGGTGTGATGAGAATCAGGTAGGATGCAAAGCATCACATGTGTAGTACAAGCTGCCCCAGGAGAGGCTGTATGCCTCGTACTTCTGGTGTGATGAGATGGGCAGTGTAGAATCAACGCATCACCTGGGTAATCCTCTTCAGGGTTCCATGAGAAGTCAGGTGCCTGCAAGAGCATCACAGTGTATAACAAAGTTGCCCCAGGAGAGCCTGTACGCCTCGTACTTAGGGGGTGGTGAGAACAGTCGATGCAAATCATCACTGGGTAGGTACCTTGGGTTGATGAGAAGGGGCAGGTAGATGCTAAGGCATCACATGGGTAGTACCTTGGGGGTTATGAGAAGCAGGTAGGATGACTAAGCATGTCACATGGTTTAGTTCTGAGAAATTTGGGGTTTATGAGAAGCAGGTAGGATGCCAAGCATCACATGGGTAGTACTTTGGGGGTGATGAGAAGCAGTATGATGGCAAAATCACACATGGGTAGGTCTTTGGGGGTGATGAGAAGCAGGTAGGATGCAAAGCATCACATGGGTAGTACTTCGGGGGTGATGAGAAGCAGGTAGGATGCTAAGCATCACATGGGTAGTTCTTTGGGGGTGATGAGAAGCAGGTAGGATGCAAAGCATCACATGGGTAGTACTTTGGGGGTGATGAGAAGCAGGTAGGATGCAAAGCATCACATGGGTGGATTACTTTATGTGGTGATGAGAAAAGCATGGTTGGAGAGCAAGCATCACTGGTGTATGTACTTTTGGGGGTTGAGAGCAGGATAGGGGTAATGCTAGCGATTCACAGGTTAGTAAAACTGAGTACTACTTTGGGGTGTGATGATAAACAGGGATAAAAGCTAAAGAACATCACAAGTTGGGTGAAGTATCTTTGGAGGGATGAGAAGGCAGTAGAGATTCAAAGCATCACATGGGTAGTACTTCGGGGTGATTGAGAAGACAGTAAGAGCCAGCTCACACTTTAGTAACCAACGGGCTTGCCTGTGGAGGAGGAGGCCGAAGCCATTTTGCTCAACTTCCTGCCTCTGTTTTTCTGCCACCCCAACTATTTTTAGCACTAACACTGACACAGACACCAACAGTCTCACTAAGCATCCACTCAAGACAACCCACACACTGACTGCCACCTGAGGGGAGTCCCCCGATCCCCATCCCCCGAGTCCTCTATCTAGAAAAGGCTTGCTTGGATGAGGGGACCAAGACATCTGGCTCAACCTTCTGCATCTGTTCCAAATCCCCCCCCCCAACTTTTGAGAACACTAACACTGACCAAGATGACCTTCCCTTTTCTAAACAGGCTGGCCTGTGGATGAGGACCGCCAAAGACCCTGCTCAACACTTTCTGCATCTGTCTTCCATCCGCCATAAACCACCAACACTTTTGAACACTAACACTGACCAGTGACCCCTTACGTTCTCGAAACAGGGTCTTGATCCTGTGGAATGTAAATGACTCCAAAGCGTCAGTTCATGCTCCGACTGTTCTTTTCTGGCATCTGTTTTTTTTTTTTTTCCTTTCTTTTCCGTGTTTTTTTTCCAGCGCACCAAGGGTAAATTGAGGAAAAAGTGACCAACACGTACTCAGTAGCGGGTCTGAGCGACTGGTACATCTGACAACCCAGAACAAACACAACACACACTAGATCAGACTAGCACAAACCAAATAAAGCCCTGCTATCCACTCCCCTGATTAACTCAAACAAGGCTTGCATGTGGATGAGGAGGCCAAGGTTTGGCCGAAGTTCCTGTAATGTTTTTTGATCTAAATATCCGAACCCATCACCCACACATAGGGGTTGTGCGACCGCAGAGCGAGCGGCATAACTCGACAACGACAAACCAAACAGTAAGATCATCTAAGCGTGACACTAGCACCAACAACAAAGGGGGGGGCAGGAAGGAAGAGAAAAAAACACTGAGCGGTGTATCCACCATCCTATATATCCTCTAAGAGGGCTTTGCCATAATGAGATCACGAGGCCAAAGCCAGCGCGTGGCCAAGTTCCCGGGGGTCCCTGCGCATGCTGTTGTCCAGGAGCATCCCCAAAAAAAAAAAACAGACGGACATTGTTAGAACACTAACAAGAACACTGGCTCAAACACCAACAATACCACTAAGCCAATGACTGGCACAAATACACACACTGACCAGTCACCTCCCTTATCCTCAAACAGGGCTTGCCTGAGGATGAGGAGGCCAAGGCCATCTGGCTCAACTTTCTGCATGCTGTGTCTCCAAAGCTCCCGATGACCAACCCAACACTTTGAACAAACACTAACAAAGACTACTGACCATGACCGTCCCTTATTCCAAACAGGTCTTTGCCTGTGGATGAGGGCGCCTAGCCATTTGGCACTTCCTCCCTTATCTGTTTTTTTTTTTTCGCCACCCCCCCCAGCCATCAGCGACTCCTGTATTCTCAAACAGGGCTTGCTTGTGGATGAGGAGGCCAAGGTTTGGCCAAAGTTCCAACTGCTGTTCTTCCACCACCCCAAATATGTTTAGCACCAACACTGACACAGACTCAGACACAGACACCAACAGTATCAATAAGCTGATCACAATCACAAAAACTGACTATCCACCTCCCTTATTCTCAAACAGGGCTTGCCTGTGGATGAGGAGGCCAAAGCCATCTGGCTCCAGTTTCTGCCAGCTGAGCGCGTCCTCCCCTTCGGCTGCGAAGAGAACTTCTGGGAGATGGGAGACCAGGGCCCTTGTGGCCCTTGCACAGAGATCCACTTCGACAGGTAGGGCGTGGCCATTGTTTAGCCTAAAATCAGTTCAAGGGCGCGTCCAATGGTGCTTAAAAGCTGGGGACGCCGTATCACGGTTAACAGTTATGATGACATCCTGCGAAACGTTAAGCTCTCGAAACCAGGGCTTGGGTAAACCTCCGACAGGCACAAACAAGCACAAACATGCACAAACATGCACAAACATGCACAAACATGCACACACATGCACAAACATTCCGGCTACTCCACCTCCTGGGCCGGCATTTCGGCAATGACGAGATTTCCGTAACAGAATGTTTGTGTCATAGTCGTAATGTTTAGCCCAGCCCTGGTTCTGAGTGCTTAACGTTTCGCAGGCTGTCATCATAACCGGTTAAACAAACTGATAAGCAAAAACAGACGGCACTAGTTCGGAGCTTGAACCCTCTTTGGGGGTGCAAGCCTGAATGTTCCGGGAGATGGGAGAAACCCAGTCCCCTCTTGACCCTGCCAGAGATCCCTTGACATGTCGTGGAGGTCGTGGCCAGTGGTTTTACCCTGGTTTCTAAAAAGCAGCCGGGTTGGTTTTTAGCCCCAACGAGACGAGGTCCAAGTGCTGAAGCACTTTTTGGTGGTGCCAAGAAAGTTTCATCAGAATGAGTTGCATTGCCGCTTGTCATCCTTACACAGAGATCCACTTCAACTGGTAGGGCGTGGCCATCTGTTTACCCTGGTTCCTAAAAGCAGGCGTTAATTTTAACCCACCTATACAGGTTTCAGAATTGAAGCATCTGGTTTGGGCAGTGCAATCTGAGTTTCCGGAGATGGGGAGAACCAGGTCCCTTGTGGTCCGTACACAGAGACCCCTTACAGGTGGGCTGGCCCGTTTTAAAAAAACCCTTGTTTCTGAAAAGCAGGGGTTGGATTTAGCCCAAACTAGACTAGGTTTAGAGCTAAAGCACGCATGGGGTGCCAGCTGAAGTTCCGGGAGATGGGAGACCAGGGCCGCTGTGGTCCTTACACAGAGATCCACTTTGACAGGTAGGGCGTGGCTATTGGTTTACCCTGGTGCCTAAAAGCAGGGGTTAGTTTTAGCTAAACACCCACCTAGTCAACGCGGACGGCCCCAAACCAACCCAAAGGTGCCCAAACCAACACCATGATGCCCAAACCAAACCAAACCAAAACAACCCTTGTGCCTGCAGGGTGGGTAAAAGTGATGCAGGCAACCTGTTTGACGCAGACGACCCAAATCAACCCAAAGGTGCCCAAAAACAAGCCAAGCCAAGCCAAAACAAAACAACCCTTGTGCCTGCAGGGGGGGGTGAAAGTGGCACAGGCCACCTGGTCAACTCAGACAACCCAAAACCAACCCAAAGGTGCCCAAACCAACACCATGTTGCCCAACCCAACCCAACCCAACCCAACCCAACCCAACCCAACCCAACCCAACCCAACCCAACCCAACCTCACCCTACCACCCAACCCAACCCCAACCCAACCCACCCCAACCCAACCCAACCCAAAACCCAACCAACCCGACCCAACCCAACACACCAACCCACCAACCCAACCCCACCCCAACCCAACCCCAACCCAATAACCCACCAACCAACCCAACCCAACCCAACCCAACCCAACCCTTGTGCCTGCAGGGTGGGTGGACGTGACGCCGGCCACCTTGTCAACTCAGACGACCCCAACGTGTTGGAGATCTGGAACGTCGTGTTCATTGAGTTTAACCGCGAGGCTGACGGCTCCCTCATCCCCCTCCCTGCCAAGCATGTTGACACAGGCATGGGTTTGGAGCGCATCACCTCGGTCCTGCAGGGGCAGATGTCAAACTATTACGCTACCATTCCCTTTTTCGCAAAGGGAAGGGGAGGGATCCTATCTTCGCAACCCTCCATAAGCTTACACCGCGCTCGCCATATACTGACAAGTTTGGGGGGGGTTGGAAGGTGTAGAGGTGTGGGTGTGTGTGGGGGGGAAGGTAGGGGGGTTTTTGAAGGTAGAGGGTGTGTGTGGGGTGTGTGGGGGGAGGTAGGGGGGTGTTGGAGGAGTAGTTGGGTGTTGTGGTTTGTTGGGGACAAGGTAGGGGGCTGTTGTGACTGGATCTGTTGATGGTTGTAGCTGAGGGGGTACTGGAGGGGAGAGGGGGTGGGGGCAAGGTAGAAGGGTGTTGGAACGGGTTTGTTTGGGTTTTTTGAAGGTTTAAGCTGGGGAGCTATCGTAGGGGTAGGGGTGAGGTGTGTGTCTTCCCCTCCCCTAGGCATAGGCAAGGGCATAGGCGAGGGCATAGGCGAGAGCATAGGCGAGGGAATAAGCGAGGGCATGGGTGAGGGCATAGGCGAGGGCATAGGCAAGGGCATAGGCGAGGGCATAGGCGAGGGCAAGGGCAAGGGAATAGGCAAGGGCATAGGCGAGGGCAAGGGCATAGGCACGTGCATGGGCTTGGAGCGCATCACCTCGATCCTTCAGGTTCAGATGTCAAACTACGCCGCAGACTTGTTTGCTGATTAGAGCTGACGACGCAGGCAGTGTGGACATGGCCTATCGTGTTCGTGTCACTGACTACATCCGTACCGTGTCCGTCTCCACCGCACCTATCCTCCCCAACACACACACACACACACACACACCACACGCCTATCCCCCCCCCCCCCTACACACACGCACACACATCCCCCACTCACATTTCCCCACCCACCCACCCATCCCCCACCCCCAACACACACACACACCACCCCTGGACCCCACATACAGATCGGAGCTGATGACACAGACGGTGTGGACATGGCCTATCGTGTTGTCGCTGACCACATCCGCACCTTGTCGTTCTCCATAGCTGACGGGGCGAGGCCTGGTAATGAGGGGCGGGATTTCGTGTTGCGACGCATCTTGCGTCGTGCGGTGCGCTACGGGCGTGAGAAGCTCGGAGCCCAGGAGGGCTTCTTTGCTCAGGTAAGAGGAAGATAGGGTGGAGCTGGGATTTGTGTGTGTGTGACAGCAAGGTGGGGTGGGGGTGTGATTTGTGGTTTTGTGTTTTGTCATATATTATATGTATATTATATATTGCGTTGTGCTGTGCGCTGCAGGCGTGTGAAGCTGAGAGCCCAGGAGGGATTCTTTGCTCAGGTAAGAGGAAGGTGGGATGTGTGTGTGGGGGTGAGAGAGGAAGAGGTGTGTGTGTGTGTGTGTGTGAGGAAGAGGGGTGTGATGTGTGTGTGTGAGAGAGGAAGAGATGTGTGTGTGTGTGTGTGTGAGAGAGATAGAGAAATGTGGTGGTGTGTGTGAGAGAGAAAGGTGTGTACGTGTGTGAGAGAGAGGAAGGTGCTGGTGTGATATCTTGATACAATCCAGGTCACGATTCGCGACCCCCCCCCCCCCCCCCCCCCCCCCCCCCCCACCCCACACACACACACACACACCACCACATACATACACATACAACCACCCGTTTTGCAGTGCGTCAAGGTGGTGGTAGACAACTACGGCCCTGCCTTCCCCAAGCTCGTGATCACTTAAGACACAATCCAGGCCACCATTCACAACCCCTTACCCCCCCCCCCCCCCCCCCCACCCCCACCAGCACATCCGCACACACACCACACACACACACACACACACACACACACACACACACACACACACACACACACACACACATACACACCCATGCTGTAGTGCGTCAACATGGTGGTCGACACCTACGGCCCTGCCTTCCCCGAGCTTGTGAGCGCCAGGGACACCATCCAGGCCACCATTCACACCATCTTACCCCCCTCCCCCCACCCCACCCACCCACCCCCCCACACACACATACACGCACACCCGTGCTGCAGTGCAACGACATGGTGGTCGACAACTACGGCCCTGCCTTCCCCGAGCTTGTGAGCGCCAGGGACACCATCCAGGCCACCATTCACACCATCTTACCCCACACACACCACCCCACCCCACCCTCACCCTCACTCACACACATACACAACCACCCGTGCTGCAGTGCGTCGAAGTGGTGGTTGACAACTACGGCCCTGCCTTCCCCGAGCTTGTGAGCGCTAGAGACACCATCCAGGCCACCATTCGCGACCCATCCCACCACCACCACCACCACCACCACCACTACACACACACACACACACACACACATACAACCACCCGTTCTGCAGTGCGTCGATGTGGTGGTCAACAACTACGGCCCTGCCTTCCCCGAGCTTGTGAGCGCGAGGGACACCATCCAGGCCACCATTCGCAAGGAGATTTCCTTCCCCCCCCACACCCCACCCCACCTTCACTCACTCACACACATACGCATACAAACACCCGTTCTGCAGTGCGTTGACGTGGTGGTCGACAACTACGGCCCAGCCTTCCCCGAGCTTGTGAGCGCTAGGGACACCATCCAGGCCACCATTCGCGAGGAGGAGATTTCCTTCAGCCGCACTCTAGTCAAGGGTGTGGAGAAGTTCAAGAAGGCCGCTGCCGCTGCCAAGGACGGCATCCTGGCAGGCGAGGATGTGTTTCAGCTGTGGGATACCTTTGGATTCCCTGTTGACCTGACTCAGCTGATGGCTGAGGAGCATGGCCTGAAGGTGGACCAGGCTGGTGAGTGGGTGGGTGGGTGGTGGTGGTGGTGGGGGGTGCGTTTGTGTGGAGGTGGATGTGTTTCAACAGCCATGCCCACACCTACACCTCCTCTCACACCCACCCTTCCACTCACACCCATGCCCACACCCACACTTCCTCTCACACCCACACCCACACTTACACTCACACCCATGCCCACACCCACACCTCCTCTCACACCTACACCCACACTTATGCTCACACACACCCAGCCACACACACGTCCTATCACACGCCCACACCCACACTTACCTCACACCATGCCCACACCCGCCACTTCCTTGCACACCCCACCACACCCACACGTCCACTCACAGCCCCTGGCCCCAACAGTACCCACACCTCCTCATCAACAACACCCCACCACACTTACACTCACACCATGCCCCAACCCACACTTCCCTCTCACCCCCCACCCACACTTACACTCACACCCCATTCCCCACCCACCTTCCTCTACACCACACCCCACTTACACTCCAACCCATGCCCACACCCCACACCTCCCTCGACATATACACATACCACACATACCACCATGTACCCCCCCCCCCCCCCCCCCCCCCCCCCAACACACACACACACACACCCTCACGAACCCCACCCCACCAGCTTTCAGAAGCGCTTCGGGAAGCAAGGGAGCAGTCCAGGGGCGGCGTCAAATGAAAACCACAACATATGCCCTCAAGTTTTGCCGCGCCCCACCCCCACACCCCCCACACATCCACACCACATACATCACACCATGTACCCCCCCACCCCAACCCCCACCCAACCCCACCCCCACCCCAACCCACCCCCACCAGTCTTTCCGAGAAGCGCTTTGATGAGGCAGGGAGCAGTCCAGGCAGCGTCAAATGAAAACCACACACGATGCCCTCAATTTTTGCCCCCCCACCCCCCAAAAACCCCCCACCCCCCACCCCCCACACACACATACACAGCACACATACAATGCACACACATGTACCCCACCCCAACCCCACCACCCACACCCACCCCACCCCACCAGCTTTCGAGAATGCAGTTCGAGGAAGCAAGGAGTCAGTCCCAGGGCAGCGTCAAAGAAAACCACACACGGAGCCCTCAAGTTCGAGGCTGAGGCCACAGGCTGGCTGCAAGCCAAGGCCATCCCCCTTACCAATGACGAGTTCAAGTACAGCCCTGCTGACGTGGAAGTGACGGTGCTAGCTATCCTGTCTCCCTCAGGCTATGTGCAGTCCACAAGCGAGCATGCTGAGGGCCCCTTTGGACTGGTGCTGGACAAGACGACCTTCTACGCGGAGTCAGGTCAGTAGCTTGTCGTAGTGGTAGTGCCTGTTTATGTGGTGGTGGTGGTGGTGGTGGTAGTATCAGTGGTGGTCAAGGGCCCCTTTGGACTGGTGCTGGACAAGACTACCTTCTACGCGGAGTCAGGTCAGTAGCTTGTCGTAGTGGTAGTAGCAGCAGCAGGGGGGGGAGGGGAGGGCAGGAGGGCAGGTCAGAATATAAGTAGTCGAAGGGAAGGAGAGGAGAGTCAGTGCCCTGCTGATTGGAAGGTGATTGTTGCTAGCTGTCCTGTCTCCTCTCAGGTATGTGCATCCACAGGAGCATTCTGAGGGCCCCTTTGCGGTGCTGACCAGACTACCTTTTAACGCGAGTCCAGGTCAGTAGCTTGTCGTAGTGGTAGTGCCTGTTTATGTGGTGGTGGTGGTGGTAGTGCTGCTTGTGGTGGTGGTGGTAGTAGTAGTATTAGTGGTGGTCAAGGGGCCTTTAGGACTGGTGCTGGACAAGGCGACCTTCTACGCGGAGGCAGGTCAGTAGCTTGTAGTAAAGGTAGTGGTAGTGGCTGTCTACGTGGTGGTGGTGGTGGTGGTAGTATTAGTGGTGGTCAAGGGGCCTTTAGGACAGCTGCTGGACAAGACGACCTTCTAGGCGGAGTCAGTTCAGTAGCTTGTAATAGTGGTAGTGGAAGTGGCTGTCTACGTGGTGGTGGTGGTAGTGCTGCTTTTGGTGGTGGTGGTGCTGCTGGTAGTGCTGCTTGTGGTGGTGGTGGTGGTAGTAGAAGTGGTGGTCAAGGGGCCCTTTGGACTGGTGCTGGAAAAGACTACCTACTCTCAGACAGGTCAGTAGCTTGTAGAAGTGGTAGTCACAGCAGCTAGAGGGGGAAGGGGGGAGGGGAGAGAAGGAGGACAAGTCGGAATAGAAGTAGGAGGAGGGGAAGGAGGAAGAGAAGTCAGTGCTGCCGATGTGGTTGCTAGTGGTAGCTAGTGGTAGCAATTGTGCTGCCAATGTGGAGGTGACGGTGGTAGCTAGTGGTAGCTAGTGGTAACAATTGTGCTGCCAATGTGGAGGTGACGGTGGTAGCTAGTGGTCGCTAGTGGTAGCAATTGTGCTGCCAATGTGGAGGTGACGGTGGTAGCTAGTGGTAGCTAGTGGGTAGCAATTGTCTGCCATGTGGAGGTGACGTCTAGCTATGGTAGCATTATTTGCTGCCAATTTTGAGGTGACGGTGGTATCTAGTGTAGCATGCGTCTGCCAATGTGAGGTGACGGTGGTACTAGTGGTGAGCATTGTGCTGCCAATGTGGAGGTGACGGTGGTAGCTAGTGGTAGCAATTGCGCTGCCAATGTGGAGGTGACGGTGGTAGCTAGTGGTCGCTAGTGGTAGCAATTGTGCTGCCAATGTGGAGGTGACGGTGCTAGTGGCAGCAATTGTGGCTGTCTGTGTGGTAGTGGTGGTGGTGTTGCTGGTGGTAGTACTGCTGGTTGTAGTGGTGGTGGTGTTGCTGGTGGTAGTACTGCTGGTTGTAGTGGTGGTGGTATTTTAAGTGGTGTTCAAGCGGGATTTTGGACTAGTGACTGATATGGTGGTGGCGGTGCTAGTGGTAGCAATTGTGGCTGTCTGTGTGGTAGTGGTGCTGGTGGTAGTGCTGCTGGTTGTAGTGGTGGTGGTAGTTAGGTGGTGATTTTGGACTGGTGACTGATGTGGAGGTGGCAGTGCTAGCTGTCCTGTCTCCCTCAGGCTATGTGGAGTCCACACGCGAGCATGCTGAGGGGCCCTTTGGACTGGTGCTGGACAAGACTACCTTCTGCGCTGAGCCAGGACAGTAGCTTGTAGTTGGAGTAATGACAGCAGGGAGCAGGGTAAGAGGGGAGGGGGGGGGGGGGGGTGGGTGATAGTATGGGCACAACCAACATCAAAACCACCCCGGACTTAACACCCAACCACAACTATAACAACCACCACCACCCACCCACCACCACCGACCCACGCACCACCCCCACCACCCACCACACACCACCCACCACCCCCACCACCCACCCACTACCACCACCCCCACCAACTGCCACCCCACCGCACCCACACACCCCCACCCACTCACCACCCACAACCACACCCACAACCACGCACAACCCCCACCCCTGCCGCCACCCACCACCACCCACAACCACCCCACAAACACCCCCCACCCAACACCACCCAACCACCCCACCACCACCCACATCCACCCACACACCACCGCCACCTACCCCAAGCCACACCACCACACCAACACCACTCACACACACCACACACCACACACATCCACACCACCGCCACCCACACCACCACCGCCCACCCACCAGCGCCAACACCACCACCGCGCACCCCAGCGCCACACACCACCACCGCCACAACCACCGACCACCCCACCACCACCACACTCACGGTCACCGCACCCACACCCACCGCCCCCCACCGCCACCCACCACCCACCACCACACCGCCACCACACCACACCACCCCACCACCCACCACGCCCCACACACCCAGCACCCACACCCACACCACCACCCCCCACCACCACCACCCAGCACCGACCACCACCACCCACACCACCACCACCCACCACCACCCCACCACACCCACCATCCCCCACCACCCCCACCCACCACCCCCCACCACGACCCCCACCCAACAGCACCCACCGACACCACCGCCCACCCACCCAGCAACACTCACCCCCACCCACCACCACCACCCCCCCCTGCCACCCATCACCACCACCACCCCAGCACCCACCACCACCACCCACCACCACCCACCCCACCCACCACCACCACCCTACCACCACCACCGCCACCCACCCCCACACCCACCACCCACCACCACACCACCACCACCCAACCACCCACCAACCACCCACCACCCACCACCTCACCACCCACCACCACCCAGCACCCCCCACCCCACCACCACACCCACCCACCACCACCACAGCCACCCACCATCCACCACACCCCCACACCCACCACCACCCACCACCCACCCACCACCCACCACCACCCACCACCACCCACCACCACCACTAGCCCCACCACCGACCACCACTTCCACCACCATCACATCCACCACACCCACTCACCATCACCACCACCACCACACCCACTCACCGCCACCCACCACCCCCCCATCCACACCAACTCACCCACCACTCACCCCCACCACCACACCACCCACACCACCGCCACTCCACCACCACCTACCCCAATCCACAACCACCACACCCCCCCAACCACCCACCCTCCCCACTCACCACCAACCCCCACCAGCCACCACCACCACCGCCAGCCACACCACCACGCCACCCACCACACCACCACCCACCACCCACCACCACCCCCACCACCACCACCACCCACCACCACCACCACCACCACCACCTCACTCACCACCACCTCACCACAACACCCACCACCACCCACCACCACCCACCACCCTACACCCCACCGCCACCCACCACCCCCCCACCCACCACCCACCACCACCCACCTACCACACACCCACCACCACCCATCCACCACCACCTCCCCCACCACCACCTACCACCCGCCACCCACCACACCCACCACCACCACCACCACCACCCAACACCACCCACCCCACCACCCACCACCCAACACCTCCACCCACCACCACCAGCCACCACCACCACCCTACCAGCACCACTTCCACACCCACCACCACCCAACCACCTCCACCACCACCCACCCACCCACACCACCACCACCACCACACACCACCACCACCACCACCCACCACCACACCACCCACCAAGCCCACCACCACCCCACCACCACCCACCACCCATCCGCCAACCACACCACCACACCCACCACGCCCACCCACCACCACCACCCCACCACCACCACCCACCAACCCCCCACCACCCAACACCACCCAATTTCGACTAGTCCCTTCCCAACCATACCTTCACACACGTCCTGACTTCGCCCCGAGGGTACGGGTGGTTTACACTGTGGAAAGGGGGGAATATATATGGGGGGGAAGTTCTTTTTTTGTTTTGGGGGGGGGTGGTGGGGGTGGAGGGGGGGGGGGGGGGGGACGGGGGAGGGGTAGGATGACACTGGAAGGGGGGAGGAGAACACTCGTCATCCAGCCGCGTCAAATGGGCTTCAGGAGGATGATTGCCTCCCAACATACCTTCACACATGTCCTGAACTCGCCCGAGGTACGGGTGGTACACTGTGGGAAAGGGAGACCAAGCATTATAGGGGGGGGAGTTGTTGGTTTGGGGTGGGGGGGGGGGGGGGGGGGGGAGGGGGGGGCGGCGACCCGAAGGTGGGATGTACCCCGTCACGCCAGCCGCGTCACCATGGAGCTTCAGGAGGTGTGGCGCCCAAACCATTATCTGCACACAGTCCGGAACTTCGCCTTGAGGTCGTTGCGGAGTTGTGTGTGTCAAGGAGTAAGCTAATTAGGCTCAGGAGCTAATGAGGCTAGGAGGATGAGTGTCCAGCCTATACCGGCACACAGTCCTGAACGGGGCCGGGAGGGACGGGGGGTACGGGGTGAAGGGTGAGGGGGGAAAGGGGACGAGGGCAGAGGGGGGGAGAGGGGGGGGGGCGGTTGGGTGGGGGGGGGGGGGGGGGGACCCCAACCCTAACCGAACCGCACGCGACCGAACCCCCCCAACCCCCCCCACCGAACCCACCCACGGAAGACCACCCCACCCACCGAAACCCAACCGACCCACCCACCCAGCCAACCCCACAACCCCCGAAGCCCCCGAACAGAACCGGATACCACCACCCAAACTCCACCCACCCACCTACACTCTATCCAACCACGACAACACCACCACAACACACAACCTCACCCACCACCACAAACAAACCACCACCCAAAACAAACTACCACCCACCACACACAACACACCACACAACACACCACCAACCACCTAAAAAACGCAACCAACCAACAACACCCTAACAAAACCAAAAACAAAACACCACAAACCACAACACAACCTTAAACGCATCAACGAAAAACCAACAAAAACGGCAACAAAACACACCACCCACCACACACAACAACACCACAACAACAAAACAACAAAAAACACCACTCCAAAAAAACAACAACACAAAAAAAAAAAAGCAAAAACAAACAACAAACACAATAAACAATAAAAAACAAAAAAACCAAACACAAACAAAAACAAAACCAAAAAAAAAAAAAAAAAAACAAAAAAACCTAAAACAAAAAAACACAAACAAACCCAAAAAAAACAACAAAAAAAACAACAACAAAAACACAAAAAAAACAAAACATAAAAAATAAAAACAAAAAACAAAAAAAAAAAAAAAAACAAAAAAAAAAAAAACAAAAAAAAAAAAAAAAAAAAAAAAAAAAAAACAAACTAAAAAAAATAAAAAAAAAAAAAAAAAAAATATAAAAAAACAACAAACTACAAAAAAAACAAAAAAAAAAAAAAAAAACCAAAAACAAAAAAAAAAAAAAAAAATTCTAAAAAAAAAAAAAAAAAAAAAAAAAAAAAAAAAAAAAAACAAAAAAACAAAAAAAAAAATATTAATTTTAATAATAATAAGTTGTTGTTGTGAGAGAGAAATGGGTGGTGGGTTGGTGGCGGGTGGTGGGGTGGTGGTGGGTGGTGGTGGGTCCGGTGGTGGGTGAGGAGGTTGTGGGGTGGTGGTCGGGTGGTGGTGTGGTGGTGGTGGTTGGGGGGGTGGAGGTGTGGTGGGTGGAGATGATTTGGTGGAGGTGGTGTGGTGGTGGAGGTGTGGTGGTGTGTGGTGGTTGTGTGGTGGTGTGTGGTGGTGTAGTGTGGTGGTGGTGGGTGGTGGTGTTGGTGGGGGTGGTGCGTGGGTGGAGGTGTGGTGGTGGGTGGGGGTGGGTGGTGGTGGGTGGTGGGGGTGTGGGTGGGTGGTGGTGGGTGGTGGTGGTGTGGAGTGGTGGTGGTGGGGTGGTGGTGGTGGTGGTGGTGGGTGGTGGTGGGTGGTGGTGGGGTGGTGGTGGGTGGTGGTGGTGGTGGTGGGGGTGTTGGGTGGATATGGTGGTGGGGGTTTTGGGGGTGGTGGGTGGGTGGTGGTGGGTGGTGGGGTGGTGGTGGTGGGTGGTGGGTGGTGGGTGGTTGTGGTGGGTGGTGGGGTGGGGTTAGGTTGGGCGGGGTGGGTTGGTGGTGGGGGTGGTTAGCGTGAGTGATGTTAGGTTGGGGTTTGGGGGTGGTGGATGGTGGTGGTGGGTGGTGGTTGGTGGTGGTGGGGTGGGTGGAGGTGGTGTGTGGTGGGTGGTGGGTGGTGGGTGGGTGGTGGTGGGTGGTGGGTGGTGGTAGTGGGTGGTGGGTGGTGGTGTGGGTTGGTGTGGTGGGTGGTGGGGGGGGTGGTTGGGGGGGGTTTGGTGGTCGGGTGGGTGGTGGGGGTGGGGTGGTGGGGTGGGGGGGTGGTTAAGGTTATTTAGGTAGTGGCTTAGCGGGTGTTGGGTTGATGGGTGGGTGTGGGTTAGGTGTGGGGGTTAGGTGGGGTGGGGGGTCGTGGTGGGTGTGGTGTTCGGTGGTTGGGGTTTGGGGTGGGGTGATGGTTAGTAGAGTGAGGTTATGTGGGGTTGGGCCCCCCCCCCCCCCCCCCCCCACCCCACCACCGCCACCACACAAACTTCTCCCCCCACATATGCCTGTCCCCCCTTTCCACCTAACCCTTCAACAGTGTGACCACCCGTGCCTCAAGGCAAGTCAGGCGTGTGTAAAGTTATGGCTGGGAGCATCATCCTCCTGCAGCCTAATTAGCTACTACTGAGCCTATTAGCTACTCCTTGAACAAACCAAACATCGCTCGTACCTCAAGGCGAAGTTCAGGAGACATGTGTGAGGTTGGTTGGAGCAATCATCCCCTGAGCTCCATGTTGAGCGATGGGTACGGTTGTCTCCACCTCAGGTCATCACTCCCTCCCACCCCCACCCCCCCCCCTCCCCCCCCCCCAAAAAAACAAAACTCACCCCCATATTGATTGTCCCTACCCTTACAAGTGTTTAACACCAAGTAAACTAGGGGACTAAGTTTTAAGGAAATGTGTGTGAAGTATGGTTGGGAGACAATCACTAACTGACGATACCATGTTGACGAAGGATTGGTGTGAATTTGGTTGGTTAAAAAATTAAGGTTATACTAAATAAAAAAAAAAAAAAAAAAAATTATAAAAAAAACAACAAACAAAAAAAAAAAAAAAAACAAAAAGAATTAAAAAAAATACTATGGATTGTACAAAATTTAAAAAGGTAAAAAAAAGTTAAATGGGGAGAAGTTAAGGGAAGTGTGGAATGTATGGTTGGGAGATAGTAGATTGCGTGGTGGTGGGTGTGGTGTGTGCTTGGTGGTGCGGGTGGTGCGTGGTGGTCCCGGTGGTGGTGGTGGGTGGAGGGGTGCGGTGTCGGGGGTGGTGTGGGTGGAGGGGGTGGGTGGGTGGTGGGGTGGGGTGTGTGTGGTGGGTGGTGGGTGGTGGTGGTGGGGGGGGTGGGTGGTGGGGTGGTGTTGGGTTGGTGTGGGGGTGTGGTGGTGGGGTGGTGGGGGTGGTGGGTGGGGGTGGGTGGTGGGGGTGGGTGGGCCTGTGGGTGGTGGGTGGTGATGTGGTGGTGCGGTGGAGGTGGTCGTGGTGGTGGGGTGGTGGTGGGTGGTGGGGGTGTGGTGGTTGGTGGGGGTGGGTGTGGTGGTGGCGTGGGGGTGGTGGGTGGTGGTGGGTGGAGGTGGTGTGGTGGCGTGGTGGTGGGTGTGGTGGTGGTGCGGGTGGTGGGGGTGGGGGTGGTGCGTTGGGTTGGTGGTGGAGTGCGTGTTGTGTGTGGTGGAGGGGTGGTGGGTGGTGGTGGGTGGTGGGTGGTGGGTGGTGGTTCGGTGGGTGGTGGGTGGTGGTGGTGTCGGTGGGTGGTGGTGGGTGGTGTTGGGTTGTGGTTGGGTGGTGGGTGGTGGTGGTGGGGGGCGGGTGGTGGTGGTGGATGGATTTGGTGGTTGTGGATGGTGGGTGGTGGTGTGGTGGGGTGGGGGGGTGGGTGGTGGTGATGTGGTGGGTGGTGGTGGTTGGAGTGGTGGTGGTGGTGGGTGCGGTGGGTGGTGGTGGTGGGTTGGTGGGTGGGGGTTGGGTGGGTTGTTGGGGGTGGGTGGGGGTGGGGGGGGGTTGTTGGGGGGGTGCGTGGTGGGTGTGGGGGGTTTGGGGGTTGGGGGGGTGTGGTGGGGGTGGTTGTGTTGGGTGTGGTGTTGGGGGGTGGGTGTGGGGGTGGTGGGTGGGGGGTGGGGGGTGGGTCGGTTGGGGGGGGGGGGGGGGGGGGGGGGGGGGGGGGGGGTGGGGGGGGGGGGGGGGTGGTGGGGGGGGGGTTTTTTTTTTTTTTTTTTTTTTTTGGTGGGTGGGTGGGGTGGTGGTGGTGGGGGTGGAGGTTGGGGTGGTGGTGGGTGTTGGTGGTGGGTGGTGGGGGTTGGTGGTCGTGTGGGTGGTGGGTTGTGGTGGGTGCGGGGTGGTAGGTGGTGGGGATGGTGGTGGGTGGTGGGTGGTGGTGGGCTGGTGGTGTGGGAGGGGTGGTGGTGGGGTAGGGTGGTTGGGGTGGTGGGGTGGTCGTGGTGGGTGGGTGGTGGTGGTGGGTGGTGGTGGGGGTGGGTGGTGGGTGGTGGTGGGGGTGGTGGTGGGGGTGGTGGTGGGTGGTGGGTGGGTGGTGGGTGGTGGTAGGTGGTGTGGATGGTGTGTGGTGGTGGGTGGTGGTGGGTGGTGGGGTGGTGTGTGGTGGTGGGTTGTGGGGGAGTGGTGGTGGGTGGTGGGTGGTGGGTGGGGGTGGTGTGGCGGTTGGTGGTGGTCGTGAGTGGTGGTGGGTGGTGGTGGGTGGGTGGTGGTGGTTGGTGGCGCCTACCGGGTGGGGTGGTGGTGGTGGTGCGGTGGTGGGTGGTGGTGGTGGTGGTGTGGGTTGGAGGTGGTGGTGGCGGTGGTGGCTGGTGGGGGTGGCGTTGTGTGGGGTGGTGGTGTGTGGTGGTGTGGTGGTGGGGGTGGTTGCGTGTGTGGTGGGTCGGGCGGTGGGTGGTGGTGGGTGGTGGTGGTGGGGTAGGTGGGTGGTGGGTGGGTGGGTGGTGTGGTTTGGTGTGGTGGGTGGTGTGGTGGTGGGTGGTGGGTTGGTGGGTGGGTGTGGTGGGGTGGTGTGGTGGGTGGTGGGGTGGTGGGGGTGGTGTGGTGGGGGGTGGTTGGTGGTGGGGGTGGTGGCTGGCTTGGGGTGGTGGTGGTGGGTGGTGGGTGTTGAGTGTGTGTGGAGGTTGGTGTTGGTGGGTGGGTAGGTGGTGGTGGGTGGCTGGGTGGGGTGGTGTTGGTGGTGGGGGCTGGTGGTTGTGTGTGGAGGTGGTGTGTGTGGAGATGGTGGGTGGAGAGGTGGTGGCGTGTGGAGATGGTGGGGGAGGTGGTGGTGGTGGGGTGGGTGGTGGTGGTGTGTGGTGGGTGTGTGGTGGTGTGTGGTGTGTGTGTGGTGGTGGTTGGTGGTGGTTTGTGGTGGGTGGAGGTGGTGGTGGTGTGGTGGTGTGGGTTTGGGTGGGGCTGGTGGTGGTGGGTGGTTGGTGGGTGTTGTGGTGGTTGTGGTGTGGGGTGTGGGTGGTGTGGGTGGAGGGTGGTGGTTGTGGGTGGTGTGGAGGTGGTTGTGGTGGGTGGGTGGGGGGGTTGTGGTGGTTGGTGGTGTGGAGCGGTGTGGGTGGAGTTGGATGGGGGTGGTGGTGGTGTTGGTGTGGTGGTGGTGGGTGTGTGGGTGGTGGGGTGGCAGTTGGTGGGTTGGTGGACGGGAGGTGTGTGGGTGGTGGGTTGGTGGGTGGTGGTGGTGGTGGGTGGTGGGGTGGTGGTGTGCGTGGTTGGAGTGGTGGGGTGGTGGTGGTGGGTGGTGGTGGGTTGTTGGTGGTGGTGGTGGGGGAGGTTTGTGGCGTGGAGTGGGGTGGGGTGGTGGTGGGTGGTGGTGGGTGGGATGTGAGCGTGTGTGTGGGTGGTGGTGGGTGGAAGGTGGTGGGGGGTGGTGTCGGGTGGTGGGTGGTGGTGGGTGGGGTGGTGTGGGTGGTGGTTGTGGTGGTGTGGGTGGTGGTGGTGGGTGGTGTGGGTGGGTTGGTGGTGACCCCCCCACCACCGACCCACCACCACCCTCCACCCCCAACCACCACCACACACCACGCGCATCCACCCACCACCCACCACACCACCACCCACCACACCCACCACCACCACACTTTTGTCTGGCATTTGGTCGACGTGTCCCTGATGTCGGCTTGCTTTGTTGGCTGGTTTGAATGAATTTGACACAACCAAGCAACCACCACCACCACAACCACCACCAACCACCACCCACCACCACCCACCACCACCACTCACTTGTCTGTTCATGTGTTCATGTCTTAGTGTCTGGCTGTGTTGTGGCTGTTGGTAAAGGAATGTTGACACCCACCACCACCACCCCAAACCACCACAACCAACCACAACCCACTTGTGTTGCAGGTGGTCAAGTGTCCTGATTTCAGCTGTGTTGTGGCTGTGGTGTAGGAATTTGACACCACCCCACCACACCACCCACCACAACCACCACAACCACCACAACCACTTGTGTCTGCAGGTGGTCAAGTGTCTGATGTCGGCTGTGTTGTGGCTGGTGGTAAGGAATGTGACACCACCAACCACCACAACCACTTGTGTCTGCAGGTGGTCAAGTGTCTGATGTCGGCTGCGTTGTGGCTGATGGGAAGGAATGTGACATCTTGGATGCCCAGGTTGCTGCCGGCTACGTGCTGCATCACTGCCAGCTTGCTGAGGGTGTGACCTTGAAGGTGGGAGACACCGTCACCAGCCGCGTCAACATGGAGCTCAGGAGAATGATCGCTCCCAACCATACCTTCACACACGTCCTGAACTTCGCCTTGAGGTATGTGTCGTTTACACTGTGGAAAGGTTAGGTGGAAAGGGGGACAGTCATACGTGTGGGGTGTGACTTTGGGGGTGGGGTGGGGGGGGTGGGGTGGGGGGGGGGGGGATGACATTGAAGGGGGGTGGGGGTGGGGGGTGGGGGACTGAAGGTGGAAGACACCGTCACCATCTGCGTCAGCATGGAGCTCAGGAGGATGATTGCTCCCAACCATACCTTCACACATGTCCTGAACTTCGCCTTGAGGTATGTACGCGAGTTTGTTTGTTCCTGTAGTATCTAACAAGGCTCAATCGACTAGCTCCCAACCATACCTTCACACACGTCCTGAACTTCGCCCCGAGGTACGGGTGGTTTACACTGTGGAAAGGGGGACAATCATATATGGGGGGGAAGTTTGTTTTGTTTTGGGGGGGGGGGGGGGGGGGGGGGGGGGGGGAGGGAGGTAGGATGACCCTGAAGGTGGGAGACACCGTCACCAGCCGCGTCAACATGGAGCTCAGGAGGAGGATTGCTCCCAACCATACCTTCACACATGTCCTGAACTTCGCCCCGAGGTACGGGTAGTTAACACTGTGGAAAGGGAGACAATCATATATGGGGGGGGAGTTTGTTTTGTTTTGGGGGGGGGGGGGGGGGGGGGGGAGGGAGGGAGGATGACCCTGAAGGTGGGAGACACCGTCACCAGCCGCGTCAACATGGAGCTCAGGAGGATGATTGCTCCCAACCATACCTTCACACATGTCCTGAACTTCGCCTTGAGGTACGTATGCGAGTTTGTTTGTTCAAGGAGTAGCTAATTAGGCTCAAGTAGCTAATTAGGCTCAGGAGGATGATTGCTCCCAGCCATACCTTCACACACGTCCTGAACTTTGCCTTGAGGTACGGGTGGTTCACACTGTTGAAAGGTTAGGTGGAAAGGGGGACAGTCATATGTGGGGGGAGAGAGTTTTGTGTCGGTGGGTGGGGGGGGGGGGGGGGGGGGGGGGGGGGGGGACCCCAACCCCACCTAACCTCACTCTACCTAACCACCCCCAACCCCACCCACCTAACCCCACCCCACGTAACGACCCACCCCACCCACCTAACCCCACCTAACCCACCCAACCCATCCAACCCCACAACCCCCTAAGCCCACCTAACATAACCTTAACCACCACCCCACCAACACATTTCCCCCTGTCTTGTTTCAGGGAGGTTCTGGGTCACCAAATTGACTAGAGGGGTTCCGTTGTGATGGCGGACAGGTTGAGATTCGATTTCCTATCTCCACCTTAACACACAGACCCCACACATTTGGCCCACCTAACCTCACAAACCTCACATACTCATTTGCCCCATCTACCCCACCATCCCACCAACACATTTGTCCCTGTCTTTTTGCAGTAAGGTTTTGAGTGACCACATTGACCAGAAGGGCTCTGTTGTGATGGCAGACACATTGAGATTCGATTTCCTATCCCCACCTAACCACACAGACCCCACGAACATATTTGCCCCACCTAACCCCACCAACACATTTGTCCCTGTCTTATTGCAGGGAGGTTCTGGGTGACCACATTGACCAGAAGGGCTCCGTTGTGATGGCGGACAGGTTGAGATTCGATTTACTAACCCCATCTAACCACACAGACCCCACCAACATATTTGGCCCACCTAACCCCACAAACTCATTTGCCCCACCTAACCCCACCAACCCCACCAACCCCACCAACACATTTGTCCCTGTCTTTTTTCAGGGAGGTTCTGGGTGATCACATTGACCAGAAGGGCTCCGTTGTGATGGCAGACAAGTTGAGATTCGATTTCTCCAACAACGGCGCTGTTGACGCTGACAAGCTGGCCCAGTGAGTGTGGGTGGGATGCTGGGAGTGCGTGGGTGGGGTGGTTGAGTGGGGGGGGGGGGGGGGGGGGGGGGGGGGGAGGGTGTGTGTGTGTGGTGGTGGTGGTGTGTGTGGGGGGGGGGGGGGTCTTGATGAACTGCACTTGATTTCTACAACAACGGCGCTGTTGACGCTGACAAGCTGGCCCAGTGAGTGTGGGTGGGATGCTGGGTGTGGGCTGGGGTGCTGGGAGGTGGGGGGGCTAGGGGATGCTGGGGGTGGGGGGTGGAGGTCTTGGGGATGCTTGGGGTGGGGTGGGTGGGTGGGTGGGGGGGGGGGGGTGATAGGGGATGCTGGGGGCGGGGGGGCTAGGGGATGCTTGGGGTGTGTGTGTGTGTGGGGGGGGTGATAGGGGATGCTGGGGGCGGAGGGGCTAGGGGATGCTTGGTGTGTGTGGGGGGGTGGGGGGGTGATAGGGGATGCTGGGAGGGGGGGGGGGCTAGGGGATGCTTGGGGGGGGGGGGGCTAGGGGATGCTGGGAGGGTGGATGCTGTGTGTGTGTGTGTGGGGGGGGGGGTGATAGGGGATACTGGGAGGGTGGATGCTGTGTGTGTGGTGTGGGGGGGGGGGGGGGGGGGGGTGATAGGGGATGCTGGGAGGGTGGATGCTGTGTGTGTGTGGGGGGGGGGGGGGGGGGGGGGGGGGTGATAGGGGATGCTTGGAGGGTGGATACTGGGGGGGGGGGGGGGGGGGGGGATAGGGGATGCTGGAGGGTGGATGCTGGGGGGGATAGGGGATGCTGGGAGGGGGAATGGCCTGGGGGGGGGGTGGGGGGGGGGATAGGGATGCTTGAGGGGTAATGCTGGGGGGGAGGGGGGGGGGGAGGGGTATGCTGGGAGGGGGGATGCTGGGGGGGGGGGGGGGGGGGGGGGTCTGACGACCACATAGGATGATCAACAATAAGTGGGTAGAAGAATGAATGAGTTGATGTATGGATTCATGAATGAATGAATTGATGTTTGGATTCATGAATGAATGAATGAGTTGATGTATGGATTCATGAATGAATGAGTTGATGTATGGATTCATGAATGAATGAGTTGATGTATGGATTCATGAATGAATGAGTTGATGTATGGATTCATGAATGAATGAATGAATGAATGAGTTGATGTATGGATTCATGAATGAATGAGTTGTTGTATGGATTCATGAATGAATGAGTTGATGTATGGATTCATGTAGATAATGATGAATGAATGATGTTTGATGTATGGGTTCCATGATGAATGATTTGATGTATGGATTCATGAATGGTATGGATCATGATATGAGTTGATGTATGGATTCATGAATGAATGAATGAATGAATGAGTTGATGTATGGATTCATGAATGAATGAGTTGATGTATGGATTCATGAATGAATGAGTTGATGTATGGATTCATGAATGAATGAATACACTGGTAAATAAGGCAAGTAGGTGTGGCCACACACACACACACACACACACACACACACACATGATCCACCCTCACACGCATTGACTACAACTAACACGACTCACCCTCACTGACTGCAACAACTGACAGAAACACGGCTCACACTGACACACACACTCATACTGACTACTACGAACACGACTCACCCTCACTGACTGCAACTACTAACACAAACACGACTCACGCTCACACTCACACTCACTGACTACAACTACTAACACAAACACGGCTCACACTGACACACACACACCCACACTCACACTGACTACTACGAACACGACTCACCCTCACTGACTGCAACAACTGACACAAACACGGCTCACACTGACACACACACTCACACTCACACTGACTACTACTAACACGACTCACCCTCACTGACTGCAACAACTGACACAAACACGGCTCACACTGACACATACACTCACACTCACACTGCCTACTACTAACACGACTCACCCTCACTGACTGCAACAACTGACACAAATACGGCTCACACTGACACACACACTCACACTCACACTGACTACTACTAACACGACTCACCCTCACTGACTGCAACAACTGACACAAACATGGCTCACACGGACACACACACTCACACTCACACTGACTATTACTAACACGACTCAACCTCACTGACTACAACTACTAACACAAACATGGCTCACACGGACACACACTCACACTCACACTGACTACTACGAACACGACTCACCCTCACTGACTGCAACTACTAACACAAACATGACTCACGCTCACACTCACACTCACTGACTACAACTACTAACACAAACACGGCTCACACTGACACACTCACACTCACTGACTACTACTAACTTACTCACAAACTGACACTGTTTCACGCACTACACACTAACACATACTAACACACACATCAACACAATACTCACACAAACACACACAAAAACGCACACGCACACAAACACACACACAAACACACACACAAACACTCACACACTATTACATACACATGACTGATGCAGACTTGAGGTCATCTGCTGCGAACAGCTTGCCAAGCAGGTGGACGTCTTGAGCAGAGAGGTGGCTCTGAAACAGGCCAAAAAGATCCCCACCCACCCACCCACCCACCCACCCACCCACCCACACACACACGCCCTGCACTCACTGAACACTACTAGCACACAAACACGACTCATGCTCACTGACTCACACTGACCCCTCCACCTACACACGACTGCCTCAGGGTTGAGGCCATCGTCTGTGAACAACTTGCAAAGCAGGTGGACGTTTTCAGCCGAGAGGTGGCTTTGACCCAGGCAAAGGAAATCAACGGCCTCAGGGCTGTGTTCGGAGAGGTCTACCCCGACCCAGTACGCGTAGTCTCTGTCGGACGCTCTATCGACGATCTGCTCGCCAACCCCAAGGTGTGTAAACAAGCGCAGCTGTAAATGTGTGTGTGTGCACATGTCAACATGTTTCTCTGTGATGTTTTGTATGGATGTGTGGGTGTGTATGTATGTTTGACCCAAACCCATGGTGTGTAAGCAAGCGCAGCTGTAAATGTGTGCGTGCACATGCATCGATGTGATGTTTTGTATGGATGGATGTGTGTATAAGTGACCCAACCCCAAGATGTGTAGACAAGCACAGCTGTAATATGTGTGTGTGCGTGCACATGTATCGATGTGGTGTTTTGTATGGATGGATGTGTGTATAAGTGACCCAACCCCAAGGTGTGTTGACAAGCACAGCTGTAATATGTGTGTGTGCGTGCACATGTATCGATGTGGTGTTTTGTATGGATGGATGTGTGTATAAGTGACCCAACCCCAAGGTGTGTAGACAAGCACAGCTGTAATATGTGTGTGTGCGTGCACATGTATCGATGTGGTGTTTTGTATGGATGGATGTGTGTATAAGTGACCCACCCCAAGGTGTGTAGACAAGCACAGCTGTAATATGTGTGTGTGCGTGCACATGTATCGATGTGGTGTTTGTATGGATGGATGTGTGTATAAGTGACCCAACCCCAAGGTGTGTAGACAAGCACAGCTGTAATATGTGTGTGTGCGTGCACAAGTATCGATGTGGTGTTTTGTATGGATGGATGTGTGTATAAGTGACCCAACCCCAAGGTGTGTAGACAAGCACAGCTGTAATATGTGTGTGTGCGTGCACATGTATCGATGTGGTGTTTTGTATGGATGGATGTGTGTATAAGTGACCCAACCCCAAGGTGTGTAGACAAGCACAGCTGTAAATGTGTGTGTGCGTGCACATGTATCGATGTGGTGTTTTGTATGGATGGATGTGTGTATAAGTGACCCAACCCCAAGGTGTGTAAGCAAGCGCAGCTGTAAATGTGTGTGTGTGTGCACATGTCAACATGTGCCTAAGTGATGTTTTGTATGGGTGTGTATGTATGTTTGACCCAACCCCAAGGTGTGTAAGCAAGCGCAGCTGAAAATGTGTGTGTGTGTGCACATGTCAACATGTTTCTCTGTGATGTTTTGTATGGATGTATGGGTGTGTATGTATGTTTGACCCAAACCCAAGGTGTGTAAGCAAGCGCAGCTGTAAATGTGTGCGTGCACATGTGCCTATGTGATGTTTTGTATGGATGGATGTGTGTATAAGTGACCCAACCCCAAGGTGTGTAAACCAACATTGCTGTTATATACTTATATGTGTGCGTGCACATGTGTCTATGTGTTGTTTTCTTTGGATGGATGTGTGTATAAGTGACCCAACCCCAAGGTGTGTAAACCAACATGGCTGTTATATACTTATATGTGTGCGTGCACATGTGTCTATGTGATGTTTTGTATGGATGGATGTGTGTATAAGTGACCCAACCCCAAGGTGTGTAAACCAACATGGCTGTTATATACTTATATGTGTGCGTGCACATGTGTCTATGTGATGTTTTGTTTGGATGGATGTGTGTATAAGTGACCCAACCCCAAGGTGTGTAAACCAACATGGCTGTTATATACTTATATGTGTGCGTGCACATGTGTCTATGTGATGTTTTGTTTGGATGGATGTGTGTATAAGTGACCCAACCCCAAGGTGTGTAAACCAACATGGCTGTTATATACTTATATGTGTGCGTGCACATGTGTCCATGTGATGTTTTGTGTAGGTTAATGGCTGTGTGTGCGTGTTTGACCCAACCCCAAGGTGTGTTACACGGTTGTAATATATGTGTGTGCACATTTATCTATGTGATGTTTTGTTCGGGTGGATGGATGGATGTGTGTATGTTTTTGTGTACGTCTGTCCCAACCCAAAGGTGTGTAAGAAAACACGATTGCAATATGTCTGCATGATCGTGTGTTTATGTGGTGTTTGGTATGGGTGTGTGTGTGTTTGTTTTTCTCAACCCCAAGTTGTGTAAGAAAACACGTCAGTAATATGTGTGCGTGCGCATGTATCTCTGTGAAGTTTTGTATGGGTGGATGTGTTTGTGGATGTGTGGATGTGTGTGTGGTTTTGTGTGTGTGTGTGTGTTTGCGTGTTTGACCTCTGCACTTGTACTGAATGCCAAAATGTGCTTACAGCTGAATTACAGGAGGAGACAAACAAGCTGCAATCCATCAGCTGAATTCAGCGGCGGCACCCACCTTACTAACAACCACTACCACCACTACCACCATAGCCACCACAACAGCTACCACATCCGCCACCACCACCACTGCTCTAATCCCCACTGCCCACACGACTCTTGCTTCATTACAGGAGGAGACAAACAAGCAGCACTCCATTGAGTTCAGCGGCGGCACTCACCTGGCTAACAACCAGAACAACCACTGCTACCACCACTACCACCACTACCACCACTACCACCACAACCGCCACCACCGCTACCACCACTACCACTACCACCACTACCACTACCACCACTACCACTACCACCGCTACCACCTCTACCACTACCACCACTACCACTACCACCGCTACCACCACCACCACTACCACCGCCACCGCCACCACTACCACTACCACCACTACCACTACCACCACCGCTACCACCACCACCACCACTACCACCACCACCATATCCACCCCAACAGCTACCACATCCACCACCACCACCACTGCTCTAATCCTCACTGCCCACACGACCCTTGCTGCATTCCAGGGGGAGTCCAACAAACAGCACTCCATTGAGTTCTGCGGTGGCACTCACCTGGCTAACAACCTGTACTACCACTACCACTACAACCACCACGACCACTTCCACCACTACCACCATAGCCACCATAGCCACCCCAACAGCAACACACCATTCCTGCATTGCAGGAGGAGTCAAACAAGCAGCATTCCATTGAATTCTGCGGTGGCACTCACTTGGCTAACACGCGCGATGCTAAAGCATTTGCCCTCATTTCTGAGGAAGGTAAGACTGTCTCTTCTTTTCCCTTTTTTGTCGAGTGAGTTATGTGGCTGCTCCTACCACCATGCAAGCATATCACCACCACTACAACCACACCACCAAAACCACACCAACAACAACACACCAACAACAACACACCAACAACAACACAACACCATCACCAACAACACACCAACGACAACACACCAACAACAAAAGACCACCAACACCGCACCAACAACAACACACCAACAACAACACACCAACAACAACACACCAACAACAACACACCAACAACAACACACCAACAACAACACACCAACAACTCCACCAACACCACCAACACCAGCAACACCACACCACCAACACCACCAACACCAATACCACCAACACCAGACCACCAACACCACACCACCAACACCAACAACAACACCAACAACACACCAACAACAACACACCAACAACAACAACACCGACACCACCAACACCAACACCACAACACCAACACCACCAACACCACAACACTAACACCACACAACCAACACCACTCAACCAACACCACCAACACCACACCACCAACACCACCAACACCACACAACCAACACCGCACCAACAACAACACCACACCAACAAACACAGCCTCTGCCCTCATTTCTGAGGAAGCCTAGACTGCCCCAGTTTTTTTTATGTTTTGTGTTTTTGTGCTTTTGTTTGTGTCGTGTGAGTTAAGCTGAGTCCTGTGTTCGGTATATCACCACCATAACAGCCACCATCTCACCACCAACACCATCCAACCACCAACACAACTCCACCACACACACACTGTACTAGTTTTTGAATTCCAATTTGAAATTGCAAGGTTTGCCAAGGGAATGCGTCGTACCGTGGCCTTCACCATGGACGAGGCTGTCAATAACATTTTTGCCTAAATTCAAAATTTGAATTTAAATTTGAATCTTCTGTACCATAGGTATTGCCAAGGGATTGCGCCGTATCGTGGCCTTCACAATGGACGAGGCTGTCAAAAACACATTTGCATCAATTCAATTTTTGAATTTAAATTTGAATTTTCTGTACCATAGGTATTGCCAAGGGATTGCGTCGTATCGTGGCCTTCACCGTGGACAAGGCTGTCAATAACATTTTTGCCTAAATTTGAATTTAAATCGAATTTTCTGTATCATAGGTATTGCCAAGGGCGTCCGCCGCATTGTGGCCTTCACAATGGACGAGGCTGTGAAGGCGATTGCAGAGGGTGAGCGCCTTGAGGCCGAGATCGCCAAAATCAGTGACCTGCCTGAGGCGGAGCTTGGCCCTGCTGTGGGAGCCCTGAAGCAAGACGTGGATGTGGCTGTCATCCCCGCTCCCAAGAAGGCCACGCTCCGAGATCAGCTGGCTACCCTTCAGAAGAAGGTGGGGAGTGTGTGGGTGTGTGTGTGTGTGGGGGGGGGGGGGGTCTGGTGTGTGGGTGTCCAAAATCACTGACCTACCTGAGGCGGAGCTTGGCCCTGCTGTGGGAGCCCTGAAGCAAGACGTAGACGTGGCTGTCATCCCCGCTGCCAAGAAGGCCACGCTCCGAGATCAGCTGGCTACCCTTCAGATGAAGGTGGGGAGTGGGGGGGTGGGCAAGGGGGGGGGGGGGGGGGGGGGGGGGTGGGGGGGTCTCTGAGACCAGCTGGCTACCCTTCAGAAGAAGTTAGGGGGTGGGGGGGGAAGAGGCCTTCACTGTCTCTTCCATGGCACGTTGGCACCCCTGGACTGTAACATAGATACATACTAACATGCATCCGGTGCTACTGCAGGTCGCTGATGTAAGGCTGCTCTAAGGCTGCTGCCAATGCCAACAAGGCTATGGGCCAGGATGTGGCTGCAGCCGATACCGCGGTGGCTGAGGGCAAGGCCTTCACTGTCTCTTACATGGTACGTTGGCTGCACCTGGACTGTAACATCAACACGTACTTTCGTTCATCCGGTGCTACTGCAGGTAGCTGACGCCTCCAAGGCTGCTGCCAACGCCAACAAGGCCAAGGCCATGGGCCAGGCTGTGGCGGCTGCCGATACCGCGGTGGCTGAGGGCAAGGCCTTCATTGTCTCGTTCATTGATGTGGATGCCGACACAAAGGCCACCACCGAGGCTTGGAACGCAGTGTCTGCTAAGCACCCTGGCCTCTGCGCCATGTTCATCAGCCCTGACGCAGTGAAGGGAAAGGTAGGTCCTTGTTTCGTGTGTTTGGGTCTCTATTTTGTGTTCTTTGTGTTCCTGGGTATATTGTTTGTGTCTGGGTCTATATTTTGTCGTCTTTGCCTGTCTGGGTCTGTTTTTTGTGTCTGGGTCTCATGTTTTCATGTTTTTTGTGGATGCCGACACAAAAGCCACCACTGAGGCTTGGAATACTGTGTCTGCCAAACATCCTGGCCTGTGCGCCATGTTCATCAGCCCTGACGCAGTGAAGGGAAAGGTAGGTCCCTGTTTCGTTATCTTTGTGTTTCTGGGTCTATGTTTTCATGTTTCTTGTTTGTCCACGTTAATGTTTTCATTTTTCGTGTGTGTCTGGGTCTATGTTTTCATGTTTCTTGTGTGTCTGGGTCTATGTTTTCATGTTTCTTGTGTGTCTGGGTCTATGTTTTCATGTTTCTTGTGTGTCTGGGTCTATGTTTTCATGTTTCTTGTGTGTCTGGGTCTATGTTTTCATGTTTCTTGTGTGTCTGGGTCTATGTTTTCATGTTTCTTGTGTGTCAGGGTCTATGTTTTCATGTTTCTTGTGTGTCTGGGTCTATGTTTTCATGTTTCTTGTGTGTCTGGGTCTATGTTTTCATGTTTCTTGTGTGTCTGGGTCTATGTTTTCACACACCCCCCACACACACCACCACCACCCCAGGTGTTGGTCTACGCTGGCGTGCCCCAGGAGTGCACAAACAAGATCAAGGCTGGAGAGTGGGTGAATGCTGTGCTGAAGATTGTAAATGGAAAGGGTGGAGGAAAGCCCACCACTGCTCAGGGCCAGGGAACAGCTGTTGACAAGGTGGACGAGGGCGTCCAAGTGGGCATCGAATTCGCTGCCTTGAAGCTTTAAGCCAGCACCTGGAGAAAAGCCCACAACTGCCCAGGGCATCTGAGTGGGCATCGAATTTGCTGCCTTGAAGCTTTTAGCCAGCAAAGCTTGAATCCATTCGTATGCTTTCCAGCTATCCTTTGTTAGATTTCAAACTCTAAGGATTACCAGGAGCGGCTAAAAATGAAAATGTTACGCCTTGCCTCATGAACTTGAAGGAAACTCCCCGATCGCTCACACTGGCCGATAGCCGTACATGCTAAGGGACTTGCCGACCTTGAAAATGATAGACGTAAAGTTTAGTTATTTATAGCACGAACTCAGGGCCTCCGTCGGTAAAACGATTTGCTAGGGGGCTGTTCATCAATGCTTGTTTTCTTATTATTCCCTCCTGGATCGAGGTGGGGTAGGTCTCTTAAGTCTTTTTGACTACCCCTGGACTGTAACATCCACACACAGATAGCATGGTTGGAAGCAGGGTACTTCAGGAGTACTCCCAGCCCAGCTGCCTGAGAGTCTGAGACGCAACCAATTGTATAGCCAGCTTCCTGCATCGGACCCTTCCCTCTAGTCAATGGACCCTCCCCAAGTTGCGTCCTACGACACAATGGACCCTTCGAAGATGCGTCTGTGTGTGTGAGAGAGAGAGAGAGGGGGGGGGGGGGGGGGGGGGGGGGGGGGGGGGGGGGCAGGAAGCAAACTGTGGATCACCGTGGTGCCTCTGTTCCATCATCTCTATTACATTACATTACATGTTAAAGTCTACTTGACACCGCGAATACGTTCGATATGTACCTGCTACTTTCTTAGTCAACACTGCAATAGGTTCGGCCAAGAAATGATCGACCTGGCTATAGCCTGAGCCAATAATTGCAGCGCATGGCAAAGATTAATGGCTGGCAGTTTGGAAATTGAGATTTCCTATTGAAGCTTCCTATCTTGCTAGTTGAATTTTGTAAATCGCCATTTTCGTAGGAAGCTATCTTGGCGCGCCCAGAACCTCGGACGAAGATCAGGGGTTGAGCATTTTGGTCAGCAGCGAATTTTGGAAGCAGGTGCGGCTTCGTAATGAGCAACATTGTTAGTCCAAGGTTGTAGAATCGAGCAAATCGGGAGGATAATTAGAACTGGGTAGCTACCAGCTTTTACTCCAAGACTGATAAAACGACAAATGCATAACCTTGATAAGCAGCCAGATGCGCAATGTTATATCACTCACTAGTTTCAATACTGTCAAGGATTTTTTACCAGCTAACTACTTGATGTTATTACAAGTATTGCATTGGTAAGCAGGCATAATGTACGGTTGTTCAAACTCCAGACCGTGCAAGGTTTGAAGAAATCTGACACCATGTTTAAAGAAGCATTTTAAAGTTTCTTTAGAGAGTACTGTTCTTAAAAGAAGCAGGTTTAAAGTTTCTTTACAGAGTTATGGACTGATGCCTATAGTTAACCACACCAAAGGAAGTGTGGGTCATGGTTGACAAGCCCTTCTTCCATGCTCCTCAAACAAACTCAGGGCCCCCATAAAACGATTGTTTGGGGTTCATTCATAGGTGCTTTTTCCTTTAAAGCCCTTCCTATACACGGTTGGGCAAGTCCAATTGGGCCTACCCGTGGACTGCAACATACATACATACGTACATACATACATACATACATACATGCTCCTTGAAAAAGCTTGGCATGTGTTAAAAGTTGAAGGTAATTATAGCTTCTAGGGATGAGAGCACCCTGCACATCCCTGCTTGAGGCTAAGCTTCACAAGATCTGAGCTTTAGCAGCTGATATGATGGCCCCTTTCGTGGCTGTGGAATCTCTTAGTTCAGCAGCTTTATCAGCTGATTTGATCACCTCTTCCGCGGCTCAGCCTCACAAAATCCGAGCTTAAGCAGCTGATATGATCACTTCTTCTGGGGCTGTATAATCTCTTCGGTCAGCAGCTTATATGATCGCCCCTTCTGCGGCTGTGGAATCTCTTAGCTCAGCAGCTTGGGTAGCTGATATGATTACCTCTTCCACGGCTAAGATTCACAAAATCTGAGCTTTAGCAGCTGATATGATCGCCCCTTTCGTGGCTGTGGAATCTCTTAGTTCAGCAGCTTGATCAGCTGATATGATCACCTCTTCCGCGGCTGTAGAATCTCTTAGCTCAGCAGCTTGAGGCTAAGCTTCACAAGATCCGAGATTTAGCAGCTGATATGATGGCCCCTTCTGTGGCTATGGAATCTCTTATTTCAGCAGCTTTATCAGCTGATATGATGGCCTCTTCTGCAGCAGTGTAATCTCTTAGCTCAGCAGCTTCTTGCTCTACCCTAGCAATGTCTGTCATACTACTGTTCGCCAGAAAAGCAAGAGGCAGCATAGGAAATGGCTGCTCTAACTGAGTTGCCACCTCATCTACCGAAAGCAGTACAAGGGTGATCAAGGCTGTGGCTGGCACCCGGATGAACTCCTGGACCCCGTAGGTGTCTGAGTTGAGGCCAAGCGGAAGCAAGGTGCACCATATTTGGACAAATCCCAGCGAGATGAGGCTGAGCCCATACGGGAGGGCTTGCGACCTAATGTTTGCACAGATCATTGCATTTAACCAAAGCTCAGCTACAGTCGCCTCCATCGCCAGCATGCGTGCTGTGGACAGTTGAGCAGCAGAGGACAGCAGGTGTAGCTTTGTAATGATGACCTGCATTTAGGGTTGTCAAGTACAATATTGTGGTTTTATATATGGTAATATGGTTTTATGGTCATATGTTATATGGTTATATGGTTATATATATATATTATATGGTTATATATATATATTATATATATATGGTTATATATATGGTTATTTAATATATATTATATGGTTATATATATTATATATATATGGTTATATATATATATATGGTTATATAATCTATATATATAAAGAAATCATGGTCGTGGTCGTGGTGGTGTCATAATCGCGTACCCACATGCCATGGGCGTGCGAAGTGTAACCGACTGGCAACCGACTTTCCGTACACCGAAGTCTTCGCCCAGCAAAATTTTCAATTACCGAAACAGCAGATGCGCTAAGCTATGCGCGCGCTCATTTCATGTCCACAACTGCCTCCCATACTGTGACTGCAATGAGTTGCAATGAAATGTGTGAGGAGATCCTCTTCTCGGAGGTCATTTGCTGACCCTCAGATCGCTTTGCATGGCGCTCGGAATAATAGTTTTCAGTATATTGCTTCTTCACGGAGCGACCTGCGACTCATGCTCCAGAATTTTCATTTCGGCTCATGATTCGGCTGGCCCTTGACTTTCACTTGGCTCACGCATGCGCACTTGATTCTTCATGTCAGCATTACATTCGTCATCTCATTATGCTATCACATCGCCTGATTCGCTTTTGGAGGTAGTTGACTTCCATTCTCCAGCCTTTCTGCAGGCTCTATTGAAACATTCATCGTGCTGCGAGCTAAGACACTCGCACGGCTCATGGTATCTCTGCACGATCTAACAGCTTGTTTCCAACCAGTTGGGGGTCCGGTTAAGGATTGTGTTTTGGAGGGTTCAGACTCGACCTCTAACCGTACCCTTAACTGGTTGGAAACATTCCACCAGTTAAGCAGCCTTTTGCATCTGGCCAGGTCAGTTCAAAATGGGTCAACGTGGCAAATGCGCTCTGCAGCACTTCTTCGCGATTCAAACGCTGATTTCAGCGTTTATCCCGCTTCTTGCCGCTGCTGGTTGCCTCAGGATGATCAGTCGAAAATTGCGTGGCAGGGACGGTGCCCTGCTGCTGCGAATCCATCTTGGTGAAACCGTGCGATCAATGATGAGTGTCCGAAAAAGAAAGAGAGGATGCGGCACTTCAAAGCAACATGATTTTTAAGAGGCGCGCGCCAATTTCGTGACGTCACCAGATCTAATGCAACAACCGAATTTAATCGCCCCTTAACTTTCTTCAACGGCGGGGGGGGTGCGCCGTTGCACTTGGGCAGTTGGTCTTTAACCGGACCTCAACTTTTTGTGTTTCCGACCAAACACCGGTTAGCGCCGAAAATAACGAATTTAACCGCCGCTTAACCGGACCTCCTATAATAGAAACAAGCTGTAAGTCCCTGCAACCCTGTGACGTTCTTCCGACTTCCTTCTTGCTGCGTGCTCCTTGCACCGAGTGCAATACCTCTTCAAGATCTTTCCCCCCACCCCACACCACTCCCACCCTGCAACGATAAGGTTATTTCGCGCTGAGCTGTAGCGTGTGCGTGACAAGGTTGGCCGAACGAAGGCCCTTTCGGGAAACAGCTTGCACGCCCAACCAGGTATCTATGCGCAAAGAGGAAGCTACAGGTAAGCAGCTTTATTCTCGCGCAATTCCGATGTTTCAACCTGAGTCTGAAACTGCGCAGACGTTCGTTTGCAATTTCCAAAAGTCTTCGCATTTCCGACTGACGAAACGTCCAAACGTCTGCGCGATTTCGAACTCAGCTGGAAACATCATAATCGCTTCTGTTAAACCCATGTGCTAAAGTGGCCGAGAGAAGATCAGATTAATGGGAGCGGAGAAGCAGGGAAGTACGTGTGTGTTGGCGGGTAAAGGGGTGAGGCAAATTTGAGATTCGGTCTGGGTCGAGGTTTGGGCAGAGTGGGGACTGTGTATGTGTGTGTGTGTGTGTGTGTGGGGGGGGGGGGGGGGTCAGATGCGTCAGCATTTGAAGTGGGGGAAACATGATGACTGTGTTTATGAGAGGGGTGGAGGTGATGTGTGTAGCTGAGTAGCTAAGTGGTGGTGATACATGCACTTGAATGAGCAGAACAATATAGTAGCTGAGTAGCTGAGTATACATTTACGTTGCAAACTAGATCAAGGAGTGCAACATGATGTAAATGTATGTATGTACCGGTATGACATATGTGTAGCCCATTCTGTAACCCAGCCCCACGGGCACCCTATTATGATTGAGGTGGGGGTGATGTGTGTCTGTGTGGCCGGTGGCCACACGGGCAACCGTACTAGTATATATATACAGAAATCATGGTCGTGGTGGTCGTGGTGGTGTCATCATCGCGTGCCCACGTGCCATGGGCGTGCAAAGTGTAACCGACTTGCAACCGACTTTTCGTTCACCCAACTAGCAACTCCCCGCCTAGCGGAATTTTCAAATACCCAAACTGCAGATGCGCTAAGCTAAGCGCGCGCTCATAGCATGTTCACAACTGCCTCCCATACTATGACGGCAATACATTTTGAATCAGAAGATCCTCTCCTCGGAGGTCACCAGCCGACTCTCATATGGCTTGGCATGGCGCTCGGAATAATAGCTTTCAGTTCTTCACGGATAATGCGACCATGATACATGGCACCGGTCCTAATGGACAGGAGGGCCCGCAACACCGCCAACCAGTGCTCAAAGCGAGCTTGCCAGAGCAAGGAAGACAGGAAAATAGCCAACAAGCGTCGACGTGATGCCCGCGCTGCCCAATCCGAGGAGCTACGTCATGCTGGTAATCTCGCAAGGAGTCAAGAGCGAGCTACCGTGCCTGAGGAGGAACACGAAGCTGGTAACCAATCCAGGTGCAAAGACTATGCTGCCCAGCCTGAGGAGTTATGCCAGGATCATAATCAAGCCAGACCTTCAGATCGTGATGCTTTTTTTCTCCGTCTGCGAGCGTTGCCACCATTCATCTCAAGCATGCGCAATTTTGCCGTGCCATCGCATCACATTCGTAGTGATTGGCGTCCAGTTGCGATTAATTACCTTTGTTCAGATCGCCATGGCCATTCCGTCCCCTTGGACACTCTCGCGCTTGCCACGCTCATCCCATCTTTGCAAGCTCTTTTCGTTGTATAGAATATGAAGTACGTTGCTGCGATTTTTGCTGTTCTGAGTTGACCAAGTATCGACTGGGGCACTGTACGAGAAGACAAAGCTGCAGGTTTGTAGCCATGCAATTGCACCGGTCCGGTGTGCTCGGGGCGATCGGAATCTGAGCGTTCGCAATGTTGGTAGGTTCGAAGCACAGCGGGTCCCTCTTTCTGCACGATTGAATCCCACAGGGTGAAGTGAAGGGTACGAGGTAGGGAGAAGAAGATTGTGTGTGCGTGTTGGTGGTTGGGGGAAGGGAGGGTGGTGGGGGGTAAGGTGAGAGACAGAGAGTGCATGTGGATAGGGTGGGGTGAGGGGTAGGGAGAGGTCAGGATGGGGGGGAGGGGGGGATGGTATGTGTGTATGAGGGTGGGAGGCCACACCTGAAGCAGAAGGGGAATAGGTAGGGAGAAGAGGTGTGTGTGGGTTTGGGGGGAGAGGCAGGGGAGCGTTGAGCAAGGGCTGAGATGGCTGATTTCTTGACTGTGTGTAAGGGAGAGGGGGTGGGTGGGGTGGGGGCATACAAGGGCGTTACCCGTTATGTAACCCAGACCAGACTAGGACCCATGGCCTGGGTGGGGGGGGGTGGCCACCAGCCACACGGGCTACCGTACTAGTATATCTATATCTATCTATATCTATCTATCTATCTATCTATACGAGGGGGGGGCAGGAATAAATTTTGCAGACCACGTGTTCGGAAATTGTTTTTTTCACCCCTGACCACCCACCTACCCCCCCCCCCCCCCCCCCTCCCGAGGCTTCATATCTGGACACCCAGATAGTATAACATTGTGAAAGGGGGGTCCATGAGCATCATCTCTTCAAGGCCTTTCCAACCATACAACCAAAAATTAAAAATAACAAGTTCGGACAAAGTTATTCAGTTTTGAGTATTTTTAAAATCTTCTTGGGTAGCTCAGTAGTCCGCGCCCTTGGAGGAGATCACCCAGGTATGAAAAGGACTGAAGGCGTTATTTATCTGTCTATCTATCATTATCATAATCATTATCATGGTTAAATTGACTCAAATTATATTCTTGAGCCTGAGGGTCTGCTTGGGTGTGGTGGGGGTGGGTGATGGTGTGTGTGTGTGGTGTGTGGGGAGGAGGGTTGTGTGTGTGTGTGGTGGTGGTGGTGGTGTGGGGGGGATAGACCCCAGGTTCGACTGCTTTAGGAACCTCGTCAGCATCGCAGGGACCAGAATGTAGAACGAGCATAGGAACGCACGTTTTTCAGCCGAACTGCCGCAAGTGCGACGCTGAGCGCTAAGCTGTAGGTGACGTCCAGCCTGGCGTCCAGCCAGGCGTTCAGCCTGGATGTGCCTTCCAGGGCACCCACCAATTACACACTGGGTGTAACAGACTAACATATTTGTACTCGTCTCGTCGATCCCTTCTCGATGGTGCACTTAACGCTCAAAAACTCGCAATGGCAAGAAAGTTACACGAAGTACAAATAAAGTTGGAAAAACGGTCGGACCCCCCCCCCCCCCCCCCCCCCCCCCCCCCCCCCCCGCCCGTGGGTGTATCGACATGATTTTTTTGTATCGACTATTGCTTGCAATTCTCTATCCATATCGAACATGAGGTACGAAATATTTTTTCTTGCCCCCCCCCCCTTGTATGTATATATATATATATATCATTAGGGTTGGGAAGCAAACGTATATTTTGGGTTTACATCCATCGCACACGTATACTGTATGCGCACAAAAAGTTGGCATACAATTGGCAAAGGTTATTGACAAAGGGTTGATTCTGTGCGTTTGGGCCAAAACAGGGAGCGGGTCGGTCGGCGGGTGTCTTGCCAACGTTTGTGCCAGAGCTAAGTTTCTGACTTTGCAGATGTTGCCCAACCTGAACTTGCAGACAGAGGCAGATGATATGATCGCTTGCGGACAGAGGCAGATGATCTTATTGCTTGCCAACAGAGGCAGATGATCTGATGGCTTGTAAACAGAGGAGCAAGACCGGATGGGAATTCAATGCACTTCAGGAGGAGTTTTTAAAGATGGTTTTAAAGGTCTTGCTGTGTTGCTAATTTCATTGGCAATCCATATCAACTCTCAGAAAATATATCTGGAAAGTTAAGATTGCCCAAGTCTCAGAAAAATAAATCATGACCAGAAAGCGAGTCGACCAAGGAGCGCGGTGCCAATCTAAGGGAATCATTAAATGCCAGTTGGTCTATTATATGACTGTTTAACCCTAAATTAACCCTAAACCCATGAAAAAGAATTTTCTCCAGTAGTGCAAAAACATTACAAACATGTTTATACGGCTTTAAAAAATATACACAAGCTTCCCAACCCTATATATCACACAACATATTAGGCAATATCTACCTGAATTTTCTATGGAGATTGGGCAGCTCTCTATAAGCCATACAAAAGCCTTTATGGACTGACTTTTCTCTAGACTGTTACATGTTTTTTCAACCAACTCTGGGCTGTTCACTACTGTCTTCCTATTCCTATTACCTCTATGCGATGCCCACAGAAGCCAGGGAGCATACGAAGTACATTAGACTATTCAAAGACTTGTCCAGGTCCTTGACGGGCTGACTTGCCTCTGGCATGGACAAACAAAGGCTGACCCCTACCTGTAAGCCCTTCATGGATATTATATATATAAACCCTACAACCTAACAAACACATGCTGATCCCCTACCTGCATGCCCTTCGTGGATATATATAAACCCTAAACCCTGATTTAAACATGCTGGTCCATACCTGTATACCCTTCGAGGATTTTTTATACAAAGCCAGCTCTCTGGGAAGCAGCATGGCCGCAGCTTTGGGGTCAAGTTCTGGCTCAGCTAGGGCCGTCTGCACAAGAGGAATTTGAGGTCAAGTGCAGCAGTATCATGGGCCACCTGTAGCAGGAATAACCATATAAACTACCTGCCATGCCTTGATATATACCATATAAACTATGTTATGCATGTTTGTGGGAAATGAACACACTCAGGAAACGTCTTTAGGAAAACAAGAATACACGCGGGAAACACACTCAGGACCTGACAGAAGGAGAATAAGGAACACAATAAACACACTGATGAATTGACAGAGGTAAAATGACGCACGCAGGAACTGTAGCGGAAAAAGAGACTGAGCTGCATAACAGCAAACAGATACACACTGAGTAGCACAAGAACACACATAGTAAATGACAAAAGGGAAAAGAGACTGAGCTGCATAACAGCAAACAGATACACACTGAGTAGCACAAGAACACACATAGGAAATGACAAAGGGAAAAGAGACTGACCTGCATAACAGCAAACAGATACACACTGAGTAGCACAAGAGCACACAAAGGAAATGACAAAAGGGAAAAGAGACTGACCTGCATAACAGCAAACGTATACACACTGAGAAAGCGGCGGTACGCTCTCAGCAGCTTAGGATCCTTGATGTACGCAACCGCTTGGGTGAACAAAAAAGTACTACGTGTACCGCATCTCCCAAAGGCCCTTCGAGCAGCCTTCCATCGATCATAAGCACGGTTGAGTTTGAACGCCAGCAGCAGGGACATCGCGAAGGATGTAATATGGAAACTTGTGAGTAGAAGCGGTATGTTCAATTTTCTGGTTGTGTTTGACAATATGCCAATTGCGATAGCGATGAGCACCGAAGACAGCCATGGCCACTTTATGTTCCACAGGATATGGGACGGAGGGCCAAGGTAGCAGAAGGGAGCTTGGAGATACCGCCTCTGTGAGTGCAGCAGGTCCCACTCTTTTGCGCTTGACTTCAACATGTCTGGGCGTCCGTCGTAGAAATGTGAACTGAAGAAGAGGTTGAAGGGCCAAAAAGGCCAGGTGAGCCCCCAACATAGTTGGAAAGTCCCATGGCCAATTCTCCTGCTGAAAGCATTCCGTTCCATGGTGGACTGGACAGCTGGTGAGGCCACCGAAACTGAGACAGCTGGCCTGTGTTGTACTGTGCTGTGCTGTGCTGTATGTGTCTGTGTGAAGGGGGGTACTTGAGTGGTTGAAGATTCAGCTGGTGAGGCTACCGGCACTCCAACCACGGGCTAGGCTGTGCTGTGCTGTGCTGTTCTGTCTGTATGTGTCTGTGTAGATGAAGATACAGTCGGTTGCCTCACCGACACGCAAACAGTGGGCCAGGGTCGTGCTGTGCTGTGCTGTGTGTGTGTGTGTGTTTGTGTTAGAAGATACCGCTGGTGAGGACACTCTAGGGCTAGGGCCGTGCTGTGTGTACACACTCCACTGCAGCTTGGTAAAGACTGAATCCAAGGAAGTTGGAGGATGGCACTGTAGATCAAGTTGATTTACATCAGCACCAGCATCCTCGTGTTGAGGAGACTGTGACGAGTGTGAAAAGAGCTTGTATACGGGGGGAAAGAGGGGAGGAGAAACGAACGCGCAGCGGCGTGGCTGAAGGAGCGGATCGCTAGGGACCGCACGGAAAAACAGGCCGGAAATTATCACGTTTGACAGTGAGATCCTGACGGAAAAGAAGAAGCCAAGTTGGTGGATTCCTAATTGAGAACGGAAAGGAATGGCCGGCGAGGGCAGTGTTATGCCTGGTCACTCATTATAGCCTCCAAATCCCCCAAAAGACCCCCATCGCCCCCAACGACCAGCGGCCCTGAGGGGTCCTCTAGTCTGGTAGGGACGCAGGCCCGCGCGCGGGTTTAGGTAGTGGTAGACGTTGTAGACGGTAGCGTTGGGTAGCGTTGCATGCCAGGAGAAAGGTCCAGGCGGCATTGTATCACAGACCTTAGTTTTTTGTATCTATAAGGAATCGACCCTTATCCCATAGGCATAGGAATCCACCCTTTGCCTCTTCTTTTTCCGGCAGGATGTCATCGTAACTGGCAAACGTGATAATTTCCTGGTTTTCGGTGCGGTCCCTAACGATCCGCTCCTTCAGTCACGCCGCTGCGCATTCGTTTCTCTTCTCCTTTCCCCCGAATACAAGATTTTATCACACTCGTCACAGTCTCTCTACGCGATGATGCTGATGCTGATGTAAATCAGCTTGATCTTCAGTGGCATCCTTCAGCTTACTTGGATTCAGTCTTTACTAAGCTGCAGTGGAGTGCATACACACAGCACTGCCCTAGCCCTAGAGTGTCCTCACCAGGGGTATCTTCAACCACACAGACCCACACAGACAGCACAGCACAGCACGACCTAGCCCGTGGTTGGAGTGTGGGTAGCCTCACCAGCTGTATCTTCAACCACACACACACAGCACAGCAGAGTACGACCCAGGCCAGCTGTTTCAGTTTTGGTGGTCTCACCAGCTTTACCCCCCACCATGATTTCAGACAAATTTTTCGGCAGGAGGATTGGCCATGGGCCTTTCCAACTATTTTGGGGGTTCACCTGGCCTTTTTGGCCCTTCAGCCTCGCCTACCACACACGCCCAGACATGTTGAAGTCAAACGCAAAAGAGTGGGAGATGATGCACTCACAGAGGCGGTATCTCCATGGTCTCTTCTGCTACATTGGCCCTCCATCCCATATCCTGTGGAACATAAAGTGGCCATGGCTGTTTTCCCTGCTCATCTCTGTCGGAGTTGCAATAGTCTCTTTCGAAAACAGAGGACAACTGAAAATACCACTTCTGCTCACAAGCTTCACTTTTACATCCTTCGCAATGTCCCTCCTGCTGGCTTTCAAACTCAACCGTGCTTATGATCGATGGAAGGCTGCTCGAAGGGCCTTTGGGAGATGCGGTACACGCAGTACTTTTTTGTTCACCCAAGCGGTTGCGTACATCGAGGATCCTATACTACTGGGAGCGTACCGCCGCTTTCTCAGTGTGTTTACGTTTGCTGTTATGCAGGTCAGTCCCTTTTCCCTTTTGTCATTTCCTTTGTGTGCTCTTGTGCTACTCAGTGTGTATCTGTTTGCTGCTATGCAGGTCAGTCTCTTTTCCTGCTTCAGTTCCTGCGTGTGTTATTTTCCCTCTGTCAATTCATCAGTGTGTTTCCTGTGTTCCTTATTCTCCTACTGTCAGTTCCTGAGTGTGTTTCTCGGGTGTATTCTTGTTTTCCTAAGTGTATTCAGTTCCCACAAACATGCGTACATATAGTTTCTATGGTGTCTATCAAGGGGGGGTCAGGAAGACAGATTTTGGACCGCATCATCAATACGGTGTCTGATTCAGATGTGAGTTGGAATTGTAGAAGTTTCAGACCTAAGGGGGGGGGGGGGGGGGGGAAGAAATAAAGATGAAAACAAGTTGATGCCCCCCCGCCCCCCCCCCCCCCCCCCCCCATGGGGGGGGCTAGGGCACGGCACGTCTCGAAAACCCGTGACTATGGTGAAGCCACGTATTCGCATCAATCGCATCAATCTAAACGCGCAAATAATTGTTATTTGAACCCCTTATGCTTAAAATGGATTCAATTTTCCTATCGATCGCAAGTTTTCTCGCTGGACGTGTTGGGTCCTAGAGGGGCTTAAAAACAGACTTCGACAAGGAGCTCCACTGCGCGCTTCGAGGAGGGGGGGGGGGGGGGGGGGGGGGAGAATAAAGATGAAAACAAGTTGATGCCCCCCACCCACCCACCCCTCCCCTAAAAACAACCTACCACCCCCTGCCCCACCTAAAATAAGGGTCTTTCGAAATATCTTTTCTTGCCCTATCCATTTATGCTCTTACATCTTTCATTGGGTTGCCCAAACGTGATTTATCGTGAAGTTAAGAATTGGGTCAAAAAATCTTTGGAGACCTCCAACTTCCTGTTCAACTTTATTTTGGATAAAACAAGTGTAGTCGGATCCTGAAGAGAACTTATATTTAAAGCAATGATGAGTTTCAGCAGCTTATTTCCTGCCTAGCCCCTTGTTTACATGGACATCATCCCTGCTACAGGCGGCCCACGGTACTCATGCACTTGACCTCAAATTCCCCTTGTGCAGACCGTTCTAGCTGAGCCAGAACTTGACCCCAAAGCTGCAGCCATGCTGCTTCCCAGAGAGCTGGATTTGTATAAAAAATCCCCTAAGGGCATGCAGGTATGGACCACCATGTTTTTATCAGGGTTTATGGTCAATATATATCCACAAAGGGCATGCAGGTACGGATCGGCATGTGTATGTCAGGTTGTAGGGTTTTTATATATCCACAAAGGGCATGCAGGTAGGGACCAGCATGTTTTTATCAGGGTTTATGGTCTATATATATATCCACTAAGGGCATGCAGGTACGGATCGGCATGTGTATGTCAAGTTGTAGGGTTTTTATATATCCACAAAGGGCATGCAGGTAGGGATCAGCATGTTTTTGTCAGGGTTTAGGGTTTATGTCTATCCACAAAGGGCATACAGGTGGGGGATCAGTATGTGTTTGTCAGGGTTTAGGGTTAATCTATAATATCCACAAAGGGCATACAGGTAGGGGTCAGCTTTTGTTTGTCCATGCCAGAGGCAAGTCAGCCTTTCAAGGACCTGGACAAGTCTTTAAACTGTCTAATCTGCTTCGCAAGCTCCCTGGCTTCTGTGGTTACCGCATGGAAATTGGAAGAATGGAAGCAGCCCAGAGTTGGTTGAAAAACTATGTAACAGTCCAGAAACAAGCCAGACTGTAGAGGTTGTCGTATGGCTTCCCAATCCCCAAAGAAAAGACAAGTAGATATTGCAAAACAAATTGTATGATAATAAGGTTGGGCCGACGTATGTCTTTATGTGATATGTTGATAAGCTCGTACATATATTTGCGTCATATATTTGTTACGGATACATATGCTTGTATGTTGTATACAAACGTATGCTTGGCTGCTGCATGATATAGTGTTATGGAGTGGCATGATGTTTTCTGCCTTCGAATTTCGACATGATCAGCACAGCAACAGAAAGAGCAGAATACCCTCAACAAGTTTGCAAGGGGAATCGAGGCCAAGTTAGCAGAAACAAAAAGTTGGCAGTCTTATAAAGGGGCATAATGTTTTGCATTACAGCTTTTTCACATGAATGTTTGCGTTATCAGCACAGCACCTGAAAGCCCGGAATGCCCTCAGCAAGTTTGCAAGAGGAACCGAGGCCAAGTTAGCAGAAACAATGAAGTTGCCAGTGCAGGGAATGTTTGTAATTCTACAGAGGAATAATGCTGAAACCAAGATGCTGAAGTGCTCCATGATAAGGAGGTGGCCTTGAATGCCATGGGCCCTGATGACTGAAACAGACTTCAAAACATGTCTTCATTGTCTTGTTTATAGTATAGGATAGGTGTATAATCAAGTATATAACTGTAGCTGTGCACAACCACAAAATGTCTGATCATTGTTTTTAGAGTTGATATGGACTGCCAATGAAATTAGCAACCCAGCAATACCTTTAAACCCATGTAAATGTTTCCCCTTTAGAAGTGCATTTAATTTCCATCTGCTTTATACACTTGTATATATCTACATAAATATAAATATGTATATATATACGACGGATGCAAACCCAAAAGATGCGTCCTATTCCCAACACTAATGATATTATATATATTTATATGGATATATGGATATTTATAAACCCTAAACCCTAAAACCATAAACCATAAACCCTAAAACCCTATAAACCCTATGGATATATATATGAATATATATCCATATATATCCATATATATGTGGATATATATATATATATAAATCCATTGTTTTGCCATGTGGGTGCTTCCGTGCTTCTTACTTTTGTTGAAGCACAGAGTCTCATACACCCTCGTGGTGTCATGTAGACTTTAACATGAAATGTAATGTAATGAAATCCATGGTATCGTACTTGACAACCCTTAATGCAGGTCATCATTACAAAGCTACAGCTCCTGTCCACTGCTGCTCAACTGCCCACAGCACAGATGCTGGTGATGGAGGCGACCGTAGCTGAGCTTTGGTTGAATGCTCAAACGTTAGGTCGCAAGCCCTCCCTTATGGGCTCAGCCTCATCTCGCTGGGCTTTGTCCAAATATGGTGCACCTTGCTTCCGCTTGGCCTCAGCGCCAGCACGTACGGGGTCCACGAGTTCATCCGGGTGCCAGCCACAGGCATCATCACCCTCCTGCTGCTGGCAGTGGATGAGGTGGCGACCCAGTTAGAGCAGCCATTTCCTATGCTGCCTCTTGCTTTTCTGGCGAACAGTTCTATGACAGATATTTGTAGGGTGGAGCAAGAAGCTGCTGAGCTAAGAGATATGGCAGCTGCGGAAGATGCGGAAGATATTATCTGTCCAAGCTTGGGGCATGTGAAGCTTAGCGTCGAGCAGTGACATGCAGGGTGCTCTCAACCCTCCTTCTGCAAAAAGTTGAAAATTGAAAATTCGAACATCCTAGTAAGTCACACTGCCGGGGACAGTTGACCCTACTAAGGACATGGTGTTATCAACACCGGTTCGCAAGCTCACCTTGCTCGAGTTGGCAACGAGGCTAGAACCAGTCACGTTTAATACGGTTGACGGCCACCGTGAGAACCGAAACGCTCCCGACGGGGTTCGAACCCGGCATCTCCTTCGATCAAGGCCGGACACTCTACCATTGAGCCACTTCGAGTCCGGATCGGCGATCTCCTTCTGCAACTAGAAGCTCTTATGACCTTGCTTTTCTGGCGAATAGTGCTATGACAGAGATTGCTAGGCTGGAGCAAAAAGCTGCTGAGCTAAGAGATTCAGCAGCTGCGGAAGATGCGGAAGATATCAGCTGCCCTAGCTCGGGGCATGTGAAGCTTAGCGTCGAGCAGTGACGTTGTTGAACGACACGGAATGCGAGTGTGTTCAGGACATCCAGAACGCACTTGCATTCCTGCTGTCAACCCTTATTCTGCAACTAGAAGCTCTAATGACCTTAGCTGCCCAAGCCCGGGGCATGTGAAGCATAGCGTCGAGCAGTGACGTGCAGGGTGCTCTCAACCCTTCTTCTGCAACTACTCGTCGGTGACTAGTGGTGTAATGCTGTGGGCTTACTGCAATACATGTCCCGCTTGCAGCAAGTAGCTTGCCGTTAAGTGTGCGTCAATGGGGCTGCAAGGATGTACGCATCCTGCTGTCAACAAGTAAGCCTTAAGCCCCCTGCTTGTTGCAAGCGGGTATGCAGTAAACAGGCTGCAAGCGTCTTGCTAAAGTAATGAGAACGCCTGGTGGGGCCTGGTATTAAATGAACCCGTTGTTCGCGGGCAGAGAACGGTCTTCCACCTCAGGACAAGCTACCATCGCGGTTGACGACGACCTGCAACGCCAAGAGCGACCGGAGGAGGAGTCGAATTCCCAACTCCTCATCCTCAAGCGATCTGGTCTCCTACAAGACCATTGTATATCACTGAAAGGGGCTATAACATCAAGTGTTTGGCTGGCCAAAACATTTCCTTGGCGGTGTTGAATCAAGTAAGGGATATAACATTGTGCATCTGGCCCGCTTAGGTATCTCCAAAGTATCCGCCCTCAAGCTCTGCACCATACTCCACACCCATGCCACTGTCTCTTTCCATTCCATTGTTGCGTGCAGAAGACACATGGAACAGGCCCGAAACCCTCCCCCAGGGGTATGTTAGCCCCCCCCCTCCCCCCCCCTTTTGGTGGTTGGCCCCAGTAAAAGCAAACGGGCTGGCCCCCTCAACCTCACGCCTCGTAACAAGGCGTACTATTTATTTATTGTGCATCTGGCTGCTTATCAAGGTAATGCATTTGTAGTTTAGTCAGTCTTGGAAAAAAAGCTGATAGCTAAAGGGATCTTTCTGGAATTGAAATTCCAATTGTTGCACGGTGATTCCTTTCCAATGCAATAATTACATCCATTATTTAGCTGGTCAATATTTGTCCTTGTCGGCATGTATTTATGATACAGTCCAGGGGTACGCCAAATAGGCTATAGGGACTTGCCCAACCGTGATAGGAAGGGCTTACAAAGAAAAAGCATTGATGAACTGACCCCCAAACAATCGTTTTACCGACGGGGGGCCTGAGTTCGTGCTACAGTGATCATTTAATTATACAATATGCTGGTGTTTGTTTGTTCGTTGTCACGGAGCATCCCAAAGCTGTAGGGACGAACCACTTATGCCACTAGGGGTCCCATCATGCATTCATGCATGGCATATGACTACTGGCATCCATATCCTACGCCATGATCAAGATTTTGATTTTGAATTGTGACTTGGTTCTTCAGCCAACTCTATCTGGGCTGCTACAGTGACCATTTTGGTATTGAAACAAGTGAGGGATATGGAATTGTGCATCTGACTGCTTATCAAGGTAATGCAGGCGTACTTGAAACCCTGTTCAGTCTTGACCGGGGTTCTACATTTTGTCAAATTGGTCAGCGCTTAAAGCGCACAAACGTCAAATTGGTCAGCGCTTTGTAGTGCAAAAAGCGCAAAAACTGAGCGCTGCGGCCACAGGGGGTTGAAAAACTGCGCAAACTGCGCAGTGGGGCTCAAAAAGTGTGCACGGAATCGTTATAATATTATTAATATATATATTGTATAGTTTGTAGTACCCTGGTCTTGACGCTTTCCTGAGCCTTGAAAAGCCCTAGGGTTAAGCATATGAGCGGTACAGGCCTGCAGAGGTTTCTGGATGTGGGGTTCAGGGATCTGTGGAGTAAAAGCTGGTAGCTGAAGGAATCGCGGCGGCATGATGATGATGATGATGATGATGTATTCATGATGTATTTATGCTTGGATGTGTACATGTTTTTTCAGCCAACTCTTGGCCTCGGATATAACATTGTGCATCTGGCTGCTTATCAAGAAACAGGAGGACCATTCCACATGATGGAATGAGTGTAAGAATTTACAGAAATTATGGGAATAAAAAGGTTTAATAAAATTATTTAATAAAATTATAAAATAAAATAAAATTATAAAATAAAATAAAATTATAAAATAAAATTATAAAATAAAATTGTGGGAATAAAAAGGTTTAATAAAATTATTTAATAAAATTATAAAATAAAATTATAAAATAAAATAAAATTATAAATAAAATTATTTAATGAAATTATGGGAATAAAAAGGTTTAATAAAATTATTTAATAAAATTATAAAATAAAATAAAATTATAAAATAAAATAAAATTATAAAATAAATTATTTAATGAAATTATGGGAATAAAAAGGTTTAATAAAATTATTTAATAAAATAAAATAAAATTATTTAATGAAATTATGGGAATAAAAAGGTTTAATAAAATTATTTAATAAAATGATAAAATAAAATAAAATTATAAAATAAAAGTATTTAATGAAATTATGGGAATAAAAAGGTTTAATAAAATTATTTAGTAAAGTTATAAATAAAATAAAATTATAAAATAAAAGTATTAAATGAAATTATGGGAATAAAAAGGTTAGGGTCGTAGAGTTGATCAGCAGCAGCAGCAGCATTCAGATTATGTTTGGACAGTGAGAGCTGCTGAAAGCCATTGAGCTATGCAGTAAATATCATTGAAAGTGAACACTTTGTGGGAGTCAAGATTTGAACTACGGGCGATCCTGAGGGTTTTGCAACCTTACTAGTCTAGCGAAGCGATCGCGGCATGATGATGATGGATTGATGATATATTCATGCTTGGATTGAAACATGGTTTATCAGCCAACTCTGGGCTGCTCACTGTCTTCCGATTCCAAGCCCCTCCGTGCGATACCCACGGAAACCAGTGAGCATAGAATGAGTCTATGATACTAAACAAATTAGACAGTTAAAGACTTTTTCAGTACATTGTGTATGCTGAATTGCTGTGGTGATGAACTGATGATGGTGATGATGGGGGTAGGGGGTGTTGGGCCTGGATTAATTTGGAGGCTATATCGTGACCGTTCAGTATGTGACCGCACCGGCAGCAAACTTCACGAGTAATTATTGAACTACATAAATCATTTGTTTTGAAGGCACAGGGCACATGGTGCAGCCTACTTTTTAAACAAATGTCAGATTTGTCAGAGGCCTCATTGATGTACTGATATAAAAAAAAAAAAAATATATATATATATATATATATATATATATGTTGTTCTACCCTGGTTTTTTTCCCTGCACCCTAGAGATGATTAAATCTAGCACTAGCAGGAATCCAAACGGAATAAACTAAGCATGCCCATGTCCAAAATGTCTGGGCATACATACATACTGACAATCAACCATAATTGTTTTTCTTTTTAAGCCCTTCCTATACGGTTGGGCAAGTCACTTTAGCCTATTTGGCCTACCCCTGGACTGTAACATACTTGCCTACAGTATGTGGGATAGTATCTGTCTAGTATAAACATGTCGTACAAGGGTGCTTATTCGTATGAGTGACTTTGGAATGGGTTGGAAGGGGGTTTTAAATAAGGGAATAAAGCATGGGTTTCATTTTTCTGGGAATACGGAACTTCCAAATGTACTTCAACCATTATTATTATGTAACGGCAATATGGTATCACGCCATCATATGATGCCAGCAGTCGGACTACGCTGAAGTTACCATTTCCATACAATATAATATGATGCAATTTCTTTGATATCATATGACATCATACTCTCCTTTGGCCAATGTTTGTATGTTACAGTCCAGGGGTGGGCCAAATAGGCTAAAGGGACTTGCTCAACCGTAATAGGAAGGGCTTAAAAAGAAAAAGCACTGATGAACTGAACCCCAAGCAATCGTTTTACCGACAGGTGCCCTGCGTTTGTGCTACAGTGATCATTTATTTTTACAATATATTGAGGACTGGGGATTTATTTTCTGTATAATAGAGATGCGGAAGATGTTGGATCCAGTATTGGGATGACTTACCTTGAGAATTCAGATTCCAAATATTTTGAAACGCAGTGAAACCTGGGGAGCATGGTTTTTCAGTAGGACCACCCAGCTCTGCGTCCTGAGACGCAACAGAGTTTACAGCCTGCGTACGAGACGCAACAAATTTCATAGCCTGCGTCCTGAGACGCAACCAGAGGGGACGCAACCGACCCTTCCCACGTTGCGTCTCAGGACGCAAGGGAACCTTCGAAGGTGCCTCTGGGACGCAGGACGCGGCTTCCTGAACAATCCTGCAGCGGAGGCAATCGATTGACTGCTTTCCCTAGTTGACGGTTGCGGTTGCCCGGAGCCGGACTGGCCTAGTTGGCGAGCAGGGGATGTAGTCCCGGGATACAGTGGACAGGTCCAAGGTCTTCCTTCACGTGATGGCCTATAGCCATGGCCGAGATTTGGGGTTTACAGCCCGCAGCCTAAAACCGGGCGGTGGGCACGCCTAACTCTTCCTTCCTCATTGCCGTCACTAGGGTTACTTCTCGACTCCCCTATTATCCATTAAGCAGCCATGCTTCGCCAGGTTCTCGGCATCAGGGCCCTCATGGGTCTGGAATCCACAGTTGGCGCCTCCGTTTGCAACTACGCGACCAAGGCCGTTGATGTAACTTTGTTCCCCGGAGATGGCATCGGTCCCGAGATTGCCGCTGCCACCAGGTCCATCATCGAGGCCGCTGGAGTGGCCATTAAGTGGGATGAGCAGATCGTCGGCTCGATCCCTCACCCACGCACTAACTCCATGGTCACCCGTGAAAACCTGGACTCCGTGCTGGTAGGCTTCGTTACTCCCTCAATGCTTTCCCGCTTGCTTCCCATCTCATCGACAGCAAACACGTTTTATAGCAAAATATCATGGCGATTGCGATGCTCACCATTGATACCCCAAATCTTCACAACGTGATAACAGGCAAACAAGGTCGGTCTGAAGGGACCCATGGCCACCCCCATCGGCAAGGGCTTCCGATCCCTCAACCTCACCTTGCGTAAGGAGCTCGATCTGTACGCCAACGTGCGCCCTTGCATGAGCATTCCCGGATATGCCACTAGGTACGATGGCGTCAACCTGGTAACCATTCGTGAGAACATTGTTTGGAGCACGAGGTCGTTCCTGGCGTCGTGGAGAGCTTGAAGGTTCGTAACTGCCTACTGTTTTCTCTTAAGGGTTCGGGTTGTTGGTGGTATAAAACTGTCAACTGGTTACTCTTTGATCAGGGTGAGAATCCACATGCTTGTAGCGTTCAGTTTCTAACGAGTATCGTCCCCGTGGCTGACTGACCTCTAGGATCTCAGAGGATCAGGTCAATTGATTTGGCCTTCCAAACTCAATTTTGTTCATGCAACCCTTGCCACATGCATGACAGTTTTTTCGCTTACCTGGGCATTGCAGTGAGCATGCCTTACATACCATGCAACGCCTTCAAAACCTAGGAGCATGTTATAAAAACCTCGCATGATCAAATCCTCACATAATACCTCGGAACTTGTCAGCATGAATTTGAAAACATCCTGTAGGGTGTTGAAGGCATTCTTGATGCAAATGCCTTCAACATGCAAAATATGTGATCGAAACCTCACATCACCTTGTTGAAACCTAACCGCATGTGATCAAAACACCATAGCATGCCTTCAACACCCTACAGGATGTGACCAACACATCACATCATCTCTTCAAGCCGCGACAACACGTGATCAAAGCACAATAGCATGTGATCAAAACATCATAGCATGCTTTCTGTCTGTCTCTGCATGTGACCAACACCTCGCACCATCTGTTCAAGCCGAAACAACATGTGATCAAAACACCTTAGCATGCCTTCAGTCTCTTACTGCATGTGACCAACACCTCGCATCATCTCTTCAAGCCGAAACAACATGTGATCAAAACACCTTAGCATGCCTTCAGTCCCTTACTGCATGTGACCAACACCTCGCACCATCTCTTCGAGCCGAAAAAAAACATGTGATCAAAACACCGTAGCATGCTGTCAGTCCCTCTCTCAAGCTATTCAACACTTAACATCATCTCTTCAAGTTGAAACAACATGTGATCAAAACACCATGGCATGCTTTCAGTTCCTTGCAGGCATGCCCTTACTGCACACGTAAGAAAACAAACCTCACATCATCTCTTCAAAAGCTAACAACATGCGCTCAAAACATCATGGCATGCCTTTAGTTCCTTGAAGGCATACCCTTACTGCACTTGTTAAAAAGCAAACCTCACATCATCTCTTCAAAAGCCAATAGCATGCGCAGATTTGTTCCCCCTCGTTACCTATAGCGATCACTACCTGGACCACATTTTGTCAAAACAAATCCGCTACCCTTACACCTAGCCCAATCCCCCCAGGATGGCCCTTCAGGCTGCTCTTCTCAAATCACTACCTAAACCTAAGCTAATAGCATGCGTAGGGTAGTGGTGGAGCCCCGCCTCCTAGGGGGCAGGAGCCCCAAGATTCACCATATTGTCCGTTTGTGCGACCAACCGACCGACCGAAAAATTGAAGCCTGACACGTCAGCCGACTGTCTCGTAACTAACTGGCTTCGGCCAGCTCCATCGTTGCCACCTCTCGTTCCGTTGCCAACACACTCCGCCAACTTTCCGCGTCGCTTGCGACGCTGCCTAGTACTTGTTCCCTTGCTACCTATAGGGATCGCTACTTGGGACTCCATTTTGGCAAAACAAATCCGCTAACCTGAAACCTGAGCCCCAACCCAAATCCGCTAACCTGAAACCTGAGCCCCAACCCCCCCAGGATGGCCCTTCGGGCTGCCCTACCTAAATCACTACCTGGACCCCACCCTTGGAAAGGACCAAATCACTGAAAGCTACCGGAAGACCCCCTTTCTGAAATAACATAACCCCCACCGCATGGATCGCTGGTCAAATCACTACCTGGACCCCACCCTTGGAAAGGACCTAATCACTGAAAGCTACCAGAAGACCCCCTTTCTGAAATAACATAACCCCCACCGCATGGATCGCTGGTCAAATCACTACCTGGACCCCACCCTTGGAAAGGACCAAATCACTGAAAGCTACCGGGAGACCCCCTTTCTGAAAGAATAACAATTGAGTACTAGGCGCATGCGACGCAGGAAATTGGCGGAGAGTGGGTTCGAAATCGGCGGCGAGGTTGGAACTATCCCAGGTTTGGAAGTGTGGAGAGTGGGTTTACGAGGCCCAGGGTTGGAACGAGACGGCCTGACTGACAGACAGACAGACACTTGGACAAAGCGGTGACCCTGGGGGCTCCTGACCCCCCAGAAGAGGGGGCTCCGCTAAAAAAAGCTCTTGACATGCAATCAAAATATAACGGCATTATTAAAAAAACGGCATTATTCCAGTTCTAACAGCATATCTTATAATCACACAATATATTTTCAGAAGCCAACTACATGAAATAGAAACTGCACAGCATGCCTTCCCAAAAAACCTCCCAACATGCCTTCGGATCTATCACATGTCGAAAAGCATAGATATTGGGAGGCCGGGCCAAGGTTTGAATATCGTGGTATTCATCGTTTCAACAAACACTACCATAACTGTGGCAATAATAGTCCGGTACCTTAGGGTAGGCGGCCTGTGTGTGTGTGTGTATGGGGGGGGGGGGGGGGGGGCCGAGGTTTAATTCTGCCCAACATGCCTTATGAGATCTATCACATGACATCATCAAGAATGCTAGTATTTGCTTTACTGCTATCAAGTGTGCTTCTGACAAGGTTGGCCTACTTGAACTCGAACTTGGTTACATAGCTTCAGCCAGCAATTTGGCTGCTCGCCGTCTTTGGCAGTAAAAACAATACTACCAGGAAAATGAACATTCGAACAAATGACTTTTTTTCTTTCCTTTTTTGTCTTTTTCATTTTTCGTTTTTTGTTTTTGGCAAGGCTGGTCTACAGTTGGGTGAACACATATGTTGGCGATGGTGTCAGTGTTGGTACTGGAGTTGTGGTGGTGCAGCAAACCCACCATCAAGGCTGCAGCATCCTTCCACACCAGGTAACATTTGACTACATCGTATCAGCATCACCACACTATTGTCACAGCCCACCCATACCCACTCATACACCGCATCGTCTCAGCATGCCTCTACAAACGAACATCGTGCCTTTTTATGCAACAGAGTCTTTCAAATTGAAATATCACACTTGCTCAGGAAACTCCGTGACTTCTAGATCATCACCAGGAAGGCCAGCACTCGTGTCGCCGAGGATCCCTCCACAACCTGACATCATGCCTTTTCATGTAACCAAGTCTTCAAATTTGAAATATCACACTTGCTCAGGAAACTTCGTGACTCGTTGGTCATCACAAGGAAGGCCAGCACTCGTGTTGCTGAGTATGCCTCCACAACCTGGCATCATGCCTTTTCATGTAACCAAGTCTTTAAAATTGAAATATCACACTTGCTCATTACACTTCGTGACTTGTAGATCATCACCAGGAGCTCCAGCACTCGTGTCGCCGAGCATCCCTCCGCAACCTGGCATCATGCCTTTTCATGCAACGGAGTCTTTACAATTTTAATATCACACTTGCTCACTACACTTCATGACCTGTAGATCATCACCAGGAAGGCCAGCACTCGTGTTGCTGAGTATGCCTCTACCTAGCATCATGCCTCCACCTAGCATCATGACTTTTCATGCAACAGAGTCTTTAAAATTGAAATATCACACTTGATCAGTACACTTCATCACGTTTGTTGTTTAAATACCCTGTAGATCATCACCAGGAAGGCCACCACTCGTGTTGCTGAGTATGCTTTCACAACCTGACATCATGCCTTTTCATGTATCCAAGTTATCAGATTTGAAATATCACACTTGCTCAGGAAACTTCGTGACTTGTAGGTCAACACCAGGGAGGCCAGCATTCGTGTTTTTGAGTATGCCTCCACAACCTAGCAGCATGTCTTTTCATGTAACCAAGCCTTTCAAATTGATATATCACACTTGCTTAGTACATTTCATGACGTTTTTTCTTTGAATAACTTGTAGATCATCACTAGGAAGGCCAGCATTCGTGTTGCTGAGTATGCCTTCAAGTATGCTCGTGACAACGGCCGGGAGACTGTCACTTCCGTGCACAAGGCCAACATCATGAAGAAGTCTGACGGTCTCTTCATCGAGTGTTGCCGGTAGGTTGGATGTTTATGTGGGTGGAGGGTGGGGCTGGGGGGGGGGAGGGGGGGGGGTATGCCTCTAATAGCTGAATGCTTGGAGACTTCATAAGGCTGCTCATCTTCTGAATCCAATGCTTGATGGCGTCACCTCTGTGCACAAGGCTAACATAAAAAACAGCTGGCGGTCTCTTCATTGAGTGCTGCCGGTAGGTTGGAGGTTTTTGTGGGTGGTGGGGCTGAGGGGGGGGGGGGGGGGGGGGGGTATGCATCTAATAGCTGAATGCTTGATGACTTCATAAAGCTGCGCATCTTCTGAATCCAATGCTTGATGGCGTCACTTCCGTGCATAAGGCCAACATTGTAAAAATGGCTGACGGTCTCTTCATCGAGTGCTACCGCTGGGTTGGAGGTTTGTGTGCGAGTGTGTGTGGGGGGGTTGGGGGGGGGGGGGGGAGCTCTTATAGCTAAATGGCGTCACTTCCGTGCATAATGCCAACATCATGAAGAAGGCTGGCGGTTTCTGCATCGAGTGCTGCCGGTAGGTAGGAGGTGTGTGTGTGGTGGTGGTGGTGGGGGGGGGGTGGGGGGGGTTCTTATAGCTAAATGCGTGATGACGTCATAGAATGAGTGCTGCCGGTGGGTAGGAGGTTTGTGGGTGGGTGGGGTGGGTGGGTGGGGGGGCTTGTGCCTCTTATAGCTGAATGCTTGATGACTTCATAAAGCTGCTCATCTTCTGAATCCAATGCTTGATGGCGGTATCTTCATTGAGTGCTGCCGGTGGGTAGGAGGTTTGTGTGTGTGTGGGGGGGGGGGGGGGGGGGGGGGGGGGGGGGGGGGGGGGCTTGTGCCTCTTATAGCTGAATGCTTGATGGCGTCACTTTTGTGCATAAGGCCAACATTGAATAACAGGCTGGCGGTCTCTTCATCAAGTACTGCCAATAGGTTGGAGGTGTGTGTGTGTGTGTGGGGGGGGGGGGGGGGGGGGGAGGGGGGTGGGTCTTAAAGCTAAATGCTTGTTGACGTCACATAGCTGCTCAACTTCTGAATCCTATGCTTGATGGCGTCACTTCTGTGCTTAAGGCCAACATCGTAAAAAAGGCTGACGGTCTATGCATCGAGTGTAGCTGGTAGGTTGTGTGTGCCGCTGGTGGTGGTGGACAGGTAGTGTGTTTATGTGTGAGTAAGTGGTTAGTGTGCCTCTTATAATTGAATGCTTGATCGATAATTGTGCCTGGCCATCTTCTCATTCCAACGCTTGATGGCATCGTGTAGCTTGTAATAAATACATAAATATATATAAATAGTACGCCTTGTTACAAGGCGTGAGGTCGAGGGGGCCAGCCCGTTTGCTTTCACTCGGGCCACTCATGTGGCTCGTCATAAATAAATACATAGTACGCCTTGTTACGAGGCGTGAGGTTGAGGGGGCCAGCCCGTTTGCTTTCACTCGGGCCACTAATGTAGCTCGTCATAAATAAATATATAGTAGGTCTTGTTATGAGGCGTGAGGTTGAGGGGGCCAGCCCGTTTGCTTTCACTGGGGGCACTAATGTAGCTTGTCAAATTATAAATATAATTTTATTTCATATGGCTGGGCATCTTCTGAATCCAATGCTTGATGGCGTCGCTAACGTGCACAAGGCCAAAATCGTGAATAAGGCTGATTTAACTAACTGGCATTTAACTAACTTTGAAAGTTAACTAACTGGCATATGATATACACCTGCTTGCATTTAACTAACTGGCATATGATTTACTAACTTGCATTTAACTAACTTTGCAGTCAACTAACTGGCATATGATTACATCTGCTTGCATTTAACTTCCTGGCATCTGATTTAACTAACTTGCATTTAACTAACTGGCGTATGATTTAACTAACTCCGCATTTAACTAACTGGCATTAGCTAACTTGCATATGATTTAAGTAACTTGCATATGATTTAAGTAACTTGCATATGATTACACCTGCTTGCATTAAGCTAACTGGTATATGATTGAACTAACTTCGCATTTAACTAACTTTGCATATGCGATTACCTGGTTGCAGGGAAGTGAGTGAGAACTACCCAGACATTAAGTACAACAAGCTGATCGTTGACAACGCATGCATGCAGTTAACTAACTTTGCATACCATTTCACTTGCTTGTAGGGAAGTGAGTGAGAACTACCCCGACATTAAGTACAACGAGCTGATCGTCGACAACGCATGCATGCAGCTTGTGAAAGACCCCACCCAGTTTGATGTGCTGGTCATGCCTAACCTCTACGGAGATATTATCTCAGATCTGTGCGCTGGACTCATTGGAGGACTGGGCCTCACCCCCAGCGCCAATGTTGGTGAGTTGGAGTGGATTCAAAACAAATTGCATGATATGAATGAGTAGTGGAAGAGCGTGCAAGTAAAATGCGTTGCAGTGGCGCCGAGGTGGTGGTGATGGTGGTCATGCTTTAACCTTTTATCTCAGATCTGTTCGCCAAACGGAGGACTGACCCCCAGTGCTAACGTTGGTAAACCCCAGCGCAAACGTTGGCGGTGGTGGTGGTGCCGAGGTGGTGGTGGTGATGCCTAACCTGTGCGGAGATATTATCTCAGATCTGTGTGCTGGTCTCATTGGTGGACTGGGCCTCACCCCCAGCGCCAATGTTGGTGAGTTGGACTGGATTCAAAACAAATTGCATGATATGAATAAGTAGTGGGAGAGCATGCAAGTAAAATGGGTTACGGTGGTGGTGCCGAGGTGGTGGTGATAGTAGTGGTGGTGATAGTAGTGGGAGAGCATGCAAGTAAAATGGGTTACGGTGGTGGTGCCGAGGTGGTGGTTCCAAGGTGGTGGTTCCAAGGTGGTGGTGATAGTAGTGGTTGTGATGCCAATATGGGGGTCTTGGTGGTGGTGCTGAGTTGGTGGTTCCAAGGTGGTGGTGATAGTAGTGGTTGTGATGCCAATATGGGGGTCTTGGTGGTGGTGCCGAGTTGGTGGTGATAGTCATGCCTAACCTGTGCGGAGATATTATCTCAGATCTGTGCGCTGGTCTCATTGGAGGGCTGGGCCTCACCCCAAGCGCTAACGTTGGTGAGTTGGAGTGGATTCAAAAACAATTGCATGATATGAATGAGTAGTGGGAGAGCATGCAAGCAAAATGGTTAGCGGTGGCGGTGGTGACGAGGTGGTGGTGGTGGTCATGCCTAACCTTGTATCTCTGATCTGTGCGCTGGGCTCATTGGTGGTCTGGGCATCACCCCCAGCTCTAACGTTGGTGAGTAGAAGTACATTAATACATTAAGTATAGTTTTCATGCGGTAGCAAGGTAGTGTAGGCAGTACCCCTCCACCCCATCCCACCCCCAGAACTGAACAACATAATTTGAGCACAGTGGAACTTACAAGTCCGCTTGTGCCCCC